>QEPC01008309.1:5056439-5074405 GCA_003113815.1 Sphenodon punctatus | reverse complement strand
CTCTAGGCCTTCCGGGGAAACCCGGAAGTTCCCCGGAAGGCCTAGAGCGTCCTGACGCCGGCAGCCACAGCCGGCGCTGAGGCCGCCGGACCGCCCGCCACCGCCGGAGCTCCCAAAGGTAAGCGCACTGACCTTTAGTAGGGGTGATCCCTGGGGGTGTGTGTGTGTGTTAAACACCCCCCCCAGGGATCGGGTCATACTTACCGGCGGCTGCGGGGACACCGCGGCCGCTGGTGCTGGGGGGTGGGCTCGCCTCGCCTCGCCTCTGGGCCTTTTCTTTACTCTTTTCTTTTTTAAAACAAAAATCCAGGCTGGGCAGGGTGGGTGGGGGGTGTCCCCCCTTCCACCCGTGCAGCCTGGACTCGGGGAGGGTTTTTTTAAAAAAAAACTTTTTTGCTGGGGCAGTTTTTTTACATTGCAGCCATTTTTAAATGGCTGCAATGCAAAAAGAATCCGGTACCTGGTCCGGATTACCCGGACGAATCCGATAATGCCGGTACGCCCGGTACCGGCATTATCGGATACCGGATTCTACCGGTTTCCCGCCCCTACTTTACAGACTTGGCTTGTAATGGCGGAGGAGACTGGGGACTATGAAAATTGACTCACTTGTTCCAAAAGCAGTCAAACCAGATGAGGCAAGCAAGTGGATTTTTACAGCACCGGTAAGGATCTTTGTAGTCCTCAAGGACTCACCCCTCACTGAGGGGAAATTCTGCCCTGGGCCCAGGGGCGGCTGGTGGGTTTTGAGGTTGGAGGGGCAGTAAGGCTGGCTGTCCTGCTGGCGGCAAAGCCGCTGGTGGGCCTGTGAGCCTAGGGGTGGAGCCAGGGCAATGGTAGGTGGAGCCAGGGCAACGGTAGGCCAGTGGCATGGCATAACCCAGCAGCAAGGAGTTCCCAGGGTTAGCATTGGATGGACATTACATTACTTAATGCTGGGAACGCTGCTGTGTGAAGCACTGCCACCAGGGGATAGAGAACCCTCTTATTGACAGAGCATTTAGCAGGTGAGGATAGAGGTTGGGTGGGTTATAGGGGTGTGGGTAGGGGTTTTTAGGGGATTTTATTGTATTATTTTGTATTTTTACTATTTTTCTCTTTGTGCTTTTGTTTCTCTAAACCGCTCTGAGCCTTTGGGGAAGGGCAGGGTATAAATTCTGACAAATATAAGAGATTACGGTCTTGTGCAAGTGTGTAGAGAGGGGATTAATTGGAATTAAATGCACCCCCTTAGTCAGGGACCCATGTTCAATGTGGTTTCCCCATTGCTGCCAGTAAAGAAAATACAGTGAACACTGTCCCTGCCCTTAGTCAATTCAAGTTCATTTTCCCATATAAACAGAAATTTAGTGAATTGCATCATTCTCAGCAGAACAATTCTCTGTCTGATTCAAACCTTGAAGCCTCACCACAGACTAGCCACTAGTCTCTCTCTTCTTTCCAGACCTGTTTATTAACAAAGAACCTTTACAAACTTGTTGTCACACCTGTGAACAACAAGTGCAGCGTTTCCAGCAATTTCATTTTGGCAGGCTATTCAACTCCTGGTTTAAAAGCAGACAGACAAGTCACAACCTTAAACCTCACTTAGGAGCAGTTTTAGCAAAGATCCACAGGACACAAAGCTTTCCCGCAATCTGCGCAGGTTTATTCCTAGGGCCCTATTATCATGCACAGATATATAAAAACCAGAAAACCACACATAAACCAAACCAATCCATATAAAAATCAGAAAACCACACATAAACCAAACCATTCCCACAAGCCCCCAAAGGCATCCAGAGACCCCCCATGTGCCCCCACCATGTCCCCATGTGCCCCCACTCACTCCACCATATCCCGATGTGCCCTACACCATGTCCCCATGTGCCCCGAATCTGGGATAGAATGTCTTGATTTTGTGGTTGATTTGGCTAAAGATGGACCAGAGGGGACAGGTTGGTGATTCTACTGGTGTACCGTGCACCCCACTGCACAGCAGCATCCCAGGCTGCTCAACAGCTCTCATCTCAGACCTGTTCTTGAAGTTCCCTAAGCTTATTGTCTTCAATATTCATGCTGAGGTGGGATTGCATGGGGCGGAGCAGGAATTCATGGCTGCCATGGCAACCATGGACTTGTCCCAAGTGGTGAGGGGTCTGAGACATGAGTGTGGATGCACTCTGGATTTGGTTTTCTGCACTGACCTTGAGACGGGGGGCCTGATGGTTGGGGGTGTGGTGTGTTCACTCTTGCCGTGGTTGCACCATTACTTCTATGAACCTCCATTCTAGCTCGCTGGTCCTAATGTAGGGGACAGGATCAGTTTGGTTGGTTCGCTCCAGGAGACTTATGGAACCGGAAAAGTTCTGGAATGCTTTGGGGGAATTTCCTGTTGACCTCGATAGCCATGCCATCGATGGCCTTGTGGAACAGCTGACTGGCTGAGGCCATTGATCAGGTAACTACCAGTTGTCTGCTTCCACTGCATCAGCTCCACAGGTCCCCATGGTTCATGGAGGACCTGGGATGTCTGAAGCATGAAGGGAGGTGGTTGGAGAGTCGGTGGCATCATAGTCACACCCAAGATGATTTACTCTGGCAGAATGCATTTTTGAAGTCCTATGCCATTGCGGTGAGGGCAGCAAAGAAGCGGTTCTTTGCTGCACTCATTGCATCTGCTCAGTCTTGTCCAGCAGAGCTGTTCTGAGTGGTGAGAGATCTGGTTGGTCCAGCCTATCTCTGCCTGGAATCGGAGGATTCCCACCCCACACACCCCCAGACTGTTTCCCCCCCCGCACCCCCCAAGGCACCCCACACCCCCAAGGCTGTTTCCCACCCCGCACCCCCCCAGGCTGTTTCTCGGCTCGCCGGCCAGCCTTACTGCCCCTCCAAACTCCAAACTCACCAGCCGCCCCTGGTGGCTTGTCAGCTCCAGGTGCATTTGAATGGCATCAGTTTCCTTGATCCCACTCAGTCTGGTTTTCACCTGGGTTATGGTACAGAAACAGTGCTTGTGGCCTTGGTTCACGAACTCCTCATAGAATTGGGCAAGGGTCATATGACCCTTTTGGTCCTATTAGATATTTCTACGACTTTTGATACTATTAGACCAAATTATAAAACAAATGATTGCAACCCATATGATATAAAATATAAAACCAGCAATTTAATGTTACACTATGTAATGTAATGTAAAATCTTTATTGGCGTGGCCATAGCTTATATTCTTGGGAGAAATAAATGTTCAACACAGACAAATTTATCCCAATGCACACAAACAAACAAAATATCCAATTAATGAAACTTAAGACTTAGCCAGAAAAAAGGAAAAGTTATAAACAAAATTAAAATACAGACTCATGATTGATTTATACAATAAAAAACCAAAATGCAGCCAACTCTGGCTGGTGCATAGCACTATGATATAAAGGCAGGGACCCCTTCCGCCACCCAGGTGAATTCTAGAGGAAGGGTAACACCAAATGAGATTAACTAAATTTAGGGGAGGCACTAGCAGTGGTAGATAAGATAGTCTGATCCCTCAAAAAGGGAGCTATACCACCCCAAAATGATCCGGTAACATAGGTGCTATAGGCATAAAGGATATGAATCTATCCCTAATGTGAACAGCCGCAATTAGAAACTTCACCAAGCTCCTGATGACCTCTGAGTTTGAATTGTCCAGTAGGTGGACGAGAAGCGCCTGATTTGTTCTTCCCGGGAGGTTCCTAATATGAACAGCCAGAAAAATGTTCCTGGGCTCGTCATACAAGCGGCAGTCCAAAATAAAATGAATTGTAGTCTCGACTGCCAGATAATCAAACGGGCAAAGTCTTCTGGAAAATGGAACCCCCCTTATACGTCCTTCTAGGAAGGCGGTAGGGAGGACATTTATTCTGACTCGTGCAATGAGGGACTTCCCTCTCGGAGAGATGGGCTCCTGGAGATACCGGGCTATCTGATCTATTTTGGCCACCCACAATAAATAGTCCCTCATATGCACTGTTTCCCTGATGCTAGCCAATTCTCCCTGCCTCCCTATGTCTCGCCACCTTACAACAATTTATTTAGTGAGTGCAGTCAGGGGCTTATGCCTTAAATGCTCCGTAGAGAAGTCCATATGTCTCAGAATGGATCCCAACTTCTCCACCCATGAGCTAACAAAAGAGTCATGGGTGGATCTTCTCTAAGCTCCAGCAGAAGTCCAGGAGTACTGGAGATTTCAATTTTTGCCCAGAATTTCAAAGCGCGCTCAATTGCCATCTGTTGCCAACTAGGCTGTCCCACTTCATGCCTAATAGCAGCATATGGCGTACCCTTAGGGATGCGTGATATCCCCTGGAGAAATTTAGCCTGCAGGGAATTGAAAGAATTGGAAAGGAAGGGTGCCCATAGCTCGGCTCCATATAGGGCCTGGGCCCTAACCTTAGAATTATGTACCTGGATAGCAAGATCAACAGCACTCCTTCCCGAATGCATGAAGAAGTGAAGAATGGAGCGAGAGGAGCCTTTGACTAGGGAAGTAGCCCTCCGAATATGGTCCCTCCAGATCCTTGCTTTATGGAATAGCATCCCCAGGTATCTAAAGCTAGAGACCTGCTGGAGGGGCTGCCCTGCTATGGCCCAGTTAAATACTTTCCTTCTCCTGGAAAAGACTACTACTTGAGATTTTTGGGCATTAACAGTCTGTCGGTGGAATCACAAAAGGTCGTAAACATTGCAAGCTGCCTGAGTAAACCCACCCGATAGTAGGGCCACATCATCGGCATAAAAGAGGGCTCCGATTGATCTAGTAGTTAGCTTGGGGGTGTGGAACTTCTGGTCTGACACAAGGGCAATAACATCATTGATATAATAATTGAATAAAGCAGGAGCCAGCACACAGCCCTGCTTAACACCAGTGATTGTAGCTACCGGAGGGGTAATATGGCCCTGGGGGTCAACCCTAACCACAAGCACAGAGTTTGAATAAAGGGAGCAGATAAGGATCAGGAGCCTTTTATCAATTGATTTAACCAGTTTGGCCCAAAGAATGGACCTGCCGATTGAATCGAATGCCGCCTTTAGGTCTAAAAAGGCAACATACAAGGCTCCATTCCGTTCCCTATATTTGGCGGTAAGATGGAATAAGATGGCGCAGTGATCAATAGTAGAGCGCCCCTCCTGAAAGCTGGCTTGTTCCGGAGCTATTGCTTTAGATTCCTCAAACCACCCGATAAGCTTAATCAGTAGCGGTTTTGCGTAAAGCTTCCCAAGGACGCTGAGAAGGCTAATAGGTCTATAATTCCTGGGCTCATTGGCATGGCCTTTTTTATATATAGGAACAATTATAGCCTTCTGTCAGTCCTTTGGGATCATTCCTGAGCTGTTGATGGCCGTGAACAAAGCTGCCAAGATGGGAAGCCACCAGTCCCTGTGCATCTTAATAAACTCTGCTTGGATAAGGTCTGGCCCAGGGGCTTTGCAATTCCTCAAAGAATCCATCAGGGCTTCTATTTCATCCACATGAATAGGAGGCCAGGGGGGAAGATCCTCCATGGACCCAGACACCTTGGCCTGTGATGAAAAACCCCTGGACAGATGGTACAGGGAATAAAAATGGTCTATCCAAACTTGAGGGGAGATAGGGAATGTAGGATTGGTGAGATCATGGTTAAATGACCCATTGACCAGGCGCTAGAATGATTTTGTGTCATTCTGGTTTGCTGCCTGGAGGAGATTAGCTCACCGTAGCTCATGAAAAAGATTTTTCTTTTCCTTAATAAAGCGCCTAAACTTAGCCCGCAGGCCAAAGTAGGTAGCCGGTAGGTGGACAGTAGAACCTTTCCTGTAATGTCTGTAAATGGACTGTAATTGAGCCTTAGCTACTTGGCATTCCTTATCAAACCACAGTTTATGCCTCCCAAATAACCTACCGAGGAGGGCCTCTCACCGGGCAAGATATGATGTGTCAGTTGCTCAGTAAGTAGATTGAATAAACATATTACCTCAGAGGCCTGGCAGGAGGCAAGTAGCTGATCTCGTGTGTTACTACATGTGGTTTTAATGGTAAACTCGTGAAGATGTTTAGACAGCGAGTTACTCCAGCGTGGCGCCTTGTATATGTCCAGAGAAGGCTCAACCGGGTCCTGGATGATCTGAATGGGGACAGCAGAGGAGAGTGCCAATGTACATGTCAAGGGTAGATGGTCTGAGGCCAAGTTGGTTCCCACCTCGAAAGCCTGGATAAGAGGTAGCACAGGAGGAGAGACTAGAGTGTAATCAACCAAGCTGGAGCCACCCGACCCCAGATACGTGAATTCACCCTCCAAGTCCCCAAACCCAGCCCCATTGAGTATATGAAGATTAAGGTCAGCAGCCAAGTTAGCCAGCCTAATGCCAGTCGAATTGAGCCTGCCATCCTTTGAGATTCTCGTCATCAATATTCCCAAGGGGTCAGGAGGGAGGGGATCACAGTATGGCTTGAGTGATAAATCGTTGGGTCCTATCCGAGCATTGAAATTGCCCATGACTATAAGAAGGACTGCTGGATATTTAGTTTCAAGGGCCTCCAAGAACTGCTGTAAGGCATCCCACATGCTCTTCCTATATGAGCCTGCACTAGAAGGGGGCATATATGTGTTCACTAGCAAGAGTAAAGTAGAGCCCACTTGAAGCACCAAACTCTGGGCCAAAGGAGGAATCGTATCAGATTCAATAACCCTGGTTGGGGCTCTATGGGCAATAAAACAGGCCAACCCCCCACAGGGGCGGCCTCACTGGTGATACTTAACAGCTGGCAGATCAAAGGCTACATAGCTTTCCAAGGACGGCGGTGTCCTAGCCCAAGTTTCCTGGACAAGGATGACTAAAAAAGACTTAAGATAAGTAGTAAAGTCTGAGTCGAGTTCTTGCCTGGCCCAACCCGCGATGTTCCAAGAGTAAACTGTCAGCCCATCGCAGGGTGGGACCGAATTCTGTCATGGGATGCTTAACAAGCCGTGATCAGATCCTACTTCATGGCCCCTGTTCATCACATAGGCCTTAGGTAATTGCCCCTACAAGCACGTCTCCCGAGTTGCCACACTCTGCGGCGCTGGGGGAGAAAAGGAGTTAGGAGGAACTGGTGTGGATGACATCTGATCATGAACTGATTTAGTCATGATAAAAGATCGCTGGTCCCTACCATACTGGACAACAAGTGCAGCCCTAATGGTCCCCCCTCCGAATGAAATTCTGGTCCCACCATAAAGTCTGGCCCTTGGTAAGACCCTCCTCCCTCTGGTTGCAAGCCTGGTCCTGGAGGCCCCCCCTCAGCCTGCACCGCAGGTCCTATTATGGGTTCCTGCTGCAGGGGTTGTGTGGGATCGAGTTGCACCTGGGTTGGAAATAAAGGGAACAACTGCTGGGATATATATACTCCAGATACACCGATTTCCCAAGAGTAGAGCAACTGGTATTGGGCTAATACATAATCAGTCATCTGTGCATTTGAGAAATAAACAACCAGCCACTGAGTATGTCTAAATGATGGCAATACAAGAAGATGGGACACAGCAATGGAAGGCGGAGGACATCCCAAGATATTACCGAGGTATATGTTGTTTTGAAGATACCAATTAATATGGGGGTTCTGATACTGGAGGTTGATCCTAAATGCCAGAGCTATAGGGTCATCTCTATAGGTGGGCATCAGAGGAAGAGCTATAGCTTTAGCTTCCTCAGCTGCCTCTGCTAGCCTATGGACGGACAACATAGGCTGTCTGGGGGTAGGCGCTGTAACTTGATGTGCTGTAAGAGCACCCCACCCCACCAAACTTTGTGGGGGCCAAGAGGTTGTCCGAGTAGCTACAGACAGCCTCAAGCCAGGTCCCTGTCTGGCAGAACATACTATCTCCTCTCTACATAGTTGTATAGCATCTTTAATAATCCCCATCTGCAGTTGCTGCATTTGAAGTTGCATCTTTATTTCCTGCAGGTGGGACAACAATTTCTGAAAGGAGTCACCAATTAACCCTCATTGATAACCCATGAGATCTAAATTGGAAATCTCATTGTTTCCCAGCATGGGGGAGGATCCCTGATTCTGTGCCAGGGGGAGCATCGGGGGGCTTTTAGTTGGTGGGAGAAAAAAGGAATTGGAGGAAAGATCTTTAGTGCCAATGGTACCCTCTGAATTCGGAGAAACAGAAGGCAGGGGATCAAGATCAGTGGTCAGGGCTGGCTCAGCCGGGCCTCCCTCAAGGAAGGCCTCCAGTTTAAGTTGCTTAAACTGTGCTCGTGTCCTGGGTGCGGCCCCCTGCTTTCTTCTAACCAATGGCATATTAATTCCTAAACTCAGATTCCTGGGGCTACACAACTGATGGGGGCAACCAGCACCCTTAAAACAACAATCGTCAAGAGCTCCCAACCAAGTCCCCACAATGTTAGAGCCCTAGGTCGAAGCCAGGTATACCCACGGCTCTATCTGCTAAAAGACTAATCCCCAAGTGATGATACAATTTCCCTTCCACTCTTCTGCTCCCACACACGCATACGCCCAATCAGCCAAGGCCAAATAACCTCCACACCAGGTCCCAGGGAAGGAATTCCTACCCCTAAAACCCCGGCAGGCCCCGAAGGGTGGCCCTTCGGCTTGTGACCACCAGCTCGCAGCCTGCAGCACAGCTGCAGGTGTTGTCTTTGAGTGCCTTCCGGTGGATTCCCGGCCACGGGCAGGTGGGGGAGGGGAGAAAGGTCCCAGTCCAACACCCCCCCAGCCCCCCACACTCACGCCCAGCACCGCTCTTCCACTGGTTGTCAAAGGCCCCGGGGGTCAGATGCAGCACAAGCCGGGGCAGAAGAGGCATGGGCGGGAGCCGGAAGGCAATGGGAAGCGCGCCTCTTGAGGCTGTGATTAGTCATTACAATATCATAAAGTGGCAAAGACGATGTAGTGAAAGGTTGTGGAAGACCTATGTAGAGCCAGTTAGTGAACTGTTATATAGCTTATTCTGCCTACTTTTGCTTTAAGAATCCATCTTGTATGTCATGAGTTGTAAGCATGCCTTTTTGGCAGCTTATGCTGTATTGTATAAGTTGTTGTTCAGAATACCAAGGTCAGAGCTGTAATGTTATGAGAAGCGCTTATCAGTAATTGAGCCTGATACTGAGAGAAAAGTCTAATTGGAAATTGAATGACTCAGGCCAGAGGGAGGCAATAGTTAATTGTTAGCACATGCGCAGTGTTTGCCTAGTGGGTTTGTGAAGGCAGAATACTTTAAGACAGAGCAGCCAGGGACCCACATTGGAACTTCACTGCTGGCCACTCTGCAGATGTACTGAGGGGGAGTGGCAGAACTTGGGGCCCACCTGGGGATCATCTCAGAGCTGCTGTTGGGGTTCTCTGGCTTGCAGAAAGGGATGTGAGATGCTTTCTATATATGTTTTATGCTGTGTTCATTTATCTTTTATGCTGTGTATATAATAAAATAGCCCCAGGGAGGGCAGGATTTGCACAGGCCAGACAGGGTTTCTCCATTGCCATCCCTCCCTAGCAGCACCCCAAGGAGGGCAGGATTTGCACGTGCCAGCCAGAGTCTCTCCATTTGCCATCCCTAGCATCCCCTAGCACCCCAAGGAGGGCAGGATTTGCACATGCCAGCAAGGGTCTTTCTAGTTGCCATCCCTAGAGCCCAAAGGAGGGCAGGATTTGCATGTGCCAGCAAGGGTCTTTCTAGTTGCCATCCCTAGTGCCCTAAGGGGGGCAGGATTTGCATGTGCCAGCCAGGGTCACGATCTCCCATTGTCATCCCAAGCCCCTCAAGGAGGGAGGACTAAAGGCATCATCATAAATGCATGATATTACTTAGGTGGTGTTTGTGTTCCTGTTTCAGAGAGGAATAAGATGCTGGTGCTGGTGCCACGCCACGCAGGACAATAATGCGGAGGTCGGACTCACCAGTGCTACCCCCAGATAGTCAGTGGATAAGGTCCGATGTCTGGAGGTGGTTTGAGAAGCACAAAAAATACACCGTCTGCAAGGTAAGGCACGGGGGCTGGAACAACAGGGAATGGATTGCCCAATGCCCTATGACCTGTTAGGAATGGAAGTCCCCTGCAGAGAGAAATTGGCCACCCATCCACTTGTGGAGGAGACAGAATGCAGGTAGGGCTTGACACAGATCATTGGCCTGATGCAGTATGACACTTCTTATATTCCTATCTTTTTATGTTCTTTAGATCTGCTTTAGTACATTGTACTTTTAGGATGTGGCGGTGATGGTATTGGTTTTTGTATTTGTGTTTTATCTATTTGTGATGGCCAACAATAAATTGTATGTATGTATGTATGTAAAGATCTGCTTCAAAAGATTAAGGAGGCAGAGAGAGGGGACCACATCAGGGCTAATCGTCCATATTGAAAAGCTCCACGACCTGATGGTGAGGTGGCAGGAGGACTCTGGCATGGCCATGGAGCCCGAGCAACAGCGCCAGAACAAGGTGGGGAAGGAACCTGGAAGCGAAGGCATGTAAGCCCTTCCCCCTCCTCCAGTCCCGATGTGGAGTGTCCTGGGCCCCAGGAGTCTGCTTCAGCCAAGGTCTTTTGGGCCAAAGTGGAGAGGCCTGGACGACAGATGATGTCGGGGGTACACTGCCTGGAGAACCGCCTGGTGGAACAGTTCCAGGAGGTCGAAGTGGAGAAAAAGATGGTGGAGGTGTATGGCCAGTACGTCTCCGCCGAGACGAACACCTGGAACTCTACCACCAGGTGGTCTCCAGGTGACATCAAGACTTGGAAGGGGCCATGGAGTTTGCCGTTGCCCACGGCTATGAAATGGGAGAGCACAGAGTGACTGCACCTCAGCCCTGGGCTGCGCCCCAATGTCTTTTGCCTTTCCCCCAAGTCCCGGGGGAGAGGCCCAGAGACGAATAGTTTCCTTGATAAGTTTCCTTTCAATGTTTGGTTTTGGTTTCATAATGTTGTTGTTGTTCTGTTGTTGTTGTTGAAATAGTTTTAATAAAAGTTGTTATATTCATTGTTATGAGCTTCGTTTGAACTGTCCAATCTTTTATCCCTATGTGCTGAAGTTCTGGCTGGCAGGCGGCAGAATCTCATACAGCTTGTCGATCCCTACCAGCAGCATCTGGCTAGCTCCACATGTAGTGTAGTTAAGGTATTAGCCCAAAGATGTGCCAGGCAGAAGAAGGGTCTCAACTTGCAGGGCTTGTGTGTGTGGCTGTGCCAGAGAGAGAGACAGGATCCTTGGCAGCGGGCAGCAGGTGAAGGGAGCTGGTGGTCGGAGGGGCTTTTATTTCCAGCAGCTTCAGCAGGCATCCACGGGTGGGTGCAGAGGAATAGGCTGTTTGGGGAGGTGGGGGTGGGGGGAAGGCTGGCTGGCAAGCATGTGGGCACTGGGACTTCTGGATGCAGTGGAATGGAATGCAGCCCTCAGTGACTGGACTGATGGTCCCAGAATCTTGTTGATGGTTCCTGGGATGGGAAGGCATGACTGATTCAGGTACTATGTAAGTTTAATAATAATTATGTCCCTAGAATTAGTCCATGGCTGGGCACACTTAATTCAATTGTGCGATAGGTGGTAGCAGCAGGTACAGGAATGCACACAGGCAGGCAGGGACATATAATATGTTGTGTCATATTCCATCTCATTCTGGTAGGTTTGCTGCTGGATGTGGGCATTGGGTGCATGAGCACAGATGGGAGTTCTTCCCGGTTCTGGCAGGTGGCAGCTTGAGCTGGCCTCCCCTCCACCCCATCTCTCTTGTTCTAGTGGGGAGCCTCTCTCGCTCTCTCTCTCTCTGGCCATATAGTACAAGTGACAGCATGGGTGGGATCGTGTCTGTCTCTCCTTCTAGCAGTGGGGAGACTTTCTCTCTCTCTCTCTTATTTCTCTCTCTCTCTCTCTTGGCAGCAACCGTGGCGGGCAGACAGGAACCTTGGCATGAGAGGCAGGAAGGCGGGCTGAGGCAGGCTTTGAGCTTGGCGGCAAGCTGGGGTACAGAACCCTTGGCACAGACAGCATATAGGCCTGGTCTGGGGGCCATTGGCAGCAGCAGCAGACAGTGGGTTGTCAGGGTACAGAACCCTTGGCACAGACAGCATATAGATCTGGGGGTCATTGGCAGCAGCTATTTCTTGATGCCATGGCATCATGACAGACAGCATATAGGCCTGGCCTGGCCTGGGGGACATTGACACTGGAAGCAGCAGACATTGGTGGCCATGGTACAGCACCCTTGGCACAGACAGCATCTAGGCCAAGGCCTGGTGTCCATCTCCGTGAGTGGAATGATGGCAAATGAGAGGAGGTCTAGAGACTGAGGTGAGACAGGAAAGCAAGTAAAACTCCCCACTCACATCTACCTAAATACCCACATACAAAATAACTGTGACAGAGACACAAACTTATGGGAATAATGTCATGTGACCAATCCCCCTCACCCCCGATTGTCACCCATTGGCACAACTTTGCTAATCTGCACGCCTTTCGTGACATACTTTATTGACGGTCCCATGCATGGGAGCCATCAGCACCTTAAAGTCCAAGAACATTGAGGTCCAGGCTAAGAATGATGAGGGAACAGGGCTATAAGGGGGCTGGGCAGGGGCAGGTGCCTGCTAGCTGGAGAGGGTGGAAGTTCCCTGGCACATTTTAGCTAACCATGGCAAAGACACAGAACAAGGATCCTGGCCTGAAGGAGAAGTTTAAGATTCTTTTAGGATTGAGATCATCCCGGGCGAGCTCCAAATCTTCAGAAGGCAAGGAAACTGAGTTCATCATCACAGCAGAAATCCTCAAGGAACTCAGCATGGAATGCAGATTGAACAACCGGATATGCACCATCGGTCAAATATGCAAAGTGGAGAGGACTATGATCTGTAGGAATGTGCGAACAGTCGATCCTAAGAGATAGGCGAGCGTTGTTCTGAAGGGATGGGTGATCGCTGATAGCCTCCGTTGCCCGCAGCTGATCGAAAGGAAGTTGGGTACAGGATCTCCCATTCTGCCCCATTGTAATGTTCACCCAGCCCTTGCCCACTAGTGCACTCATCTGAGCTGTTGCGGTCTACAAGATTGAGGAGCAAATTGCTGACATGCAATACCACCAGCAGCAGCATACATTGGGTTGCTAGAGCAGAACCCATGGCACAGACAGCATAGGCGGCATTGGCAGCAGAGGCAGACATATGGTGGAATGACAGTGCCCAGCGTGAGGAAATATGGCCCCAGACCCCTGACATTGGGTCCTGGGACTAGAGTGGCAGCTTCTAGATATTGGACAGCCCTCCCTGCCTGTAACATAGGCCCCAGAACCCTGAAAGTGGGTCCTGGGACTAGAGTGGCAGCTTCTAG
Source organism: Sphenodon punctatus (assembly GCA_003113815.1). Lineage (NCBI taxonomy): Eukaryota > Metazoa > Chordata > Lepidosauria > Sphenodontia > Sphenodontidae > Sphenodon > Sphenodon punctatus. The sequence goes on along the minus strand of QEPC01008309.1, from coordinate 5,061,086 downwards.
ATATTGGACAGCCCTCCCTGCCTGTAACATAGGCCCCAGAACCCTGACCGTGGGTCCTGGGGCTGGAGTGGCTGTTCCTTGATGCGGTGGAATGACAGCGCCTCTGTGCGAGGAATGATGGCCCCAGACCCATGACATTGGGACCTGGGGCTAGAGTGGTAGCTTCGGACATCTCTCCCTGCTTGTAACGTAGGCCCCAGTACCCTGATGGTGGGTCCTGGGGCTGGAGTGGCTGTTTCTTGATGTGGTGGAATGACAGTGCCTCTGTGTGAGGAATGATGACCCCAGACCCATGATGGTGGGTCCTGGGGCTAGAGTGGCAGCTTCTAGATATTGGACATAGCCCTCCCTGCCTGTAATGTAGGCCCCAGAACCCTGACGATGGGTCCTGGGGTGACTGTTTCTTGATGTGGTGTAATGACAGCACCTCTGTGCGAGGAATGATGGCCCCAGACCCATGACGTTAGGTCCTGGGGCTAGAGTGGTAGCTTCTAGATATTGTACACAGCCCTCCCTGCCTGTAATGTAGGCCCCAGAACCCTGACAGAGGGTCCTGGGGCTGGAGTGGCTGTTTGATGCAGTTGAATGATGGCTCTCTGTGAGTGGAATGATGGGCTCCAGAACCCATGGCACAGACAGCAGAGGCAGCATTGGCAGCAGACATCGGATATATTTGTATTAGCAAAAGGATTTTTGTTTGTCTTTGCCACTTCATGATATTGTAACATTAAATTGCTGGTTTTATATCACATGGGTTGCAATAATTCATTTTATAATTTGGTCTAATTGTAAACCTTTAGCTATATCGGTATTGATATTTTTTTGATACCATTAACCATGAGTTGTTGGTGAAACGCCTGCGAGACCTGGCGGAACTGTTTTGCAGTGGTTCCATTCCTACCTTGCAGATAGATCACAGTGTGTGAAGCTTGGGGATTGTACATCATTCCCTGGTGACCTCCCCTGTGGGGTCCCACATGATTCTATTTTGTCCACTCTCTTGTTTAACGTATATATGAAATCACTCAGGGAGATTGTGTGCAGCTGGGGGGTTCGCTACCACCAGTATGCAGTCAACACCCAGATATATTTATCATTTTCATCCAACCCAGGCCCTGCTGTCTCTTTGCTGTTCCGGTGCTTGGCCACTGTGGGGGATTGGATGAGGTCAAGCTAATTGAGGCTCTCCTGGTAAGACAAAGCTGATGTTAGTAGGCGGGGCCGAGGTTCTGGGTGAGGAAATTTACCCTGTTATCGGGGTGTTCGTCCTCCTTTGGTGCCATCTGGGCGGAGACTGGGGGTGCTTGTGGATTTGCAGCTATGTCTGGATTTCCAGGTGTTGGCTGTGGCCAGGAGTTCCTTTCCCCAATTACATCTGGTGAAGAGGCTCTGCCCATGTGTCTCGGACCCTGATCTTGCAACTATTGTCCATGTATTCGTCACCTCGAGGCTAGACTATTGCAATGTGCTCTGTGTGGTGCTGCTCTTGGTGATGGATTGGAAGCTTAACTAGTGCAGAATGCGGTGGCCCACCTCATAACTGGGATGGGCCGCAGGAAGCACATAACACCTGTGCTCCGAGCACTGCACTGGCTGCCTATTGTCTTCCGAGCCCAATTCAAGGTGCTGGTTTTGATCTATAAAGCCCTTCATGACCTGGACCCTGCTTATTTGAGTTATCACCTCACCCCTTGGGCCCCTGAGGTCATCTGGGGGTGCCCTTCTGGATGTTCTGCGTTATCAGTGGGTTCGGATGGACAGGAGGGTGTTATCGGTGGCTGTGCCATAGGTCTGGAATTCCCTCCCGGTGGAAGTTCGCCTCAGCCCTAAACTTCTTGCCTTCTGGTGGCACTGTAAGACCTGGTTCTTCTGTTAGGTGTTTGGCATGGGACGGTGGGATGGATTGGGGTAGGTGGGAATGTTCTTTGTTTTTTTATTTTATTCATTAGCTGGGGTTTTATAAATTTTATAAAAGTGTAATATGATTTATTTATGCTGTAATTTTTTTTTTTTTTAAAAAATGTAAGCTGCTCTAAGTCACCTAGGCAAGAGGGGCAGAGTAAAAATATAAAAATAAACAAATAAATATATTACAGGAGGCTGGAAGTCAGTCTCTAGTTCCTACTTAAAGATGATAATACATTTTATTTATATATTTCTTTATTTTATTTTATTCTTAGAAACTTATTACTCTGCCCCTCCTACCAAAGGCATCCTGGGGCGGCTTACAATATAAAATATAAAATACCTAATACAATAACAACAAAAAGAGGGAAAAACAAAAGAGGGAAAATACAGCCTCCCCACAGTGGGGAGAGGGACATCTAAAAACAGTAAAACACAATTAAAAACTCCACCCCAGTCCCCCACCAAAAATAATAACCTTAACCCCATCTCCCTCACCAAAAGCTTGGCAGAACAGCCAGGTCTTGCATTGACGTCTGAAGGAAGGAAGGTCCGGGGCCACCCAGGCCTCTGCTGGGAGGGAGTTCCACAGCCTCGGGGTGGCCACTGAGAATGCCCTCTCCATAATGACTCCCCAGGATACCCAGGGGACCTCGAGAAGTGAGCTCCCGGATGACTGCAGGGGCCGATCAAGGGCATGGGGAGTGAGGTGATTCTGCAGATAGATGGGGCCCAAGCCATAATTTCAGGCAGCAATAGCTGCCTGAAACTTAAATATACAGCCACTGTTCATTATAAACAGGGCACTGCTGAAGCTCCGAGTTTGAGGAAACTGCATGACCTACATTTCTGAAAATTTAACCATGACTGTAAGTTGTGAGGACCATCATATCCACAAAGATTGAAAAAGATCCATTAGGAAAATAAAATGTTATAACTGCTTAAACGTTAATTAATTGTGGTCAAAATACACACCATCCTCACGTATTTGAATCATCAATATCTCCTCCCCCTGGATGAGTTGAGCCCCCAAACTTCAAGAATGAGATCACAAGTGCTTCTGAAATATGATACTGATTGATGCAGCCAAAACCAAGATATTTTGATCAAAAATTCAGTTCTGCAGGTTCACACATGCGCCCTTGAGCTCTTCTCTCCTGTCGTAGAGCCGGGGAAGCGACTGCATCCCGGCCCCCTGTTAGCTCTGTGGGCTGCTGCTCCTGCTGCTGCCCGGCCCCCTGGAAACCCACCAGCCCCACATGCACCACCTGCCAGCCTCCCCAAACACTGGCCACAACCTGTTCAGCCCCCACAAGCCCCAAAGTCACCACCCCAAACCCCACTCACCCCCTGACATCCTCTGCAATCCCCACACACACCAACCTCACCCCGGCCAGCCCCGCCAGCCCCCCCACCCCTGCGCTGATCCTCGACCTGCCCTCCCACCCCCGATCTGCCCCCCACCACCGCACCATCAACATACATGTAATATATGTACTTAATTCCTTACCATAGATATTTTCATTCATTTTTATCAATAACTAAACTTCCACATTTTTTCATTATTAAACTTATTAATTTATTTAATGATCATAATTCAACAAGGAACAATTTGTTAAGAGTGCATTAAGTCTGTTTACATGTATACAAATTGTATACAGCTCATACAATGAACTTAAGAATGTGAGTGTAGACAACATTATACAATTTGTTGTACAGAAAGTTTAGTTAGTGATAAAAATGAATGAAAATATCTATGGTAAGGAATTAAGTACATATATTACATGTATGTTGATGATAAAATATTAAATATTGCTCAAATTCTGAAATATTTTCTATGTTTTTTGGTGTTTATGTTTTGTTGCAATGTATGCAGTGGAAGGTTTTTTGAATTGTAATTGTCGTGAATTTGGGGGGGGGTGTTGTATTTTAAGAAAACTCATGTGCATTTAAGGTTTTTTTAAACTGTTAAGTTTTTTGTTTTGGTTAATAGGGCTTTCTAGGTAAGAACCAGCACCTTGAATCGGGCTTGGAAGACTATAGGCAGCCAGTGCAGAGAACGGCGCACAGGTGTAATGTGCTCCCTGCAACCCGTCCCCATAAGGAGGCGGGCCACTGCATTCTGCACCAGCTGAAGTCTCTGGACCGTCACCATGGGCAGCCCCATGTAGAGCACATTACAATAGTTCAGTCTTGAGGTAATGAAAGCATGGATGATAGTGGCCAGGTCGGAGACTGAGACATATGGCCGAAGCCGACCTCCTTGCTACAGCCCCAACCTGGGCATCTAGGTGGAGCTATGAGTCAAGGAGCACTCCCAAGCTCTGGACCTGGGAAACCAGTGGCAGAAAAACTTCCCCACTAGCATCACCTCCTACGGATGGGCGAACATATCGCTGTTCGGGTTTGGCTGCGTTCGGTTTGTCTGTTCGGGTCGGCAATTCGGCTAGTTCGCCGAGTTCAGTTCGGTTGTTCAGTCATTCAGAAATATTGTTATGGGTGTTTTTTTGTTTTTATATGGTTTTTTGGTTTTTTATTGGGTTTTATATGGTTTTCCTTTGTTTTTTATTTGGTTTTTTTGTTTTTATATGGGCTTTATTTTTTTTATTTTTAATCTAATATTATATCTATCTATCTACACTAAATCTAACTGCTATTAACTATTCTAAATGCTATGAACTAAATGGATTATCTAATAAGTACACAGACCTACTCCTACAAACACTAAAACTAAATCACTAA
>QEPC01008309.1:5007709-5056290 GCA_003113815.1 Sphenodon punctatus | reverse complement strand
TACATACTCAATGAGTCTGTACAGTGCATAACACAAGGTTTCAGTTTATGGTTTAAGTTTCATTTCAGTACAAAACTGAAATGAAACTTAAAGCAATCTAAAAATCCTACTCAGCGCCTGCTGTTCAGGAACAGTGATTAGCTCAGAAGGTGTTGGGAAGGGGAGAGGCAGATAATTAGTTTCGTTTCTTGCAAGCCTCTCCACCCCTGTTGCCTGGAAGTCTGCTTCTCAGTGACTGACACCTCCCTGTCATGTTTGACCTTCCAGGGAACCTTTTTTTGCCACCCGAACGCAATCCGAACTGACCGAACTGTTCGGCCATTTCGCCGTTCGCGTTCGGGTTCATGTTCGAGTTCGGGCCAAACTCCGAACTTCCGAACCGCGTTCGCCCATCCCTATCACCTCCATCTTGTTGGGATTCAGCTTCAGTCTACTCGCCCTCATCCAGTCTCCCACAGCTGGCAGACATCTTGTAATCACTGAGACTGCAGGGTCTGAGTCTGATGAAAAGGAGAGATAGAGTTGGGTGTCATCAGCATAGTGATGACACCGAACTTCAGAGCTCCGCATGACCTCTCCCAATGACTGCATATAAACGTTGAACAAGAGATGGGACCTCGCCAATGTCATCCATGCCTTCATCACCTCGAGGCTGGATTACTGCAACGTGCTCTACGTGGGGCTGCCCGAGAAGCTGGTCTGGAGGCTGAAGCTGGTGCAGAATGCTGCAGCCCATCTCCTTACGAGGGCGGGTCGCAGGGAGCACATGACACCAGTGATCCGGGCTCTGCACTGACTGCCTATAAAGTACCGGGCCTGGCTCAAGGTGCTGGTTTTAACCTTTAAAGCCCTTCATGGCCTGGGCCCTGCTTTTCTGCGGGACCGCCTCACTCCCCATGTGCCCATGCGACCCTTGAGATCGTCCGTGGGAGCCTTTTTGGAGGTTCCCCAGGTGAGGCGGGTGACCACCGATGTTAGATCTTTTTCAGTGGCTGCCCCTGTGCTGTGGAATTCGCCCCCAGAGGAGGCTCAGTTGACTCCCACTCTCCTGCTGTTTCAGTGTGTATGTAAGACCTGGCTGTTCCGTCAGGCTTTTGGCGAGGGGTAGGGTAGGGGTGGGGTGGGGAGTGGAGTTTTCCCCCACATATTGTAATTTTAAATTGTTTTAATTTTTAAAAATATTTTTATTGAATGTTGTTCGCCACCCCAAGCTGCCCTGAGGGCAGGAGGGGCAGGATATTAATTTTAAATAAATAAATAAATAAGATGGAACCTTGCAGGACTCCACACGAGAGGTCCCAAGGATATAGAAAATGTTTCCCGAGCATCACTCACTGAGTTCTTCCGGCCAGGAATGAGTGGAATCATTCAAGAACGGCTCCGCCTATCCTGGCTCGGTCCTGCAGACGATTCACCAGCAACTCATGGTCAACAGTATCAAAGGCAGCTGATAGATCTAACAAAATTAACAGGGTTGAACGACCCTGGTCTAATTAATGGTGGAGGTCATCGACCAAGGTCACAAGTGCTGTGTCAGTGTCGTATTCCAGACAAAAGCTGGACTGTGCAAGATCTAGAAAACTGAGTTGGTCCAGATGCTCCTGTAACTGCCGAGTCACTACCCGTTTAGTAACCTTCCCTAAAAAGGGATGGTTAGAGACAGGCTGATAACTGGCAAGGGAGTCAATGTCCAAAGATGGGGGTTTTTTTTAGCAGGGGCCAGACCACCACTTCCTTGATGCAGCTTGGCACCCTGTCCTCCCGAAGGGAGGCATTGACCACCCCCGTCAGCAATGACCCCAGTGTCTCCTGGCTGGCCTGCCTTGACCAACCAGGATGGACATGGGTCCAGATTGCAAGAGGTGGCTCTAACAGCCCCAAGACTATCCTTCGCCTCAGCGGGCGAGATCGACTGAAATTGATCTCATAAAATCAGACTGCTTTCTGTATAGCACCCTTCTCCTCTGAAAATGTAGCACCCTTCTCCTCTGAATGGTGCTCAGGATTAGTAAAAATACAATAAAACAACTTGAAATCCATATAATATCCATTTAAAAGGGAAGATAAAGAGTGAGGAAAAAATACGTGAAGGGGAACATTAAGACATGCCCCAATACTACACCTCACACATGGTGAACACTACTGGAAACAAATAGTAAATTCATATATGTGCATATGTAAGATTGAACGAGACACACTTACAATATTTTGCCTATTAGGGGAAGTATTTACTAGCCATATATACAGGAAATTTTTCTCCAAAGAAATAAGAGCTTTTACCTTTATTTTATTCATATTTTTTTTATCCCTCTATTCCCACAAAGGTTCAGGGCAGCTTACAAAGATATAAAAAATATTAAAAGCATAGAAACATATATACATGTATATAAATAAACATATAAAAACAGTTAAACCCCCTAAATCCTGCTAACTTCTCCCTAACCCTTCCACCCAATCCCACTCAACCACTTTAAAGTGCAGAAACACGTTAAAGTATAGTCATGGTATTTAGAGGTTATAAAATGAAAGTGTGTGTTCAAGTTTAGCCACTCATCTGAGACCTAATTTGCAGAGCAGTCTGTGGGGAAACAAATACAAACATTTTTTGTACTAACGAAAAGGGTAAAAATGATATCTAGAACTGATATACACACCATGTTTTCTTGCATATGGAAGTCATGACTGGAAAGCGGCTTCATTTTTGAAGCATTTTGTACATAGTAATCGAGAATTCAGAGGTCAGAGATCTGTAAGCTAATTCTTCTCTAGGGCTTGACACAGTGGCAGCCATTATAGTCTAGTATGTCAGGAGTCCACTTTGATAACTCCATAATTACATAATTAAAGGAGGCAGTGAATATTAAGCATTTAAAAACTTTCTAATTATATGTTGTATTAACTCATTTTTGTCTCTCTGTGTTCAGAAAGAGCCATTACTGATTACTGGGTAAGAACTTAATTAGAGGATACACATTACACAAAACATGTAATTTCCAACTGGAAAAAATGAGTTGGGTAACGTTAGGAGTATAAGTGAAACCTGTGAATGAAAAGGAATTTGTGAGGATGTGTGCATTGTGCAGATGTAATGCCAGAAAGGACTGTGCAAGTTTCTAGGATAGTAGCTTTCTAGCAATGCAGAGAAAGCGAGAATACCAGTAGGGATCACAATGTTTTTGTGGTATAATAAAGTTCCTTGCTCCGTTTTATCACATTACTTTTTCTGTCAATCGTTGCTACTGTTATCTGCGACCTTGTTACAATCACCGACGAGCACACCAGGGGTGGGAAACCTTTTTCCTCCCAGGACCCACTTTGAAAATCAGTACAAGCTCTGAGGGTTTCCTAGAAGTTGATGGCATGAGTTGCATGAGGGGCACATGCAAGAAAAGCAGGTTCCAGATCATGATTCTGTGCCGTGGATCTGTCTCCTGTCCTTGTGTGAATGACCTCATCTCTGCTCCCTTAGCCTGAGCTCAGCTTTCTGTGCTTTGGTGTTTGAACTGGATCTAGGGGCCAGATCCGGGAGCTGGAAATGGACCACATAAAACTTGTGTCCCATTGGTAGTAGACAGGAGAGAATAGAGAGGGAGAAGAAAGGTTTTTTAACATTATTATTATTTTTTAAAACCAGGGAAAAATGAGAGGTAGAAAAGGAAGAGAGACAGGAAGAGACATGTTGGCTGCTGTCTTGGTATATAGTGAACAGACACATGGGAGGGCGGCAACACTCCTCTTCAGCCCAACTTGAGATAAGATCCAGCAAAAACAATATGTTCTTCACAGATGCACCGACTTCTAGTCAGCTTTCCAAAGATTAATGCTGTTTTGCCTGGGTAAAAACAAATCTGCAGATGGTGCAGTGGCATCCCAGCCTGGGGTGTAAAACTGCAGCTGCCACTCCCCTAGTTAGTGACCAGCACAAAACAAATGTGCCTGCGACCCAAGCCATCCTTCCACCCCACCCACCCCAGGTAGGTTGGGGGGTACACAACAGACGTGTGGGCATGAACCTCCGCTCCCAACACCCTGCTCCATGCCATGATGGGCAGTGAGGCAGTGATGGTGGGGGCAAACAAATGTGTTGGCCTGGGTTGACCCGCTTGAGCAGCTCTTGACCTGGGCTGCATCTTGGAGATTTTTCTGAGAATTCAGCCTGGGCCAGCCACCTACCTGCCCCGGGTCAGTCCTGGGCCAACATTTGGCAGTGCAGCCAAGTCCCGACTCCCAGGCCAACATGGGCTAGCATCATGTTTGTTTTTACCTCCTGTTGGTGAAAGTCTGTAGTGGTCCCACACCAAGCCATAGTTTGGGGAACCACACCTGGAATAACTGCATAGTTAATATACTTGCAAAAAACAGAATGTATAAGGTATGGAAATTAAGTGGTTCTCCAAAGTTTTGTCTTAGTGGCTCCATTTTGTTTGAGACATGATTATAAGTCCATGATGCAAGTCAGCAACAGACATGCGAAGTATATCAAGTATCAGTTGTGATAATGACCCCTATTCTCAGATGATGTGAGGAGAGCTGAAACAATCTGACAGGGAGCAGCAGCAACCTTTTGGTCACTTCCAGTTTGTGTTCAGAGCCTGCTTCACTGCCCAAGAAGCCCTCACAAGCGTCTATTGAGACTGGCTTGGGCCCTAACAGGCACAGGCTAGCCAGGAACTGCTGTTGTTGCTCTAGCTCTGGGATTTTTAAGCCCAGAAAAAGGCTCCACTCCCTGCTGCCCACATCCTTTCACCCCTCTCTTGCCAATCCCTCCAGCTCCAGGTTCCTGGAAGTAGGGCTGAAGCAGCAACTCCTTTTTCCGCTCTGCTATTTCATTTAGCAGCTTTTCCGCTGGCATTCTGCAAATTCCACTGGAATTCTGCTAATTCAGAAACTGTCAGAACAAACATTGTTCTGCTACTTCGCAGTGCTGATGGAAATTGCGGATGACTGAAACTGTCTGAACAAACATTGTTCTGCTATTTTCACAGCTGGCGGAAGTAGCAGAATGAAAGTAGCAGAATGAACGTCTCTATCAGAAAAAGCTACAGCAGCGGCTTGCAATTTCAGCCCTACCTGGGAGGATACCCTATGTAGGAGTTGGAATTTCAGCTCTAGGTATTGTAAGGATCATTTGCTCCTGTGGGACTAGAACCCTGGTCTGCTGACAGAGGAGTTTTGTTGAAGAGTAGGGGGCTCTAACCATTCTACCATAGCTCTGCCTTGTCAAAAGAGGCACAGAGCAATCTATTTGCCTTCTGCTGCTGCTTTTTCTGCTCCTTCCACTGCCTGTTTCTTTTGAACTGGCCAGGGAAGGGCCATAACTGATTGTCCAGAGCCCTTATTTTACTTTCTGGACCAGCTCCAAGCAGTTGTCTGAGAAAAAAAATGGGGTTTTCTGCTTGTGCTGTCTGGACCTTTCCTCCCTCTCCTTCTAGCCTTGTCCTTGCTTTTCCTACCTCGTTCTTTCAATCTGGCATGACCTGTACTACAAACTCTGAATCTGGCACTTGACCCTTTCGTTTCTGATTTGGAATGGCCCTGAACTCATTGCTCACTTCTTCTGGCTTGCTGGTACACAGACAGGCACTCACCCTCAAGCACGGTGATCTGCCAGAAGCTGGATATGGCAACAACCAGTCCTCTGTGGACATATCCATACCTAATCTGTCTTCTACATGGCCACACACACTAGCTGCCTAGGCTTTTCAGTTACACTAGCCAGTATTTTTAAAATAGTTTGATATAACAGTAGAGTCAGAGATACGTCCATGACAAGGGCACAGCTAACACCTCCTCCGCTACCGGATCCCTGCCTCAAGGCCAATGCAAAATATCAGGTCCGGGGTATGTCCTCCATCATGTGTCAGACATTTGCTCTGGTGTCAGGGTTGCTTTGGTGTTTGAACTGGATCTAGGGGCCAGATCCGGGAGCTGGAAATGGACCACATAAAACTTGTGTCCCATTGGTAGTAGACAGGAGAGAATAGAGAGGGAGAAGAAAGGTTTTTTAACATTATTATTATTTTTTAAAACCAGGGAAAAATGAGAGGTAGAAAAGGAAGAGAGACAGGAAGAGACATGTTGGCTGCTGTCTTGGTATATAGTGAACAGACACATGGGAGGGCGGCAACACTCCTCTTCAGCCCAACTTGAGATAAGATCCAGCAAAAACAATATGTTCTTCACAGATGCACCGACTTCTAGTCAGCTTTCCAAAGATTAATGCTGTTTTGCCTGGGTAAAAACAAATCTGCAGATGGTGCAGTGGCATCCCAGCCTGGGGTGTAAAACTGCAGCTGCCACTCCCCTAGTTAGTGACCAGCACAAAACAAATGCGCCTGCGACCCAAGCCATCCTTCCACCCCACCCACCCCAGGTAGGTTGGGGGGTACACAACAGACGTGTGGGCATGAACCTCCGCTCCCAACACCCTGCTCCATGCCATGATGGGCAGTGAGGCAGTGATGGTGGGGGCAAACAAATGTGTTGGCCTGGGTTGACCCGCTTGAGCAGCTCTTGACCTGGGCTGCATCTTGGAGATTTTTCTGAGAATTCAGCCTGGGCCAGCCACCTACCTGCCCTGGGTCAGTCCTGGGCCAACATTTGGCAGTGCAGCCAAGTCCCGACTCCCAGACTCTCAACCCTCTGAGACAGTCCCATGGTTGTCATGACGGCCATGGACTCATGCTCCACTCCTCTAAGATTGGCATCAGCATGGATGTTCAAGTCCCCCAGGATTAAAGCCCTCGGAGACCACAAGACCACCTCCGCCACCAATACTGCTAGAGCATGTAGGGATGCTGCCATACAGGTAGCTGCATGGTATATCAGCAACAGCCCTAATAGGTCTCCAGCCAAATCAATCGCTAGATGAACACCCTCTATTTTATTTTATTTTATTTTTTATATTAAAATTTATATCCTGCCGCCTTCCATCAACAGACGGCTCAGAGCGGCTCACAACTTCCACATTTTAAAATCATACAACAGTAAATACAGTTTAAAAAATAGACAAAAAGGGAAACTAAAACCAGTTAAATAAGATAAGAACAGTGAAAAAAGCTAACCCCCTCCTCCCCCACCCTACCCACTCCCTTCCCCGAAGGCCTGGATGAACAACTAGGTATTACAGGCCCGGCAGAAGGCCAGCAGACCCGGGGCCAGTTGAGCTTCCTCTGGGAGGGAGCTCCACAGCTGCAGTGCGGCCACCGAGAATGCCCTCTCCATTGTGGCCCCCTGGATAACCTGGGGGACTTCCAAGAAGGTGCCCCCGGCGGACCTAAGGATTGCCCGAGGAGTGAGGCAGTCTCTCAGATAGGAAGGGCCTAAGCCATGTAGGGCTTTAAAGGTTAAAACCAGCACCGTGAATCGGGCTCAGACTGCTATAGGCAACCAGTGCAGAGCTCGGAGCACTCGTGTTATGTGCTCCCTATGGCCTGTCCCTGTCAAAAGATGGGCCGCCGCATTCTTCACCAGTTGCAGCTTCTGAATGGACACCAGGGGCAGCCCCACGTAGAGCACATTGCAGTAATCCAACTTCGAGGTGATGAAAGCGTGGATGAGGATGGCCAGGTCGGAGTCCGAAACACATGGTCGGAGCCTCAGCACAAGATGTAAATAGTGAGAGGCTCCCTTTGCCACTGCCTCTATCTGGCAATTCTGCTGATAGAGTCCAACAGGGATCCAACAGGATTCCCAAGCTCCAGACCTGGGGAGACAGCGGGGGGCGGACCCCCTCAATGAGGGGAGCCATCATCCCAGCTGCCTGACCCACCAACATCACCTCCATCTTATCGGGATTCAGCCTCAGTCTGCTCTGCCACATCCAGTCAGCCACTGCCTCCAGGCACTGGGAAAGCATGGAGAATGCAGGGCCTAGGTCAGTTGAAAACAAGAGGTATAGCTGAATGTCATCAGCATATTGGTGGCAATGCCTCAAATAGTTTGCACTGAATATCTCCTCACAGACCAGGTGTGTGTAAAAATGCCCAATAGGCCCAATAGGTCTACACTCCTTTCTGTACTAGGTCCTCTCTATCCATATTGTGACCAGCACAGAATCAATTTTTCTCCTTTTCTCCTCTTCCCTTTTGTCCAGAAACCCCTCCTCTGTCATCTCCCTCCCTCCTTAACAGTATAATGATTGTCCCCAACACTTTTTGTGACCCCTTTGACTGTGACTACTTACAGTTTGAGAATGAGTATGTGGCATCATGGAAAAATGGAAGATTCACTAGCTACAGGATTAAAGTCCATGAGCCTTGGCTGAGATGAAAGGACCTGTTAATTGGATCTATTGTTTGAGGATGCCTTCATATTTAGGCAGCAATCAATTCATCAGTTTATGTTCAGTACACATTTTTCAGGTTTTTTTCTGAGGTTGAAAGGATTAGAAGCAAGTTTTCTTTTTACTAAAAGGGTGGGAAATTGAGGGAAAGGGGAAGATAGCCATGCCTCCTCAAAATCCTGTTTGTAATCCCCTCAGATGGACATATAGACTATCTTGCTCAGTCCTTGGAACTCAGACTAGGTGTGTTAAAAAGTTTGCTAAAGTGAAACCTGGGCTATTTATGGTATCACTTCACAGTGATGTGAAATTTTATGAGCAATTAGGTGAAAACTCAGCACCTGTGACTAACTTTTGCTTTATTCTTGTACTCAGAAAGCAAAGAGCAATTGAAGGGTAGGGCTATTGTAAATGAGAATCTGACCATTCAATTTTGTCTCAGCTCTGATTACAAGAAGCAGCAATAAATTGATGATATTTGAGCTCTATAAAGGTAAAGTCCTTTAAAAGTATTAATATCTCACAGGGAGCAGGCAATAAAACATCATTTGAACTGAAACCCTTGAAAGGGAGATGGCAAGCAAAAGCAAATTTTTATATTAAAACCTTTACCTTCGGACTTAAAAAAAAAAATTGCACTCGCCAGGTCTTGGGGTACATATGACCCCTATGGGAAAAACCCATTATAGGTGGGGTCTATTTTATCAAACAAAAAAGTGCTGAGCACGAGGCCAACAAGCTGGATGGCTGGACCAATATGATACACACTACATATACAATTCCAGAAGGAACAACATGATAAAATTGAATTATTTATTGTACATATGTCTGGACCCAGCCACAAACATGGGTAACCATATCAAAATGATGACACCAAACATAACAAATGTCCATACACATGTCCTACGAGATCCCGGGTTATAGTCTCGTTTCAACAGTTGGTCTTTATCAAGAATCTTGAACAGATATGGAAATCACAAAATAGATGCCATTGCTAAGTTGGTCTTCTATACACTGATGGTATAAAATATACACAATAAATCAATATCCCATATCACATGGCTAACTTCAATGTTTCCTTTCCTTCCCTGACTAAATGTCACATACATAATAGAAAATAATACACAATACGTAACCCAAATAAACCAGATGCATAACAAAAAAACACCAATGTTTTGTATGATATTCATTATTACTTACAATCATCTCTGTGATCCAAACAAGTAAAAATACATACAGCTATCCCATAGGACGTGTACCTGTACAATATACAAGTACAAAAGACAATATACTGCAATATCACCAACAATATATAAAATATAAGAAACAATATACATATCAATTCTGGTTTGGTTTGACCTCAAAACTAGACCTATTTGAATATCCAGGACCTACTAAATGCCCCAAAACATGATAACTCATATCCTAATGGAAACACATTGTACTATAATCCCCTTCACCCTAATTGTGATGTTTGCTATTTCTGAAGTCTGAATGGACTAACCATAAATGTAGAAACAATAAACTATAAGCCCACCAGGAAAATATGGGCAATGCAGGTAACAAGTCTAGTAGAATTGAATCTCTGGGTAGGGCCTTTATATATGCCCCATGACCTACTATTCTCTAGGTCTGGATAAGTTGGTCATAAATATAAAAAGAATAAAGAATAAACTACACAACCACCATGAATATTTGAACAATATAAATGACCAGTCTAGTTAAATACAGTTCTCTGAGATTAGGCCTATTCAAATATCCCATGACCTACTTACGTATCCCAGACCATGAATAACAAAATTCAAAAAAATAACAAACTAACTGAAAATATATAACATAACAAACTGCCACAAGGCTCTTACCCAACTTCAAACACATGAAGAACTACTGTATGAGAAGTCTATTTCATGGTGAGAGTGGGCCTCATACACCTATCCAATAAAAAACTAGTATAAGTATTTCCAAAAATCAACCCACCCTTGAAGAGTACAACGTTGCAAAGCACCACTGTAAGAATCGCCAAACTTCCCTTCTTACCTCCTTTATGATACGAAGGAGAACCAGCCTGAACACCAGGCCCTACCTTAGACAATGCAATTAGTTCTGAAATTACAGCCTTCTTAAATACCCAATCATGTGACCTACTTAATAGCAAGCACACCTGTGGTAGAGCTACACTAGAAGCAAGATCCACAGGAACTTAATATTAACCCTGTAGTGGCTTCTCATGTAAAAATATATATATATAAAAAATATACTGAAACCAAAACCAGAAGTGATATAAAGTAAAAAATTCACAGCCACAACACATTAACAATAAGTTAACACTGTCATCTCAAAATTATATTAACAATTGTAATAAACAGTATTCTTATAAGAAACTGGACAATTCTATTTTATCATTAAGTCCCTTGGGTGAGATAGTATATAGTCTGTGGATCCACACGCATTCCCTTCTAGTCAATTCAGAATGGATGTCTGTTATCCCCCTAGGGACTCCCTTGACAACTTCAATCACAAACCTCAAAATCAGTAAAACGGTGTTTGTGTCCAAAAATGAACCACAAGAGGGGCTTCCAGAACCCCATTTTTGATTTTGCTCTTATGCTCAGACACCCTAACTCTTAATTGACGTGAGGTTTGTCCCACATATGTAATAACATTAACAACATTAGAAGAACTGCAATTAGAAAAATGTTTCAATACCACTCGTACATTGTTGGTACTATCTTGAAACTCCTTGATCTCTCTAGTTTGGGAACAACAATGGCAATGCCCACACTTAAAGTGTCCACATATAACAGGGACCAACGTTTGCTTCACTTTAAGGTCCGAATGGACTATACGGTCCCCAATATTTTGTGTCCTTCTATATCCAATACATGGTGGCCTACTGCAGCCAGGGATATCCTGAATCAAATGCCAATGTTTATAAATTAACTGTTTAATAGCATAAGATAAAGGTGTGAAGTCCATGGACCAAAAAAATCCATCCATCTCCTTCTTGGGTTTGTGCATGAATAAACCCTTTCTAGACATTTTCACAGATCTGCATCCGGCTGTGATAACCACTCTATCTGGAAATCCCCTAGCCTTAAACTGTGCGGCCAACTGATCGGCGGCCTCATCAAAACTCTCAGTACTCGAACTATTACGTTTCAAGCGTAAAAACTGGCCATATGGTAAGTTCCTCCTAAGATGACCTGGATGGAAACTGTTGTAATGTAAGAAAGAATTTCTATCCGTAGGTTTGGAATATGGAGTCACGGTTAATGAATCCCCTTTAATCTCTACCATGACATCCAAAAATGGAAGCAACTCTTCATCCATGGTAAATGTGAATTTAATATGATCACTGATAGTGTTAATCCAAATAAAAAAGTTCTTGTCATCCCCCTCCGGGTCTAATACCATGAAAATGTCATCAATATATCTGCCGTAGAATTGTAAAGATGAATAAAAAGGATTTCTGCCAACATTCAATATGACGTCATGCTCTAACTTAGCCATGTATAAATTGGCAACACTAGGGGTTGTAGGACTCCCCATAGCAACTCCCTTGATCTGATAATAAAACTGGTCCTCAAAACAAAAATAATTTCTTTCTAATATGATATCCAATAGTTGTAATAAAAAATGTGTGGGTGGACTATCTACTGTCCTTTTATCTAAATAATATTCAATTGCCTGTCTCGCCCCTTCATGAGGTATGGAAGTATACAAGGAAGTCACATCCATCGTAGCAATTCTTGTCCCTGCACCAATATGTATCTTTTCCACAATTTCAATGAAATGTTTGGTGTCCTTAATGTAAAAAGGACAATCCTGAACCAATTTATTTTAAAAAGAATCTAAATATTGAGCTAATGGTTCCAAAATGGAGTTGGAACCTGACACTATGGGCCTCCCTGGTGGAGGGAAGCCCCTCTTATGAATTTTTGGAAGAATGTAAACTACTGGTGTCCGTGGACAATTATTAACAAGAAATTTGCCCACCTGTTGATCTATATAACCTAACTCAACACCTTCTGTCACTACCACGGAAATAATGTTGCCAATTTCTTTAATCGGGTCATATTGTATGGGGGCATAAGCCTCTTGATCTGCCAATTGTCTGTACACTTCAAAACAGTAATCCTTTCTATCCAAAACCACAATCGTCCCCCCTTTATCTGCTGACTTAATGACTATGTCCCTATTATTGGCCAATGCCTCCAGGGTAGATTTTTCCATATGGTTTAGGTTATGCCACACTCTATGCTTCTGATTTTCCAATTTATTGATATTCCTCAGGAGGACTCTTTCAAAAGTAATTATATTAGGATTATGACATGGTGGTATGAATGTGGATTTAGGTTTGAAGGGAGAAATACAATCCCTGAAACCTACCCCAAACATGTCTCTTAATTTAATTAATCTTAAAAGTTTGAAGGCATCAATTCGGGTATGAAAACTATTATATTTGGGAGTAGGAACAAATGACAGACCCTTGTTCATAATATGCCTCTCAGCATGCGAGAGATGATAACTAGATAGATTGACCACTAGGTCTATTTTATCCCCAAAACATAGTCTGTGTCCCACACCTTCAAACGAAGCCCTGGGAGCGCGCGCACACACACGCGCGCGCACACACACACACACACACATGAAAGAGTCTGTTTTATGGGGATTGTTTTCACTCCCCAAATTTGCCCCAAATGCAAATTCTCTCCTTCAAATTACTGGCTCTGCTTTATAGTCAAGCTTTTCTAAGGACAGTGGAGTACACTCAACATCTTTATAGCCTGCTATTTGCATTTCTTTTGTTGTTGCCTAGGATGCTTCAGGGCTTGTTTGCATTTCTTTGTTTGCCTAGGATTCTTGTCTCCACAAACTGACCCCAGAAGGGAAACTTAAACCTAAGCTGAAGAAATGAAACCTAACGTTACCTGAACAAATGAGAAATGACACAGAAAAGGTTTGTGTAAAACCAAATAGGAAAACTCCATTGACACCTTGTGTGCATTTGCACCCTGGCACTTTTATGGTCATTGGAGACAAACAATAAGAGATATCTGACTGAAATTTGAGTATGTTATGGCCAGAGGTACCAGTGACAATATGCTGCAAGCTCAAAGTTGTAGACCCAATACTTAGCATATTTTCATGGTTTTTTTCAACCATGATACAAAGGCACAAAATAATAGCAGTCAACAAAGTCAGACCCTTTCCTGTCTTTTGATTTAGGCATTTCATGTTGTGTTTTTTTTGTTAGGCAATAAATAAATCTTAATCACGTTGCTAAAATATTGTTTAGACATCCTTCAAGCATAAAAATAGTGGAAGAGGTCAGATTCAACTGCCTTGAATACTCCCGATAGATGAGAGCATTATCCTTCCTCTTGTTCATCTGCCACAGTGAACTCTTTGTACACTTATAAAACTTATTTATCATATTTCTGCCTGTGGTTCTCAGTACTGCTCTAGTTTTTCCTGAAGTGATAAGCATTTGGCTAGTAGTTATTTCTGGTTTATTCAGAGCTATGCTATCCAATTCAAAGCAGAAGGGTGTCTTTTTTGTTTAATTCTACACCCCAGTAAGGGTCTCTGAATTCTATATGCTACTGGCTTAGCTTACTAAGTGAAATTATTTTTTGTGTCTTTTTATAGTCCCACTCACCCTACTGTGTGCATGATTGACAACTGTTTGGAATTCCTGTGACATATTTTTACAACTCTCTATTATCACCCCAGGAATATCTTGAAACAAGTTTCATAGACATGTTTCACATTGTGGATCACAACTTTAACAGAGATTCTGGTCCCTGGGCACATTCCTCCCCTTCGCAATTGCCTCGGCCAGCTCCAATTCCATTTGCAATTGCATAATGTCCCTGCAGTGATAAGATCCGTTTCTTACAAAGGCAAATACAATCAAAAGAGTATTTCATATGTTTTTAGTTGCATTTAATACAATGTGCTTTGCTCTTTTTTTTAAATAGTTATTCACATGAGAGAGATTTTCAGACACAAGAAACAGTCTGGTGTTTAGTTTTCTCTGGCTTTCAGTGGAGATGAATGCCATCTCCCATTTGCCTCTGTGAAAACTTCCAAATATCTGCTTCCACATGCCACCAGAAATGCTATGGATACCACTAGTGTGTCGGGTGTGCAGACTGGGGTACAGGAAGGCAAAGGCAGGATCAGTGCTGGTTAAGTTGTGCAGGATCAGATCCAGGTACATCAGTGCAGGATTAGGACCACCGCATCAAAAGCAAGGATCAGGACATGGACCAACAGGGTGAGGCAAGCAGGCAGGCAGACAGATGAGGTAAATAGACTGACAAACTGGAATGGATGGACAGACTGGAGCAGAACTGGGATGGACGGACTGGAACAGATGAATTGGAGCAGAGCTGGGACCAAGCAGACAAACTGGATGAACAGATGGAACAGGTGAGAAAGAGACTGGACAGACTGGAACAGAACAAGTAGGAGGGGCTACCCTGGTTGTTGTGTAGGGGGTGCTTCAGATGGATGCCAGGCCCCCATTGTAACAGATACCAAGCCCCATTGTGTCTGATGCCACACCCTGGTACCCAAGTGGCCAGACTCACCAGTGAGGGCAGAAGGACCAGGTTTGAACAAGGAAACTCAGAAGGACCAGCTGCTAGCTGGTCCATAGGACAAGTGCAGAGCCGGTCTAAGGTTTGTGGAAAATGCAGAAGGCAAGGCACAGGGACCAGGAAGCAACTGATGATCTACTCAGCTTCCTGTGGCTACTGGCTGGTCTTATATACAGGCCAGCAGCAAACCAGGAAGCTGAGGGCGTGGAGCAGGGCTGAAGAAGGATGTGACTTAACCAGCAACAGAGAAGATCTTCTAGCCAATACTGAGCCCTGTTCAGTAAGAACCAGTGATGCTACAGAGCCTGGCCAGCTACTGTGCCCAGGGTTCCGGTTTAAGCCCAGATCCTTGCATAGAGCTCCATGGACCATGGTTTGTGTTTTTTGAAGTGGGGAATCTTGCTTGAAGTGGTTTGTGATATCTCAGTAACTGATACATATGACTCGTTCTAATCTGCTGTTGCCTCCTTTCCCTTTAGATTTGTGTGTGTGTGTGATTGCTATTGCTATCTGGACCACTAATATATTCTTCCCTTGCACTTCCATATGTTCTTTTTGGACTTTGAAAGAAAAGGAAAAAAGAAACTCATGAAATCAAATGGCCAACACAGAATATGGATTTACCAAAAATAAACTGAAAGCTTTCATGAGGGAGCCTGGGTCTGGAGTTTAGGCTCATCTTTACTACTGAGGTGTCAGAGTATTAATAAATTTTCCTGAATCTGCATTGCAAGTCAGAATAATACAAATAGCCTTTGAGAGGCCTAGATAAATTCCATCAGCAATTGTACTTGAGAGAGTAATGATGAGCGAGTCTGGTCGAATTACTTATTGTCTCAACACTCATATTGTACAAAATGGTTTGACTGAGATTCTTAGGGACTGTTATATGAAGAACTGAGCACCCTCAAGTCCAATCAGAGTTGATAGAAGTTGAAATCAGGATAAGGCCATTAAACTGTGTGCTGCTTTCTGTTATTTATTTATCCATGGTGTCACGGCATGTAGGGTGTCCCTTATAATGCATTGTTACATTGCTACTCGGTGTACTGTATTATGCAGCATATTGGTTTTGAAATAGAATTTAGTCTGACAGCATAATCCTTCCCACTGAACTCAAATAAAACTGCACCAACCTTGGATCAAGGTGGCTTAAGAAACTTATGTGGTTTTAATGCCTGTGTCATGTTCTATTTGTATTTATTTAACCTTTCACACTTGGGTACAGTGGGGTCTGTTCTTCATACATGTGTACAATCCCCTTTAGTATCAACAGAAGTAAAGTGTGTGAATATAGAGGGACTAGTCTTTTGGTGAATGTTTATTTTACTCTCTGCTTTTCCAGAATCCAGCCAGCTCATTTATCTATGAATTTCCTGTCATTTCCCATGACATGTCACAATCCTAAACACACTTACATGAAAGTCCTATTAATTTCAGTGGGGCTTAGTTGGTCCTAAGCTGCAATCCACAAAACATATGTAGGCAGGCACAGTAAGTGTTTGTGACAAGAGGAATGGGAAAGCCTCTCACCCCTTGCTATTCAGCACTGCATTTCGAAAGGCTTAATTGGCAGGTACAGTTTAGTTTTTTTTCCAGACATTTCATTTCTACCCCGACCCTCTTGCCTGACGGCGAGTTGGGGTAACTGACTACAATGTCATAGAACACAATATCAAAAATACCATAAAACATAATAAATTAACAACAATAAAAAATCATAATATAAAACCAGAGCTGTGCATAAAACAAGCACCCACCCAAATCCTCTATCTCATCCCACCCAACCCCCCCATCCTCAAATGCCAGATGGAAGAGCTAGGTCTTACATTGCCAGCGGAATGCCAAGAGATCTGGGCTAAGGTGGATCGCCACAAGGAGTGGATTCCACAGTGATGGAGTGGCCACTGAGAATGCCCTCCTGTCTGTCTGGACCCACCGGTAAAACAGGACCTCCAGGAGGATGCCCCCAGATGACCACTGGGGCCACTCAAGGACCCAGGGAGTAAGGCAGTCCCTCAGGTAAATGGGGCTCAGGCCATGTAGAACTTTAAAGGTCAACACCAGCATCTTGAATCAGGCCTGGAAGACAATTGGCAGCCAGTACAACTCCTGGACTACTGGTTTAATGTGCTCCCTGCGACCCATCCCAGTCAACAGGCAGGCCACTATGTTTTGCACCAGCTGCAGTCTCTGGACCATCACAAAAGGCAGCCCCATGTAGAGTGCATTACAATAGTCCAGCCTTGAGGTGATGAATGCATGGGTGACAGTGGCAAGATGGAGTCTGAGCCATATGGGGGGAGCCTCCTCACCAGGTACGTCCACACAAAATTTCAGTTCCATGGTGGAGGAAGGCAACTGCTACTTGGAGGAGGCTGGGACCAGAACCTCGCCCGACTGCAGCAGTGATGGAGGCACTTGCAGCACCTGCATGGATTAGGAGGGCCCATCCAATGGCAAGGGACTCATCCATTCTCTGGAAATACTGCTGGCCCTCCCTCTGCATGGAGGAACTCCTCCATTTGCCTCAGGTGGTGATTCCAGTTCAGCCTCTCCAACTGGTAGTCCATTCAGATCTCTGCAAGCAGGTTGTGCTGGTGTGGGGACTGCCATTACACCTCTGTCAGCTCTCTAATGGCATCCCTGACTTTGTCCCACTGACGTGTGCCCTCCTGCAGCAGTTCCTCAGCCAGGTCCTCCCTGTGCTACCGCACCTGTGCCTGTTGTACTGGTCCTGTGGGGCCACCTGTCTCTCCTGGCTGTGGATCTGTAGAAGGAAGGCATAGGGAGTCATTGAGTCAGGACCAGACTCTGGGACAGGCAAAATAGGCATTAGTCCAGGGCAACTGTTTGCGGGGGCAGCAAATTTCCCGGTTGAAGTCAGCGAGAGCCTTTAGCCCCACTAGATTCAGGATAGATTAACCATTGTATTCCTTTGGAACCATCCTGCCCCCTTGTGCCTTGCAGCCAGTAGGAAGCCATGGAACACAGTGTCTACACATGGGAAATTCTACTACAATCTGTTCAGAGCCACCTGGAGCCTTGGGATCAGCTGCTATGGACCGTCATCCCAGTGCCCATCCCAGCCTGTCTGGGGCCGGGGGTGTTGCCAGGGTGCCAAGCTGGGTTTCTGCACAGAGGCTGAGGATGCCCCCCACTCGATGTGCATCCTCACCCACCTCAAGGGATAAATGAGCTGGCTGAATTCTTTATTGTTGTTATATTATGTTTCACCATTTGTTAGTTTATTTTGTTTATATCTATATTTTGTCCCCCAGGGGGTGACCTTCAGTGTACAGTATACAGTGCCATGCCACAATGGCCTTTGATACTGCTGTGGTATTGAATCCATCAATCCATGGGCTTAACTTCCCTAATATGCCATGGTGCCCTCCTAACAACCTCCTGTCCCTACCTGAATCAGGGCAAATGTCTTCTTGTCTGGGTTGCTGAGGGTGTTCCGCCATGGGCTCTGGGACACCTGTGAATCAGGGGCACCCTGTTTGCAGCTGTTTGTATTTACTGACTCAGTCCCCTGTCTCTATCCCTGAGGAGACTTGGCCAACCACCCACTCTATCTGCGGTGGTGCCCTGCCAATGACCTTCTGTCCCTACCTGCATCTGGGGGGATGTTCTCCTCTTTGGGCTGCTGGACTGGTTCCCCCAGGGCTGTTGGAAACGTGTGAAGGAAGCACATATCAGGGGATTATTTTTAGTGGTTACCCTGTGTAACCATTCTGTCCTAAGCACCCTTTGCCATGAGGTGTAAACCACCCCCCTGGTCTCTTGACCTCCTCCTGTGCCTTCCTCCAGGAGGGGGTCCCCAAATGTCCCTGGCTGCCTTGATGTTCTGCTACTCCTCCCCGACACCCGTTGATGGGAGACATAGCAGGACTCGTATTGGGGTTTGCCTTTATCTGACACCTACTCTTCTGTCCCATCCCCCTTTTCGGTGCCCGTGTTCCCCCACCACTCTCCATTGCTCTTGCTTACTGCTCGCCTCTGACTGCATCTCCCCTATTTCCTCCACCTCCACATCTTGCCCCTCCTGTGCCATCTGGAGGCTCTCTTCCTTGGGTGCGGGACAGGTGGGGATGGTCAGGAGGCTACTGGTGTCTGCCTCCTCCTATTCAGAGGCTGTCTGGCTAGCAGGTGGTTGGGCGCACACCGTTGAGGGTGCTGCACCTGAGGGGCAAGTCTTCTTTTCAAAGGGGGGGGGGGCACCAGAACAAGTGGGTGCTTCCAGCTTGACCATGGTTCATGGTTGGTCAATCTGGCTGCAGCCGTCAGTGACCTTGGTGCCCACTACACACAGGGCCACAATGGAGCTCCGCATTCAGAGGAAGGAGTCAAGGACATCAGGGACATGTTCTGTTCTTGGATTTTTTATTTTCTTTTATGCCTCCCTTTTATGTATTTTTTATATTTTATGTATATTTTTAAATATTTTAATTTTTGTAAGCTGCCTCAAGCTGCTTAGGCAGGAGAGGCAGGATATAAATGTTGGAAATAAATAAATAAATAAATAAATAAATAAACAAACATGTTCTGACCAACACATTGATTCCTTTGCTGCCAGATCCCTTTAAACCTCCTGTACAGTGTGGTTGGTGGTGTGTTGCTGGATGACCACTGGTTTG
The DNA here is from genome assembly GCA_003113815.1 of Sphenodon punctatus. Lineage (NCBI taxonomy): Eukaryota > Metazoa > Chordata > Lepidosauria > Sphenodontia > Sphenodontidae > Sphenodon > Sphenodon punctatus. Next base: position 5,036,755 of record QEPC01008309.1, on the reverse strand, counting down.
ACCACTCTTCTTCCTTCCTGATGGGGCTCTAATATTCTGGAGTACCGTACTCCACCCCAGGTTGGGTTGGTGTGAACTAATGTGATGGCATGGATTTCCACACTTTTGCATGATCATGCTAACTTTAGCCCGGGGCCGTTCATTGATGATCTCCCAGGATCATGGTCTGGGCTATATCTGTCACCATCGTCCAGAGTGGCAACGGATCAACCCGTCTGACCACCTACAAACTGATGTGATGGTGAGCTGCAGTTCTGAGCAGGTCAAAGTGCACAAAAACATGGCAAAGCGGGCCAACATCACATCTGAAAACACCCTAAAATACACAAGTCATGGCGAGGAAGCTGACTCCTGGGCAAGCCTTGCATTGGAACAAACTGCCTCTTCGCTGGTTGTGAATAAACTATTGTGGCTGCCTGCACACAACAAAAGTAGCTCCAGCGCTTGCATGTCTGCCCCATGAATTTTGAAGGTTGCAGCAATAGTGTTCTTGTACAACTTCCATTTATTGTTAGGTGGATCATTTTGTAGAACATCACAATATGCAGCCTCCAACTAAGGCTTGTCAAAAATAAGTATAGCATTTTTAAAAAACCCAATTCCAACTTTGAAAAATTGCTCTTGAAATTTAAATACATACCCTCCCATTCTACCTTTTTGCCCAAGAGGCTAATGGGTTTTGTTATCTTGTACCCAGCTCCCAGCAATGTACCGGGGGCTCAGCTGACAGTGGAGGTCGCTAACACCACATGAATGCAGCTGGAGAAAGCGCGGGCTGACCCACTGACTTGGCTGCTGTTACTATTTGTTTGTTTCTGGAGGAAGGGGGTAGGGCACCTTTTCTCACTTCAACAAGCTTGGGATAAGCAGTGCTATCAAAGAACAAAGAAAGGTAATGCCTAGGCAGGGGGAGCTGTGTGCTTGGGAGAAAGATAAAAACTAAAGAAAACAAAACAAAAAAAAGAATAAAAGGCTTTATGGGTATGTTTGTGAGAGAAAATTCTTTAGCATGCTGAAAGAGACCATCACTGCTTCCACTTGGAATCCTCTGAGGGACTTTAGAACTAAAACTAAGAGCCAAAGTCACTGTACAGTTACGAATTTTAACTGTAATAGGCTGTGTTTTAACTTGAAGGTTCAGTCCTGCACATACAAACGTGTGTACCACAGAGCCTCTCACACAAACACTTTTTTTTTTCAGCTCAGCTCCAAAATGAGCTATAGCAAATTTTCATAAATGCACACAATTTCATGCAAAGTAGGGGTGACATGAAGTTTACCCATTTCTCTCCAGAAATATTGGAGGGTACACAACTGTACCACACCTCAAGCCCTGCTTAGAGGGGTATGAGGCACAGTTGTGGTGCACCTGCTCAGGGAAGCACCTATCCCAGTGTTGCATATGCCTCAGATAGAGGATCTGGAGTAGACAGTCATTAAGTTAGCATATAAACCAGTTTGGAGTACATTCCCTCTTGTCTATTTGACACTGACTTTGAAAAAAAAATTTTTTATTCATTATTTAACATTCAACATTAACGTATACATTTATTTGACACTGACTTTTAATAAAGCCAGCTGCAGCCATTCCAGCTCCACGTCTCATGTGCTGTATTCCAGGCATTCAGCAATAGCTTGGAGACAAGGTATTTGGGGTATGGTTTCTTTATTAGAGATAGCAGCTACAAAATGACTCCTGCTTCAATCTCCTCTTCCCTCTATGATGCAATCTTAAAGCGACCGTTTCCTCTTCAAGTCATTTATTTTTAAAAATAAATAAAAACAAAACCTGCTGTGATCTATTTTTCAAACATTGCTAACAAAAATGGTCTCAATACTAAACCAACATCTCTGATCAACATAGTGCCATCCTCAGTCATGCCTTCATTTTTTTTCTCCAGCTCCCAAGCCTTTCATATAAATGCGGAAGCTCTGTTCTCATCTTCTCCAATTCTCAGCAAGATTGCCAGCTAATGACAGAGGCGGGGAGCCTTGCAATCATCCATGATTTTATCTGTTGTAGTGGTATCTTTTCTGTGTATGGGAGCTGTGATACTCACTGTGCAGTTGTTCAATCCTGCAATTCTGTGAGCTGCAATTGCTGATAGCACCATGCCATGTGCCGTGTACCAGGCATTCAAAGATAGTTTGGAGACAAGGTGTTTAGGCCAAGGTATCCTGTTTCCTAGGTCATGAGTCCTTTCTTTATTAGAGAGAGCATCTACAAAAAGACTCCTGCCTCAAGCTCCTTTTCCGGAGCAAAGAATCATGTAATCTTAGAGAGAGAGCATGACAATATACTACACCACTCATGATCTAAGGGATGTTATTTGTGTCAGAGCTATTAGTAATTTACCTTTACTGTCCTCCTTCCACTCCCTTCCACAATGACAATATATCAGGCTAACCTCGTATCATTGTTTATCATGAGCGTATTTTCTCTAAAATGACACTCCTTTTGTTGTGGTTTAATTCAAGAAGTGTGTCTGATATACAGGGATCCTAGTTTTCCATGATAACAAAAACAAAATTCTCAGATAAAAACAAAAAAATCCACATTTTCCCACAATTAAAATGAAATTCTGAACTTTAGTTTCTCTAGCCACAAAAAAGTTTCATGTGTTCTACAATTGTCTGTCTTGGAACACAATCTACAGCTTTGTTGCATACAGTACAGAACAGCACATTACCATCAATGTGAAATGTATCCTTGCTAGGGATGGGAAATAGTATTGAAAATCGGGATCAGTTCTAAATCATATCAACCTAACTTTCAATACGATTTTAGATTGTATAGATTGGAATTGTTTCAGATTCTGATCAATATGGCTTAAATCAAAATTCTGCCCCCAGCTCTGCCTTCCTTGGACTCCTGCTAGATCCATGCACTGGGCAGGGGACCAGAGGAAGCAGATCTGGGGATAGAGGAGTTGTAAAGGGTTGGGGAGGAGGGTAGTTGTCTCCCAGGACCCGTATACGGCACCCATCTCCCACGGACCCTTGTCCATGCATGCCTGCCCCAGTGCCTGATGCAGCAGTACTGGGGCAGGTGGCCTGTCAGTGGTCCAGGGGAGGTACGAGGTGCTGGGCAGGGGTGCTAGGAGGCAGAAGTGGCTGGCTGGGGAGGGAGACGGGAGGTTTAGCTTACCTTTCCTTCTTGCAGCGGTGCCCGCAGTTGCCCATCACATCCTTCTCAGGTGCTGGCAAGGATCGGGCTCCTGGAGGAAGCTGCCAGTCATCTGTTGGAGCAGTGCAAGGGGACTGTGTGGCCTGGGCTGCCCACCATCAGCTGTTGGGTGAGGGGGTAACCACTCAGGTCTACCCTGAGCCTAGACCCAGCTTTAAATAGATGAGCAGGTGATGTGGGACTCCTTGCCAGGGAGAGCAGTGCTGTACTCCACAGTGTGGATTCCCTCCCCCCCTGCATGTCATGTTCAAGCTGGGAAGCCTTGAAATTGACATGGGGAGGGACTATCCTTGCTAGGGGAGCACAGCACTGGTCAGTGTCAAGCTGGGAAGTGCTTCCTGGATTGAAATTGATTTTGGGGGGGGGGGGGGGTCTGCGCTATAGAGCACAGCACTGCTCTCCCTGATAACGAGTCCCTATTCCTTGCTGGTCTATTTCAAGCTGGGTCCAGGCTCAAGGTAGACTAGCATGGTGATGCAGCCAGGGGACACTGGGGCTGCTGCTTTTCCTCACTGGGGTCCCCTGCAACAGCTGATGGGGGGTCTTCCGAGGGTGTGCCCCCTCCCCTCTTCTCCAACAGATGACTGGAGTTGGTGGTGGCTTTCTTTGGAGATTTGATCCTGCTGCCACAGGCTATGAGTCCTAGCATTCTGCCTGTGTGATGGGCGAACAGAACGTGTTTCGGATGTTCGGTCGTTTGGTTCAAAACCTGAGTTCGGGTTCGATGGTTCGGTTCAGCCGAGTTTGGTTTGGCTGAACATTCAAAAATAGTGAAACCAAAATCAAAATGAAATTGAAACCCAAACCTAATTTTCGGCCCTGGAAAGACGTTTTTCCTGCCCACAAACTCATCTGAACATGACCGAACTGTTCGGTCGTTCAAGAGTTCGGTTTGGATGTTCGTTTCAGATGTCCGAACAGACCGAGTTCGGTCCGAACTCCGAACATCCGAACCGCGTTTGCCCATCCCTATGATGGGCTTCCTGGGGCTGAACCTGAGCAGGGGAAGTGTGGTGACTCCTCTGCTGTCCACGGGACCCATGCATGGGTCTGCCCATTTGAAGGGCTCCTGACACTACCCAAAGGAGTGGCAGTGGTGTGGCAATAAGAATAACATCAAACAATGCTCCAAACAATGCAAAAAATGCTACAAAGGAAACAATGTTTTAATCAGAATAGTATTCGAGGTGGAAAACAATCTATATAGAGAGAGTGCTTACAACCATAAACTTCACTCCAGTGAACTGGTTAAATAATAATTCAGGATAATCTGATCCAAAATTCAATATCCAATTTACAAAGATAAATTCAATGTCCAAATCTGGTCCAAAAGATTCAAAATCCAACGTTTCGCCAATACGTAGCTTCTTCAGGGATTTTCAATATCTTTTACCATTTCTGCTCACAGACAAATCACATAATTAATTAGTACTGTTCAAGAGAATAAACAATGTAATTAAAACAGAAACAGGGTACAAAATGTTTCTTACCCATATCCAAAACTGGGTATGTAATATAAATACTGCCATGCTCCCCCATACTAGCTGTGATAGCTCAAACAATAACACACACCAGAGGGTGTTTTCAGACGTTGCGGGGCCGCTTGGCCCTGTACTGAAAACAACCCATTCATTCCCCGCCGGGGTCACCCCATCACGCCATATCAGACGTGCCGGGGGGATCCCGGTGGGGAATCTGGGAGGGGGCGGGGCCGTGTGGCGCAACATGCGGCCGCATGGCCCCGCCCCCTCCACGCACCCCACCACCCACCCTCCGGGGAGACGGGCGGGCGGTGGGGCCAATGCGGCCACCGCGTCGGGCCGGAGTCGCCATGGCCCGGGATCCCGCCGGTGATCCCGGGCCGTGGCGCGCGGCCAGATGTTACTTTTTTTTGGGTCCCTGCTGGGGATCTTTTTGACCACGCTTTCTGGGACATTCCCCCAGCTAGCCCGGGAAGCGTGGTTCAAATTGACCCCATGCGGGTATTGACCGTGGCGAACATCTGGCGGCCGCCAAACAGACGTTCGAGACACAGTGACCACAGGTGGGTATTCACCGTGGTTCACTGTGATCTCGTAACATCTGAAAACACCCATAGTGGTCTTTCTAATTGAATTACTCAGCAGCTGGAGGGTTTCTCAAATGGAGGTGACTTATAGCCCATAGCCAGTATCCCCAGCCTAAATAATTTAAACTTTAATACATGAATACCTTTTGTTTCTTTTTCTTTTTGAATGCTCAACTCTGTCGCGGGCACCAGTCTTAACCACCCCTGAGGACTGGTTTCTTTGCTATAATTTATAAAGATAAAGGTGATACTCATAAGGTTGTCCTTAATTCCTCTATCTCTAATATCTTGATTTTTACTATTATCACGCCCCTTCGTATTCTCTTGGATTTTTGGTCCCACAGGGACTGCTTTGCCTTTGTTTTCTTACTTCTACCAGCAGGCAGACTGAAAGTTACAATATGCAGGTGCTCAGCCAAATTACTTCCTCCTTTTTAAACATATGGACCTAGTCACATGATATACTATAGCCAATTGCTAAACCTGTTTTTCACTCCTCTCTTCTCCCCAAGCTTGGATACATAGCCACTCCAGCTGCTGCCAATTCAATTTTACAATCATTATTCAATTAACCAATTACACCCCGAGTTTAAATCCCAATCTATTTGCAATGATCTCCCCTTCCTTGTGACTCTTTATACCCATGGCAAAACCCTTTCAAAATTTGAATTCAATATGGCATTTAAATCTAAGTGCCAATATATTCATAATACTATCCCCTTCACTATATCTTTTTCGTGCCCAAGGCAGCACTTTTTCAAGATTTAAAAACATCTCATCTTCACATAATGGAATCTAATAGATCATTCAAACCCCTGGGGCTTATTGTATCCAGAGTGACGATCCAGAAGCTCTTCCGTTCTGCTAAAACTTTGGGATTTATTGGGAGGCTTATTTTTTCAATGCCCCAAAATGAAAAAGTATTATCATCTTTGTGTAATAAATTATAATGTTCCACCATTGGTGCTGCCTGAGTGCAATTTTTTAATTTACTGCGATGTTCTGTTATTCTAATTTTTAAACTCCTGGTAGTCTTTCCTATGTACAACTTGTTACATGGGCATTTTATCGCATACACCACTCCAACAGTACTACAGTTTATAAAATCTTTAATCACATAACTCTTCCCAGTATGATCCTCAAAGCTTTTTGTTCTTAGGCTATAGGGGCAGTTTATGCATTGGCCACAGGGGAAATTTCCCAAGATGGTCTTTTTATCTATTGTCCTTAGTGCTAGCCTTGGGTCCCTAGCTCTTATTAAGAAGTTACTCAAATTCTTCCCTCTTTTGTAGGCAAATAAAGGAGGTACTTCACATCCCTCTATGTGGTTAACAATATTCCAATTCTTTATGATTATTTCTTTCAATCTTTTATAACAAGTGTTGTATGTAGTCACACATACCAGCTGATCTCTACCATCTTTTTTATCTTGAGGAGATCCTCTCAAAATTGAATCTCTTGTAATCACCTCTACCTTCCTAAGATTTTTTGAAATTATATGTGGAGGATAATGTCTTGCCAAAAATTTTTTATATAGTGTCTGTGCTTCTACTTGGAAATCTGATTCATTAGAGCAATTTCTTTTTAGTCTTCGAAACTGACTGTTTGGAATATTGTTAATCAAATGTTTTGGGTGATGGCCGCTATATAACAAGTAAGAGTTTTGATCAGTGAGTTTTATATATGTTGAAGTGACAAAACTGTCTCCTTCCCAATGGACCCATAGGTCCAGAAAATTTACTTTGTTATAATCATAGTTCATAGTGAATTTAATAGTCTCGTGGACAATGTTTATCCAACCCAAACACTTGACCAAAGCTTCTTCTCCCCCTATCCATAACAGGAAAATATCGTCTATATAACACCTCCACAAGAATATTGAATCAAAAAATGGATTAAATGATGCATCCAAAATAAATTTACTTTCCCAAAGGTGCATATACAATATCGCTAACTCGGCAGAGATCTTGCTGCCCATGCTAATTCCCTTAACCTGTAAATAAAATTCATTAAAGAACTCTAAATAATTATCTGCTAATACCAATTTACTTAAAGACAACAAAAAACTTGTCGGAGACTTATCTTCTCTGGCATCAAAAAACTTTCCCAGGGTTTCTAAAGCTTCACTGTGGGGAATATTAGTATAAAGAGCTTTTACATCTAGACATACCAAAATGGGGTTTAAGTCAGTACAATCCACATCTAAAATACTTATGAAATGTGTAGAATCCTTAACATATGAGGGTATTTGCTCCACAAAAGGTTTTATAAAATATACTAAATATTTGGCTAATGGTTCAAGACAAGAACCTATTCCAGCTACAATTGGTCTAAACTCTAATGGGTTAAACCCTTTATGTATTTTGGGCAACCCATAGAAGGCTGGGATACGAGGAAATTCATTAAATAAAAATTTGTAATCCTTTTGTGTGATCAAATTGTTCCTTATCGCTTCTTCCAGTGTTTTCTGTATCTTATTCTGCAGAGGCTTTGTTGGGTCACTTTTAAGAGGACGGTAATCTGTTTCTATTGATAACAATAGATTATACCCTTTTCTATAGTCCTCCACATTCATAATCACAATTCCTCCCCCTTTGTCTGCTTTTTTATGACTATTGAATTATCCCTTTTTAGCTTTCGTAGGGAAAACCATTAGGTTCTTGAAAGATTAAACAATCTTTTATGTATGACTGCTTTTTCCTCCATTGTACGTATGTCATGTAATAATGTTTGGAGCATTGTTTGATGTTATTGTTATTGTATTGATTTATATTGCTCTAATATAAATCAATGTAGTAGTAGTGGTGTGGCAATATCATGGATCCATCCTGATTTCCTGCTGTCTAATGTGAAAACACCCTATAGTGCATTCAGATATTCACAATACAATACAATATTTTTATTAGTGCAAGACCTTAGGTCATTGCACAACACACAGAAAGGGGAAAAAAATATTTGCACCATGTACAACCATATAATAAAAGTATAAACATAATAATCAAATCAGCAATAAAAGATAAATAAAATAAAAAACCCTCTTTCTTGCACACCATCAAACCAGCTCAGGGGCTAATCTCATACAGGAGGAAGGTAAACTAACAAAGCTGAATCAATTGCGGAAATAATCTACCCAGCCAATAAAATGGAAATCAAACAAAGCTTCTATACTCAGCAGTGAAGGGCTCAGCTAAGTTAAGTTACATTCATCTTTTGCTAAGCTGGAACGCCCATTTGGCGAGGTTATGCAGCATCTCGGAAGCATTAGATCGCAGTAAAGATTGGAACAACTGCTCCGGAGAGAAATAGGGCCATTTGGCCAGCCAGGTGGCAAGATATAAATCTCTCCAGTAAGAATTAAGGGGCAGGAGAATAACAAATGCAATAGATTCTCAATTTGGCCAGTATTTCAAAGACAGAGTCTGTCCCTGTAGGGAGTGCCATCTCTCCTCCCTTGTAATACCTTAGTGGGAAGGAGGTCAAAACGCAGGAGTGTTAGAGCTCTGTGGAATTTAGGCTCCTCCACTGTCTTTAAATAAAGCTCACAACCCAGTGAGCATTTAGATAGTTTATAATATGGGGTACAATGAAGAATCTGGAGAGCCCCCAAATCCTGCTGTGATGCTTGATCCTCAAGCTGCTTCCTAATGATCAATCTCCTTTTATTATTAGGGATAGCTCTAAGCATTTATGGGGATAATCCTAGATCATGTAAAGCATTCATAACTTTTCTCAACCATGATCTACGAGTAGTCCAGGATTTAGCTTCCTCAAGACACAAGTGTGGAATTCTGTCCTCCGGCATATCACTTACCCTCAGCCAATAGATCAAAGGGTTAATGATCAGTTTAGTACTTAAAGGACTAGTCCCTGTCTCAAGTCGGAGCAGGCAAGCAGGGGTGCCATTAGGAACCCCCAATAGTGCTCTTAGGAAAAGATTTTGAAGGGGCTCTAAGATATCAGGCCAGATATTCACAATAGGGGAAGGTTATGCACATTGAATAAGTGACAGTGGTACGTTCAGTCAAATATAGTTAATATTTGTTTTTATTTTTTCACAAAATGTAAAAAATAAAGATTCTCTGTAAAAACACACAATTCTGTGCTTTTCTGCTTTTTTTTTACATGGCAAACAGATTTCTAGGATCCCTGCTGAGATGAAAAATTCAAATGGTTTATGAAGCTGATTGCAACCTCGATTGCATTGGGAACACTCAATAAGAGAGATCTGTGTTGGAAGAAAATGTAATGTGACAAATAAATTGTTGCAGGTCATAGATTTTTATGCATCTCAGATTTTGTGGGGATTATGGTGCACACTGTAAACTCAGTCATCTTGTGTGTGTGTGTACTTTACTCCATCACCTGTGAATTTAATAAGGCAACAAATCCAACTTTTATTTATATCTAAGAGGAATCTTATTCTAGGGGAAGGAGATAAGACACCTGTTGCTTGGTTGAGCCAGTGAGACCACCTACTGCTCTGCTGCCTACCTGCCCTGCTTGCTGCTGCAGGGGCTGGGAGCCGTTCCAGCTGCTTGGCCTTAGGCCCAGACCCTAGGTGACACTCTGTCCCATCTCCTCTGTGGGAGGAGAGGGAGAGGGGCCAGGGCTTTCCCAGGACTTTCAGGCCAGGGGAGGGAGATACAAGGCCTGTGACTTGGTGGAGCCACAGGTGTGCATCACAGACCACACACCTAAGAGCTAATGCCAAAGGTCCCTTAGATGTGACCCTTAACGGGACTGGGAGGGATGGGAGGACAGTAACGTGGGTGGACAGTAATTTTGGGGGAGGTGATAGGAATGGTTTGGGGTGTGGGGGGATGTATTCCTTGCCCTATGGGAAAGGGGGGAAATGGAACTGGGTTAGGGAGGGTAGGGTTGTGACCCCCTTGGTGTGAAGGAGGGGTGCATCCCTTGTGAAAGTGAGGGGCATCCTCTGGTGGCAGAGGAGGATGGGGGGGATTGGAGAGTGGGGTTCTCCCTGGGGGGGACTGGTTGGATGGCCTTCAGAGGGGGGTTGGGAAGGTGGACCTGGGGTGGGGGTCTTCAGCCATAGTAGTTGCGATGGGCCGGGGGAATTATGGTCCCTCCGAGAGGCAAATTAGATTGGTGAGATGGGACAGATGTTTTGTATCTGTCCCAATAAATAGCCCCCAGTCAAGTGATGAGGTGATTGTTAATCAGAGGGCCCCTGGCCGTGGTTTGATTCTGATGAATGCAAGGTCGGTTGCCAATAAGTCAACTATGGTCCGGGAGGTAATCCTGGACCAGGCGGCTGACTTTGCATGTATTACGGAAACCTGGCTGGACACTGAGTCGGTGCCTATATTGGCTGACCATGTTCCAGCTGGGTACTTCATTCAGCATCAGCTGTGGCTGGAGGGATGGGGGTGGGGTGGGGGTGTAGCCATTATTTTTAAAGAGACATGGTCTGTGAGGAGATTTCCTGTGTAACTTATCATGGGAATAGAAGGCCTCCATTGGGTGTTGGATTTGGCCAGAGACAGAGTGGGGGTACTCCTGATATACTAGGGACCCATCTGTACAGCAGCTTCCCTGCCCACTCCAACTGAACTGGTGTTGGAGGTGGTCTTTCAGTCCCCCAGGATAATAGTCCTGGGAAACTCCAATATTCAAGCTGACGTCAGTTCTGGAGAGGCGGTGAGTGAGTTCATGGCTGTCATGACAACCATGGGCCTGTATCAGAGAGTGGTGGGCCTCACACATGTTGGAGGACATACCCTGGACATGATTTATTTCACCGGCCTTGACATGGGGGATCCATTAGTGAGGGAGGTGTCAACAGTGCTCTTGTCATGGATGGATCATTATCTTCTCCAGAGAGATATCCTGGTGCATGGCGGTCCCCAGGAGGGTGTGGAACCAGTTACGTTGGTTTGCCCCCAAAGGCTTATGGAACTAGAAATGTTCCAGATTGCCCTAGGGGATATTTCCTCTGACTTTGATGGCAGTTCACTCAATGGTCTCGTGTTCTTGTGGAATTCTATGCTGATGGAGACCATTGACGGTGTGGCTCCCAGGCTTCCACTCCCCAATTGTCGACAACACAGGTCCCCATGGTATATGGAGGAGCTGTGGCAGATGAAGTGAGAAGGGAGGCGGTTAGAGCAATGGTAGCGTTTTTCTCATACTGACGTTGACCAATTGCGACATAAAGTCTGGTTACATACCTATGCTGTGGTGGTGCGGGCAGCAAAGAAGTTTTTTTTTTTGCTGCCCTCATTGTATCCACTAATTTATTTATTTATTTATTTATTTTATTTATTGAATTTATACCCTGCCCCTCCTGAATACACTAAGTCCTGTCCAGCTGAACTGTTCTGGGTGGTGAGGGGGCTGGTCAGGCCAGCCTCCCTCCACCTGGATTCAGAGTTATCAAATATTCACTGTGACTTTTTTGTGGACTTTTTTGCAGATAAAATCATTTAAATCCACCATGGCTTTGACTCAGCATTTTTAACAGTGGGTGAACCAAAGGCAGTCAAAGCCCAATGTTGTCCTGTTTTATGGGATGAATTTCAAGACGTGTCATCCTTGGATGTGGGTTATTCTCTTGGGACTTGGTTTGAGCCACCTATTGTGAATTAAACCCATGCCCGTCCTAGCTGATTAAGGCCAGCCTGGAGACATTAGGGCCATTGCTGGCCAGGATAGTCAGAGCCTCCCTTAGGAAGGGCAGGGTACCGGATCACCTCAAGGAGGCGGTGGTGCGCCCCCTTATCAAGGAGCCATCATTGGACATTGGTACCCTGGCCAGCTATTGGCCGGTCTCTAACCTTCCCTTTTTAGGGAAGGTTATTGAACGGGTGGTGGCTCAATAGCTTCAGGAGCATTTGCACCAGTTCAACTTTCTTGATCCCTCGCAGTCTGGTTTCCATCCAGGTTATGGCATGGAGATTGTGCTTGTGACCTTGGTCAATGACCTCCCTCAAGAGTTGGACTTCTCCTGCCATTCTGCTGCAAAACTTTAACTCATCCATATCCTTAAAATAGTACATCAGATTCTTCTAATCTCATTTTCTACATTTAGGCTGTGCAAACACTGAATTGGGAGTAATATTAGATTGCTTTGTAATTGTGGTTATGAAAGAACTACCTAGCCAACTCATTCAAATTGTGGTTGTGATATGATTTTCCTACATTGGATTGTCTTGTGTTTACTTAATGGAGGGTTCAGAGACTTGTATTGAGATGTCTTGCTTTTTAGTAATGGTAATCCAGAACAAACTATAGGGAATGATAAGATAAATATACTGTTAGGCTTGTGAAGATGTAGTTGGGAGTATGTGAATCTTATTTTCTTGTTTAAAAGAAGGAAGGGACAACTAGATACTGGCAGTCTGACAGACATTCTTATGAGAGAGAGAGTGTGTGGCTATTCTATTAGTCCTGAAAGTAATAGATGGAGACAAAGTAGGTGATATCTTTTATTGGACCAGCTTTGTCTCGTGAGGGTATGTAAACCATAGGGATACACTGGGCCCTTCTTTTGGCTAGTAACACAAGTCAGAACTATATGCTAAACAGTTGCAACTTTCAAGACAGGTCTATATACATGAAAGCAAGATTAGGGTACTGGCATTTCAAATACAAAACAATAAACTGTAAACAAATCAGTCTGCGACCTATGCAAAGTTGTCAACGTTAGGGAGGCGGCAGGAGAAGAGTCCAGGTGGTGTGGTTGTACATTTCAGTACAAAGTAGGGAACAGAGCAGATAGGGAGTGTGAGTGAAAGCAATCACTTGGGAAGTACAGACAGAAAAGAGAGTCAGGCATTTAAAAAGGGAGGAGAAAATAAATAAAATGATGGGTGGCTGTAGGAGAAGAGAAAAGGGAGGGTGGTAGTTAACATTAGAAAACATCTAAAAACAAGGTGAAAACAGTCAGTGGGATAAAAAGCACAATTTGTAGTGCCTTATGAACCCAATATTGACTCTATTCTGGGTGTCCAATAAAGTTATGAATTTTATTTAGGTGTGGCCCTTAGCGGGACTGGGAGGGCTGAGAGGTAATTCAGTTGGGCGGGTGGTATTGTTCTTGGAGGGAGGTGGGTTGTTTAGGAGTGTATACTAAATGTGTTGCTCTCCCTATGGGAAGAGGGGGCAATGAGATTGGGTTAGGGAGGGAAGGGTCGGCCCCTCGGTGTGATTGACGGATGCAACCCTTTTGAGAGGGAGGAGTATTCTCTAGTGGCAGTGGAGGATGTGGGGGATATTGGAGGGTGGGGATCTCCCTTGGGGGGCTGGTGGGACAGCCTCCGGAGGAGGTTAGGAGATGAACTGGGGTTTGTGGAGGGTCTGCAGCCATAGGGGTCGTGATGGACTGGTGGAAATTATGGTAGGAAAATAAAAGAAATGTGAGATGGGACAGATGTCTTGCATCTGTCCTGCTCAATGACCCCCGGTCAGGTGATGAGGTGATTGTTAATCAGAGGGCCCCTGGCCTTGGTTTGATGCTGATGAATGCAAGGTCGGTTGCCAGTAAGTCAACTACGGTCCGGGGTGTGATCTTGGACCAGGTGGTTGACTTTGCATGTATTATGGAGCCCTGGCTGGACACTGAGTCAGGGCCTATATTGGCTGACCTTGTTCCAGCCGGGTACTCCATTCAGCATCAGCTGCAGCTGGAGGGATGGGGTGGGGTGGGGGCGTTGTAGCCATTATTTTTAAGGAGACATGGTCTGTGAGGAGATTTCCTGTGCAACCTATCATGGGAATAGAGGGTCTCCATCTGGTGTTGGATTTCTCCAGAGACACAGTGGAGGTACTGCTGATATACCAGGCACCTACCTGTACAGCAACTTCCCTGCCCGCTCTGACTGAACTGGTGTCGGAGGTGGTCTTGCGGTCCCCCAGGGTGATGGTCCTGGGGAACTTCAATATTCATTCCGAAACCAGTCTTGGAAGGGTGAGTTCATGGCTGCCATGACAACCGTAGGCCTTTCTCAGAGAGTGGTGGGCCTCACACATGTTGGACGACATACCCTGGAAATGATATTTTGCACCGGCCTTGAGGCAGAGGATCCATTAGTGAGGGAGGTGTCAACAGTGCCCTTGTCATGGACGGATAATTATCTCCTCCAGGCTGGTATCCTGGTGCATGCTGGTCCCCAGGAGAGTGCCGAACCAGTGGTTTGCCTCCGGAGGCTTATGGAACTAGAAAGGTTCCGTAATGCTCTGGGGGATATTCCTGCTGATTTCGATGACTGCTCATTCAATGACCTCGTGACCTTTTGGAACTCTGTGTTGATGGAGGTCATTGACTGTGTGGCTCCCAGGAATCTGCTACCAGTTGGGTTGGTTTGCCCCCGGAGGCTTATGGAACCAGAAAGGTTCCGGAATGCTCTGGGGTATATTCCCTCTGATGTTGATGGCTGCTCACTCCATGACCTCATGACCTTTTGGAACTCTGTGTTGATGGAGGTCATTGACTGTGTGACTCCCAGGCATCCACTCCCGAATCACCGACAACACAGGTCCCCATGGTACACGGAGGAGCTGCGATAGACAAAGCAAGAAGGGCAGCGGTTAGAGCGATGGTGGTGTCATTCTTGTACTGAAGTTGACCAATTGCGACATAGAGTCTGGTTATGTACCTATGTCGTGGCAGTGCGGACAACAAAGGTTTTCCTTGCTGCCCCCATTACATCCGCCAAGTCCCGTCCGGCTGAACTTTTCCAGGTGGTGAGGGAGCTGGTCGGTCCAGCCTCCCTCCACCTGGACTCAGAGTTATCAAATACTCACTGTGACATGTTTGTGAACTTTTTTGTGGATAAAATCACTCAAATCCATCACAGTTTTGAAGCAGCACTTTTAACAGTGGGTGAGCTAGAAGCAGTTGAAGCCCCATCCTGTCTTATTTTATGGGATGAATTTCAAGAAGTGTCGCCCTTGGATGTGGGGGATGCTCTTGGGACTGTTTTGAGCCACCTATTGTGAATTAGATCCATGCCCGTCCTGGCTGGTTAAGGCCAGCCGGGAGACATTAGGGCCATTGCTGGCTGGGATAGTCAGTGCCTCCCTTAGGGAGGGAAGGGTGCCTGACCACCTCAAGAAGGTGGTGGGGCCCCTGCTCAAGAAGCCATCATTGGACATTGATGTTCTGGCCAGTTATCGGCCGGTCTCTAAACTCCCCTTTTTAGGGAAGGTTATTGAATGGGTGGTGGCTTGACAGCTTCAGGAGCCTCTGGACTGGGTCAATTTCCTTGATCCCTTGCAGTCTGGCTTTTGTCCGAGTTACGGCACGGAGACTGCGCTTGTGGCCTTGGTTGATGACCTCTCCTGAGAGTTAGACCACGGTCATTTGACCCTGTTGATTTTTGTTAGGTCTCTCGGTTGCATTTAATACCGTTGATCATGAGTTGTTGGTGATTTGACTGCGGAACCAGGCAGGGATGAACAGGACTGTTCTTGAATGGTTCTGTTCTTTCCTGGCTGGGAGAAGTCAGCGTGTGGTGCTGGGTGATTATTCATCTTCTCCCCAGGGACTCATGTGTGGAGTTCCGCAGGGTTCCATATTATCCCTTCTACTGTTCAATGTGTATATGCAGCCTTTGGGGGAGGTTTTCAGATAGTTTGGTGTAAGGTATCATCAATATGCTGATGACACCCAATTATAGCTTTCTTTTTCATCAGACCCAAGTTTGGCAGTCTCGGTGCTTACCCGATGTTTGTTAGCTGTCGGGGATTGTATGAGGGCAAGCCGCTTGATGTTAAATCCTGACAAGATGGAGGTGATGTTTTTGGGGAAAGCTGGGGGAGTGATGGCCCCCATCATTGATGGGGTCTGCCCTCCCCTGGTATCTCAGGTCGGGAGAGCTGCAGCTCCGCCTGGATGTCGAGGTGGCGACTGTGGTGAAGGGTGCATTTTATCAACTGCCTCTGGTATGCTGACTTAGGCCATATGTCTTGGACTCTGACCTGGCCACGGTCATACATGCTTTTATTACCCCAAGATTAGACTACTGTAATGTGCTCTACGTGGGGCTACTGTTGATGATGGTCTGGATACTGCAGCTGGTCCAGAATGCGGCGGCTCATCTCCTGAAGGAGATGGGCTGATGCGAGCACATTACTCCAATGTTCCGCTCTCCTTGGAACTCCTTGCTGCTGGGTTATGCCGCCTACCATTGCCCTTGCTCTGCCCACCATTGCCCTGGGTCCACCCACCATTACCCTGGCTCCGCCCACCAGCCGGCCTTACTGCCCCTCCAACCTCAACACCCACCAGCCACCCCTGTATGTGCCACAGAAATACGAGAACAAAATACTCAGTTTGTATCCTTTCTATTCTGACTAGATATTAAATTGTGAGTGATGAATTCTAAAATGTAAATAGCCTTTAGTCATCTACGTATAAGCAAATTATTAATGGGATTTTTCTATTAAGTATTTTACTTCTGTACCTCCAAAGCCTGGAAATACACCCACCCTCTCTTCAAACACACAGAATGTCAAGGTGACAGATACCAATAATTTCACCTTGCAATCTTGAATGTAACCTCAGGGCTGAAACAAGAATTGTTTAGTTCTCATGAGATTCTCAAGAAGATCTTGCTAATGGTTCGAGATCTCACAAGCTCTTGAAAAAAATTAAAAACAGTCAGCACATATGAAAAATGCCCATCACACATGCACAGCTCTTTTCGAAGATGGTGTGGGCCACATGAGCACCATTTTGGAAATGGGCAGCTGGTCTGCACATGCACAGAACCATCTGTCCTTTTCCAAAATGGCACCGACACGGCCCATGCCATCTTGGGAAAGGTCCGCACATGCGCAGAATGGCCACTTTTGTCATGTGCAGAGCATTTAAAAATTTTTTCGAGAACCTTACAAAAATGATGTCAAAAATGGCCAATTCTCAACTCATTCTCAGTCTCAAAAAACTTGTTGACAGCCCCATTCTTGATAAGATTACTGAGGTCACATTTCAGACCTACTCTCTGTACACCAACATCCTTCACACTGATGGCACTGCAGTCTGCCTCAATACCTCTAGAAAAAGGAGAGAAGACTCAGAAATCCTCCCTAAGCAAATTGGCAAGTTCATCCATTTCATCCCTACAACAACTCCACTTTCAACAACAAATGCTATGTGCAAACCATGGGGGAGGTCATGGGCACAAAACTCCCCTCCTCCCACTATGCCATCCTCTTCACAGGCCACCTTGAAAAATATCTAGAAAAATGTCACACCAAACTGTTCTCATACCCTCAAGTACATTGGCAACAATTTTATTATCTGGTTAGACAAGCTAGGCTGTAGGAATTTATAATTCCACCAAAATTTAAACCATCATCTCCTATGCTTAAAACTAACCTCGGTATATTCCCACACTAGTATCTGTTTCCTAGATACCACAGTCAACATAAACCCTACAAACAGCTATATACGAGAACTCTACACATAATCATACACATCTCCAGCAACCATCCAAGACACACTAAAATAATTTGTCCTCTACAGCTGAACACTCAGGGTGAAAACAGACATGACGCTAACCACCCTTTAACCACCCTTGGTGGTCATTTATGCATGTTTCAGGGCTGCATAGGGCACCAATACAGCCTTGCAACATGAATAAATAACCACCAATGGTGGTTAAAGGGTGGTTAGCGTCATGTCTGTTTTCTCCCTCAGGTACAACAGAATCTGCCCTGACAAGAAGGTCCAAAATTCATACCTTGCCTTTACTAAAAACTGCCATTATCAAACAACAGCATTCCATCAGAGAATTGGAGTGTATAATGAAACAGGCCAGCCAAATAGCTTAAGAGAAGCTGCTACAATTCAGAAAGAAGGAACTCTCTAGTTGTCACCTACCACCCCACATTGGAACCTATATCATCAACCCCACCAACCCAGGGAAAACCAATCAATACACAAGGGACTGGCACAAACATTTGTATTTATTTTTTTAAATGCAGTGTCTCACATCCAGTACTCTAAATGCCTCCATAGAAACTATGTAGGTGAAATCCACCAAACAAACATATGAACTCCCACAGGAAAAAAAATTATGGGTAAAAATCCTGATTGAACTGTGGGTACTCACTTCTCCCAGAACAACAATTTTGTTTCTCATCTCTCAGTTCTTGTCCTGACAGAGAACTTGTATAACCCCTTTGAAAGATGGGTCTGTGAAATATATTTATTTAATTTATTTATAATTATATTTGTATGTCGACCCCTCCTGCTACAAGCATCTCGGTGGGGCTGACAACATTTAAAAACATATAATAAAATTCATTAAAATCAACATTTTAAACTCCACATTAAAATAATCCAACCCTAAAACAATAAAAACCCACTCTAGTCCAACCCACCCATCCCATCTCCCTCAGCAAAGGCCCGGCAGAACAGCCAGGTCTTACACTATGTATGGAATATCATACATGTTGGAGGTTCACCTGGCCATTGACCTCTCCTCTTTCCATACATAGTGTATGATAAAAGGGAACATAATTATGTATATAGAGTGGGAAGTGTAAATACCAATGAGGAAGGAGATTTAACTTTCAAGTAAATACTTCAACAGTTACTTGCCTCTCCTGTAACACCTGGTTTGTTTGTATCATGCTCCTATTACTACTCCTATACTGTGTCATTCTTCAAATGATCCAGAAACATGAGATATTGGGTGATTTCAGACGTTACGATATCACAGTGAACCACGCTCAATTCTGCGTGGTGGCTGTGATCGCGTAACGTCTGCTGGGGGAAATGGATGTTTCCCCCCAGATGTTACCACTGCTTGGGATTGCATTCGACACGTGAGCAGCTGAAGCGGGGGGACCGGAGGCCGCCATGTGTCTAATGCAATCCCATGCCGGGGTGAACCCCGGCGTCTCGTCTGGTTGGGCGCCACGGCCCGGAATCACTGGCGGGATCCCGGGCCGTGGCGAATCCGGCCCGACGCGGTGGCCTCATTGGCCCCGCCACCCGCCCGTCTCCCCGGAGGGCGGGTGACGGGAGTGTGGAGGGGGTGGGGCCATGCGGCCGCACATTGCGCCACGCGGCACCGCCCCCTCCCAGATTCCCCGCCGGGATCCCCCCCGGCATGTCTGTTGCGGCGTTACGGGGTGACCCCGGCGGGGAACGAATAGGGTGATTTCGGTACGGGGCCAATGGGCCCCGTAACGTCTGAAATCACCCATTGAGAGAAATGCAGTCCATCTCTTTGGAATGCCAAGTTATATCCACACTGTACATACAAGTTAATTAATCCATACTGTCAAATGAATCAAGTTTGCTTGCTTAGGGAGACCTTTGAAAAATAGGATGGATCTCAGGATAAATACTTAAGCTGGTGGAGCTATTGGTAATAAACACTGAGGTTTTAATTTCTGTTACTGTTTTCTCTCCACAGTGGAGTGTTCCTTGAGAACTGAAGGAGTGAGGGAAGAGTAAGGGAAGATATTAGCTTGGTGTCATCTTTGACATGGAAGTTATCAAGTGTGTCATATAATCCTTGCATAATCCTTGCATTTGCTCAGCATGCAAAACAACCTTTAATACCAGAATGATCCCTGAGTCCCATTCCACCTGCTGGCATATTTAATGCATTATCCTTTCTTATAGTGTTGGAACATCCACCCCAATAAGGGAGATAATAGTTGAGGAACCAATTTTTTTTTATCCTTTCTTTGGCTCTGTATTAGATTAAGGTCTGTCTACACCTTATGCTCAACAAAACTCAGAACCAAGTGATTCTATGGAAGTAAGTGGTATTACTTCACCTGTTAAGCATATCGGAAACATGACCTCAAAGTTTGGCTCTGAAAGGGTTACATTCTTAATAATAAGATGGAACAGTTATTAGCTTTGTGAGTAGCAGAGTTGACATGGAAAAAAAATCAGCATCACAACTGGAGGAAAAATGTTTTGAGGGACTGAACTGGTTTTGCCTCAAATAATTTGCTAACTTCCACACAAACAAGTCCTGATTTTCATAGATAAATAATTTTTCTTTGTTTCATAGTGGAGTCTTCATAACTGGCCCTGAGAGGAATGGGGAAGACAATTTTTTTTCTTTGTGGAAATTTTATCCTGAGGCAAATGTCATTGAAAATTACCATAAAAATTCAACAGGATCTCAGTTTTTGCATGTGAATGTTCTTGAAGCAATAAACAGAAGGCTCACAGTCAAGGGGAACTGGAGAAGCAATAACTTACAATAAAAAATGGACACAAAAGCACTGTAAATTTCTAATACCTTCAGCTGGAGGGATGCTTTTTAACAGTTCCTCATTGCTAATAATTCCCAAGTAATAAATGCCTGGAATAGTAAATAAATGTTGTTAGAATAATTTACCCTAATCAGGCATGATTAATGAATAGAATAATTTCCTATTCATATAGCTCTAATTTGGTCCTGGCTTGTTTAGTTTATTTAAAAATCCAGAGTAGAACTCGGGATGCAACAGTTGTATAATTTATTTGTGTGTGAGGTAGTGTTCTTTTGCCTTTTTTCCCTCTTAAGTAACACTCTGCCTGAAAAGAATGGGATTGATTCTTATTTCTCAATAACATAGAGGCCTGGAGTCCGTGGGCTTTGAACTGTTGGAAGATGATTGTCGAGTAGATCAGACTCAGGCCCAACATCCTTCATTGCTTGAGAGCTATAAACAGGGCTGTAACCATATATATTGCCACCAATGGCCAGACTTAAAAACCTACTTCTTGGCAGGGACAGGTGAAGTGGAAGGATGACCAGTTGGGTACTCCTCGTAAGTGACTAAGGCCACTTTCAGACATCCCTCCCCCACCCCCGGCTCATATTCTGACTGCGGGGGTTGGGAGGGAATGAGCAGCCAGAATATGCATGGGGATTGGCCGATCTGAAAGCCCCCACGTGTGGCTTTTCTGGTAGACACGCACAGGGATGCAGAGTAGGAAATCGAGCTCTGCATCCATGCGCGTGTCTGCCGGCAAAGCCAAGCCGGGGGAGGGGGGGCTTTCAGACCAGCCGATTCCCACGCATATCCTGGCTGCGCATTCCCCCCCACAGTCAGAATATGTGTGCAGGGGGGGAGGGGGATGTTTGAAAGTGGTCTTAGGTTGGCCACTGTTGGAGACAGGATAGTGGGCTCGATGAAATTGGTCTGACCCAGTATAGCACTTCTTATGTTCTTACGCAGGCAAAATGCGGCCAGCCTATTTCCTTTTCTTGCAATGTGAGCAGGAGGGCTGTACCCTACCTCTACTGCAAGCTAGAGGCTGAGGCTTGTACTGGATGCTAGAGATATAGCTGTCCTGTTCCCATGCCAAGAGGTGATTGATGGGGAGCAAGGAAGTTCTGTCTACAGAGCACCAAGAGGGCTGTAAAACCCCTTTTATAAGAGGTATTCACATGAGACCATCTGATGAGTGGAGTTTTAAAATCTTGGATGTAAAGCTACTTGTGCTGGACACTAGGCGGTTCTAGATGATTACTGCAATCACTTTGAGATTTTCCTTTACTGTACAGTAAGTTTAAGTTTGCTGTCTTTTTGTGCCTTAGTGCTCACTTTTAATTATGCTAGTTCAGATTTGGCAGTGTATTTCAAAGTGCTTACTGTAAGTGGGAAAAGCTAATTTCACTTGCTATGTATTCTAAAGTTAAATATTTTTTCTCACAGCAGCCTGGCTCACACTTGGCTATCGGTTAAAAGATTTATAATGCAGTTCCTAATAAGTCATCCATGCTCTCAAGTCCTTTTTCTTTTTCTTTTTCTTTTTCTTTTTCTTTTTCTTTTTCTTTCTTTCTTTGCCGACGTACCCTGGAAGAAGACGAGGACACATTTCATGGGACTGAATGGCCGCACTCTTTATTAATTTTAGCAAACAAAAAAGGGGGAAGGGGCAGCCCTCCCACTTCCCCCTTTAAACTGGGGTCCTACCTTCACTTAACTGTTCTCCACCCCGGACCCACAGGAAGTTCCCGTCCCCACCATCCATGCCTTGGCCATTCAGCCCTTCTCCTTATATTCTTATGTTAATTCTAAGGGAAACCTCCTGCGGCCTAACTCCCCAACTTGTAACTTACGCCCTGCCCTGATGACTGGGTTTCCCCAGGCCAGGGTGGGTTGTTCATACTTATACCCCTTTGGGGGTTAAACAAGGGTGAGGGCACCGTTACCTACTGCTTGGCACATGGTCCTCCCAGCGGGTCCGGCCGTTCGCCTCTCACCCTTGGCTAACCATACATTGGGCCACACTGTGCGGCTATGCATGGTCTGCCCATCTCTTAGGGAGATGTTTTCTAACCATCCTATGCTAACTCTTATAACCTTTAAACAATTATCTTTAATCCAACCCCCAGCCATCAGAACCACCAGCTCTGCTTGGCTGGTTCACCACCACATCTGCCGATATCTCCCGTAACTGGTGTTTTAGGACCTCAACATGTAGATTACAGACGGCCTCTGACAGGTGTACACCATCTCCGCTATAAAGCTCATCCCTATCGTATCTAATTCCCTCATGAACAATTACCTTTCCCCCCCCGGCAATTAACTGAGTCACAATTTCCCCATTTGCTCTCCTTTTAGCCCTGTCTACCTTCCCCGCGTGGTTGGCGTTGGCCCATACTCGTCTCTGCAGCATCTCGGACCACACCAAAATGCACTCAGGGAACCAGTTCTGCACTATTTTCAAGTCATATTTTACCCTCTTCATCAGCCACAGTCCTGTTGCTTTTGGCAGATTGTTCTCCCCAAGGTATATTACCATCACTCCTGGCCCAGGGAATTTCTCACTTGTCGCAGTCAGCGCCAGGAGCAGTTGCTCCCAGAGCATTCCACATCTCCCCAACCATACTAACTCTGCCATGTTACTAAGGCCCAGCTGGGTACCCCACCCGCTACGTGCGGCCATCTTCCCTGCCCAGTGCATGATATTGTGGCCGACGATCCAAATCACCGTCCGTCCAGGGGGTGCTGCCATGTCTGAAAGGGAAATCACACGTAAGTGGTTGCGCAACTCCTGTTCTCTCCACAGCTCGCGGAATTGCACTTTTCTCCCCTACTCATACCTCAGTCTCCCTAATATACGTGCAAAATGCCGCTGATCACCACTGGTCTATCTGTTGTATCTGGTGGCCGGTGAACCCCATACTTGCAGCTGTAGATGCTGTCCCGATCCCAAAGAAGTGCGTGCTGTAACAGCCCGGATCAAGGCCCATTTTCCTCACACACATTGCCAGGACTTCCCAAAACTGATAGCGCATCAAGGGTGCCCCATCTGCATGCACAAATAGTGGATCCGCCCCCTGTGGGTGGTACACTAAGTACTCCCTAATTGCCCGCACCGGACAGATCTGTGCATCCCCCGATGGGTACAACATGATCACCTTACCCTTTCCTTTTTGGTTGGTCTTTGACCTACAAAGGTGGAGCATAAGGGTCTCTCCCTGCCATCCCACATCCCCGAGCTGAAATGCCCTGCCCAACCTGTCGGCCCGGGACATTGGAACTAATTATCTAATTTGGAAGGCTCCAAATAGGGCTACCAGAAAGACCACTTCAGAAAGTGCTCTCTCCCCCTGGGAATAACAGACTCGGTGCAACGCCCAGGCTAACCGGGGAAGTAGCTGGGGTGTAATGGGGACTCGCTTGTCCTGCATGGGGGGAGTGTCCCTGGACCAGCTGTCCCTGAGATGGCTCATGAAGAAGCCGTTGTCAGGGGGAGGATGTCCCGTCAGTCAACTGGTAAAGTTAATAGCCACCACTTTTCCTGCAATTGTTCCAGGGGTCAAACCTCTGCCTCGAAGCTCCAGCACAAACCTGATAACCTGCATTTTGGGGATGGGAAAACCTACGGCCCAACTGTTTAGCCACCTGAGTTCTTGGAACTCTGTAAATGCCACCTCGTACGCCCGCCTGGTTCTGGGGGCAAGGTAGCCCTGTACCGCCTGATATAGCTCTACAATCCAAGGTTCAACATGTAGCTCAGGAATGGGTCGGGGTCCTCATTGGCTTCCAGGGCCAGCATGCAAAAACGGTCTGTCTGGAACTGAGAAAGGACATCGGCTATGCCGTTGTTAATACTGGGCATGTGCTTGGCTACAAACAAGATGTTTACTTTCAGGCACCTAAGTACAAAAACCCAGACCAGCCTCATGACCCTTTCCGATTTTGATGACAATTTGTTGATAACATGTACAACTGCCATGGTATCACACCAGAACAAGACCCTCCTGTTGGCAAAGTCCTTCTCCCACACTGCTACAGCCACCACTATTGGGAAGAACTCCAATAAGAACTCCAATGTCAGGTCCCGTGTTAATCTCCACTCTTTCCAGTTGGCTGGCCACGCTGCCGCACACCAGCTGCCCCAGAAGTAAACCCCCAAACCATGCCCCCCGCTGCATCGGAGTGTATTTGCAGCTCGACCTCCAGGAGGAGCTGCTGCTGCCAAAAACTGACTCTATTATACCCATTGAAGAAAGCTTCCCAGGTGGCCAGATCCTCCTGCATCTCCTTCATCACCCTGATGTGGTGATGCAGGGGTCGGTTGCCACCTATGCGCATGTACAGGCAGGACATAAATGCCTGCCCTGGGACAATCACATGGCAGGCAAAGTTCAAACTACCCGTGAGGGACTGGAGCTGTCTAACTGTGACTTTAGAAGCTCCCTGAACAGCTGTTTCGACTCTCTGAGGGCCCAGAGCTTGTCCTCAGGTAAATGTGAGAGGGACAACACCATGTCCAGCTCAATACCCAAATATGTTAGTCTGGTCACTGGGCCCTCCATTTTTTCTGGTGCCGGGGCACACCCAATTCCTTGGTGACCTCCTGGAAGGTGCGCATCACCCGGGCGCATTCCGTGGTCCCCGCCCTTCCTGCAAAGAGGAAATCATCCAAATAATGGGTGATCCAACTCCGCCCGGCAAGACGGCATATGGTCCACTTGAACACTGTGCTAAACTTCTCGAAGGCCGCATGAGATGGAGCATCACATCAGCATGGTCTTGACGAAGTAAAATTTGCCCCAGAACTCCATGCCCAAAAGCTCAAAGTTGTCCGGGTGCATGGGCTGTAGTCGGAACGCGGACTTAATGTCGCACTTCACAAGAAGGGCGCCCTTCCCACAGGAGTGGACCATTTCGATGGCTGAGTCGAATGATGTGTACCTGACCGTACAAAGCTCCGCTGGGATCACATCATTCACTGACTCCCTTTGGATGGGACAAGTGGTGAATCATACGAAACTCCCCCGGGGTCGTCTTCGGCACAGTGGTAATATCCTAAGGGTGTACATGGGCAGGGAATCGAAAGGACCCTGTATCCTCCGTTCATTGACCTGCTTCATAATTTTCTGGTGGACTAGCTGCTCATTTCCCACCACCGATTTCAAGTTCCTGGCCCCTAGGTGATAACGGGGGCCGCATGTTGGTATCCTAAAACCCAGTCAGAATCCCTCAACTACATATGTAGTGGTGGCTTGGTCCGGGTAGTCGCGGGTCACCACCCATAGAGCATCATGCCATACCGGGGTCAGCGCCCTTTCCCACCCCAACTGGACAGGCCCCGCCTGGCGCCAGCCCGCCCCCTCTTCCTGTTTCTGTACTGCCGGAACTTGCTGCACCTGGAAGCAGCATGGTCGCCTGCGCACTGTGTGCACACGTGCTTAAATTTGCATGGGGATAAAAAACATTTTCCCCCATCATTGTAATCCCAGCAGGTCGAGCCCACTGGGGGCTGTCTCGTCCTGCTGTCCTGACCCCGCTCCCCCTGTTGTCCGCTCCCTACCTGGGAGCGCACGTACCCACTGTCTGATCGTGGGGCATATAGAGCACTGCTGATACACTCCAGTCAGATTTTGTGTGTGTGCATGTCCCATCTGAGCTGTTGGTAGCACTGCGCCGAAACGCCTCGTCGTAATGAATCCAGGCCCCGGGCCCCCCTGTGTCAAATGCTCGGTGCACTATGTCTGAGTACTTGACTAACTCCACCCCCCGTTCCAGGTACTTGAGTAAAGTCACTCCCATGTATATCGTATACGCCGCCCTCCAGTTGGACCTCGTTCGCTCCACCTTCGGTCTCTTAAACCATTCCTTATCCTTCCTTTCCTCCTTGTCATTTGGGTCAGGGATAGGGTCACTGAAAAGGAGGGTAAACATATTTATAAATTCACTACTCCAAATCTTCTCCCTGGTGACTTGGAGCAAATGCTCGCCCAACGGGGCCGACACATTGGCATAGCCCCCAGACAACGGACGGGGTTCCACCCTTCACTCGCAAAAGCATGATGCTCTTTTCGTGCAGTACGGCTCGGCCCCCCACACCTGTGCTGCGGTCCTTTGTCCATGGGCCGGGCTACACCCACATCGCCATACCTGACAAGGGGATTGGCTCACCCCCATGGAATCACTCCACCTCCCACACACATTCTGGCACCCCAGCGCCCACCCCCCCTGGGCGCATGATGACATACGGGAGTCCCACACTTGCTCACTGGCTGATGCTGACCCACAATGCTCATGCTTGCCCTCAAACCAACCTCGCCCTTGTGCTCACCGTCCAGGCACTCCATCTCATGGTGGGGGGCTACTTCGCCCCCGCAGCTCCCCGTACCTGACTGACAGGGTTGCTTGAAGGCTGCTCATCAGGGCCTGCATTCCCTCTTTTAGCATCTCAATCTGTGGCTGCTGGCTCAGACAAAATTCAGCTGTGCTCCCGCTGGGCGTGGTGTCCTCATCCCAAAAACGAACCGTAACATGCGGCGACACTCCTGCCGGGGGGGCACCCCCTCAAGAGGGGTAATGCACCCCCTGTCCCCCACTTCCAGGCCCGAAGTTTCCTCTTCCCTCGCCTGTTCCCTGGGGTCTTCCCCCACCCTCCCTCAACCATCCTCCAGCTCTTCGATGCAGGTCTGATACTCCGCGAGCTGGGCCTGCATGGCTTCCAACACTGTGTGCCCCACTCTTTTGGCCCTTCCACCCAGCCCTTGTGGGAGGGGATGCCCTTGGGACCTTCTTTGCAGGGGGGAGCGTGCTGCCCTCCATTTTTTGTGCACCATACTTGCCCCAATTTAAGCCCACCAGGCACTGGGGTCACACTCTCTGTTCCCTTCTATTCCCCAGGTAGCCCTGTTGGGGGGGGGGATATCTGATCCAGGGGGCAATAGGCCACTGGGCCTTGCCACCAGCCTAAGGCCTGGCTGTGGACCCGCCCGCTGCACCTGAGGGGGATTCAGATGTTGGATCCTGTTGAGTGGCAGGCCTGAAAATCTGGCAGCTCTATGTGACTCTGCCAGTACTTGGCACCACTGCAAGGCTAGGAGAGTGGGCGCTGACCAGGGATCCGATCCAGGGGCTGTAGGCCGCTGGGTCTTGCAGCCAGTCTAAGGCCTGACTGTTCCATGTGGCCCTAGGGAAGCTGCGTAGTCACTCCACGTGGGGTAAGGGATGGCTGGCTCCACTACTTGTGGACCTGTAGGGCCTGAAGGCCCAACTTATGGGCCTGAAGGCCCAACTTATGGGCCTGAAGGCCCGTGTGGCTCTGCCGGTGCCAGGGGCACCCACAAGGCTAGGACGAGCAGGTGACAACCAACTCGACTTCCCTCCTGATGGCCTGGGGGCACAGCTGTTGCCGGGAGCTCCCTGGAAAGGCCAGGGCAAGCAGACGCCTCCAAACCTGCCCCTCACCCGCTGGCTTGGGGCTCTGCAGGTGCTGAGACTGCTCGGCAGGGTTAGGGAGAGTGAGCCCGACAAACCCAGCCTCCTCTGCTGGCTTTGGCCACTCCTCCCTCAGCGCAACTCATCTGCGTCCTTTCCCGCTCGCCGCCACCAATGCAGTGAGGCGGCAAGCGGGGAAATCTAAAATGGTGCCCGGGACTCCCAGCTCTTGCGGGAGTCCCAGGCATACCCATCACTTGCCAAGGCGACCGCTCATCCCCCTCCCTGTTCTTTGTACCGCCCTCGGTGGCCTCACCCGTCCTCGCCTCCTTCCTCCAGCGAAGGGGTGTGTGTGCTTCCAAACCCCCACCACAGCTAATGCGGAGGGGCAGTTCTTTCTTTCTTTCTTTCTTTCTTTCTTTCTTTCTTTCTTCCAGAGCTTAGCAGAATAGTGTTCATGTGGCTTCCAAATTTGGCTTACCTGGTGCAAATGCACCTTTCCCATTGGATGATTTTAAGTGAACAGTGCAGGCTTTGGACATTTTCAAAACTTTGTCCATGTTCCCTTCTTGATACTCTAGGCAAAATACATACTAGGTCATGAGCACCCCAAAGAGTGGTGGAAAGTAACTGCATGTATTAATTATGCCTCTCATGATCATTTGCCTGGATTGAAAGAATACAACAGTTTACAGTTTACAAGAAACTTGGCTGGCGCAGGGGGATGAGGACTCGCTTTCATTTCAGGGCTTTCAGTTATTCTCAGCACCACAATGTAAGAAGACAGTGAAAGGTCATCTTTCGTGGGAAATGATTACTATGTTGACAACCAGAGTACCAGCTAGCATCAGATGTATTCCAGTTCAGGTGAATAATTGTCTGGTGCTTCATGTTGTATACTCAGATTTTGATCCCCTGCTTATTATTAATAGTTATATTCCTCCTGCAGCCTCCCCCTATTATTCAACTGTGTTTGGGAGCTATTTAGTGCCCCCACCCGATTCCTTAGTATCCCCCCCACCTGCTAGCCAGTGCCCCCCACCTACTCCCTTAGTTCCCCCTCACCCGCTAGCCAGTGGCCCCTGCCCCTTAGTTTCCCCTCCACCACCTAGCCAGTGCCTTCTACCCGCCCCCTTAGTTTCCCCCACCTGCTAGCCAGTGCCCC
>QEPC01008309.1:4980517-5001020 GCA_003113815.1 Sphenodon punctatus | reverse complement strand
CCCCCCCAGGGATCAGGTCTAATACTTACCAGCGGCTGCTGTGACGCCGCGGCCACTGGTGCTGGGGGGGCTCTGTGTTGAACTTGCCGGCAACGGAGGGGAATTTTTTTTTTTAAATCCAGGCTGGGCAGGGTGGGTGGGGGGTGTCCCCCCTTCCACCCGTACAGCCTGGGAGGGGGAGGGGGGAGGAATTTTTTATTCCATTGATTTCAATGGGGACAGTGCCCCATTGAAATCAATGGAATAAATCCGGTACCGGTATACCGGATTTAATCCGGGAATCTGTTTTTTTTTAAACCGGAATCCAGTAAATCTGGTAGCCGGTAATTGCCCTGGGGTCCCACCTCTACTGCTTAGGAAAGAGCCAATAGGGATTCTTTAATGTGCTCTGTCACAGTGCTGCAGGATATGATTGTGATGACAACTGGCCAGCCTGAATGTGTGAACCATGTCTCCTTATTGCTGGGATGCTTCCCCCTGCCCTCTGCCTTACTTCCTGAATTCCCAGTTATGTCCCTTCTATGCCCGCCTCAGAGCCACCAAAGATTGGTCCTGGAAAGCTGGAAGCATGCACTAAGAGAGGTGATCACATCTCTGTCCTAGTCAAGGTGTCTTTGAAATGTCAAGCCAATTGGCCAGTGAATCCATCTTTCATCTCTGCTGTTTGGCACAGGTTTCATTCTGGGCGAGCACCCCAGGTGCGTGGGGGTGTCCATCAACTTTCAGAGAATGCTCCAGGAGGGGACAGGAGGATGTGGGCAGCACCCCAGGTACACGGGGATTGGATTTAGGTAGCTAGCTGAATTCTTGCAGTGAGCTCTAACACACACAGAAAAAAACCTGCCAGAAAAAGATGATAAAACGCTCTGACCAAAGCCAGAACATTAGTATGAGAGTGTTTTCTCATACTAACAAATTTCAATTTCCAACCATTTATAAAATCAGATCCCTGAATCCAATCTTTCTGACATTTGTCACACATAATGCCCTCCATTGGGGGTACCAGCTGGGCAAGTTGCATCAAAAATCAGATGAAAAATAAAAAAAGCTACAACCAAAAATGTGTTTTTCAGGTTTTTCCTATTAATTCGTAATAACAAAATTAATTTTTAATGTTTTTTTATTAAGTTCTTTCATTTTAGTCATTCGATAACAAAAACAAAAAAAATCCATTATAATAACAAAAATGAAATGCATACCCCTAGCAGCCTGTCCCCCCCCCCCCCTGGGTCAGCTTTAGAAGAAACCGGTGGACTCCCCAGCCCACAGTCCACCTCCCTTGTACCATAGCACTTCCCTTGTACCATAGCATGGCACCTCCCTTGTACCATAGAGTTACAGGCAATGGCCCGATACTCTAAACAGGCACCCATAACTCTATGGTATTGTCTGGAGCAACAGCTGGCCAAAGGTGAAGCTCCAACATGGGTCTGCCAAGCAGACAGACAGCAGCTCCACTTCAGGATGATGTCCTGGATTTATACAGCCCACTCCAACAGTGGCACTCCAGGATTTTCAGGAGTGCCACTGGCGGCTGCTTCCACATCTGGTGTTGGTGCCTTTAGATAGGCGGGCCAGGCTGGGAGTGAAGCAGGCTGGCGTGGGCAGAACCAGGGCTGCTGTACCTTCCAAAGCACCCAAAGTCAGAAGGTCAAGCAAGTGGGACAAGCAAAGGAAAGTGCCTGGGAGCAGGGCAGTAGAGCATAGGAATAAGGCTGAGGCAGGAGGCTGGATGGAATCAGGGATCACACAGGGCATTTTTACACACACCTTAATGTTCTGGATTTTTCAATCTTCTGGGTTTACAAGTCCACAAGTAAGTTCTGGATGCATTTTTCACACACACACTGCCCTGAGGCAGTTCCTGGATGCATTCTTCACACAAACACTGCCCTGAGGTAACCTAAAGTAGCCGCATCTGTAGACGTGACAGGCTACAATGGAAACCAAGTGACCACAGCTCCCTGGAGCAAAGCAATTTACCAGAACTTTTTATGCACAAAAGTTCGGAGAGAAGTTTGACGCAGAAGTTTAAAGAGCCAGATGTTTAAGATCTGGGTGAGTGATTTAGACACATAGAAAGTTCAGGATGTAACCGTAAACATGCAGGAGAAATGCGTGTGTAAAAACACACAATGTGTCGTCTGCAGCACACCAGAAACTGTCACATTGCCTAGATAGTGACTGCTTCCTGTGATGGCTTTATATGGGCTAAGGAAGCCCATAGATATGAAGGTTGAGATTGTCTAATCAGGAGAAGGGATGTCCGGAACACTGAAGTACAAGTGGTGGGCTTGTGCTACTCTACCCCACATTCCCAGTAGACAAGGAGTAGTTAAGGAATCTGCTCAGGTCTGTGTAGACTTGGATTCAAGCACAATTCGCCCATTATATCCTGACACTGTAGTCCTCACCATACGTTTTGCTACAATATATCTATTTTTCTGTGGGTTTCTCATGTAGCAATATGCTGTTTATTGTTTTTTAGTTTCCTCTAGAGTTTTACTTGGAATTTATGTGGACAAGACTTGCTGATGAGTGATTCCTACTAACCTGAGTCTCAAGAGTTGTTTCACGCTACTGATAACTATTCAGTGAGCGATGTGTTAGTTCAACAAGACCTGCCAATGATATGAATGAGGTAAATTATAGGAAGTGCATTGATACCCAAAGCACTTTAAGACACTCTGCAGTGTAATAATGCTATTACTTGGAACTGGATTAAAATGATTTTATTTAGCACACTGTCAAAAGGTCAAATATTGCTCAAGGGAAAAGGCTGGATTAAAATTTCTTTTATTAGTTTCCTTCATTTATGCTCTACTAAACTGCTTCGATCATTATATAATATATTGCTGGGTTCTTGTTGAGGAGGATATTTAGACTATTTACAGGCATATAAACAGAAATATGTTATGGTAATTAAAATCTTCTTCCAGCCATGACATTTCTTTCCGATGGTTTCTTTGAGTTGATGTTTTACATCCATAATATGTTAAGGATTAAGTGTTGAGAGCATATTCAAAAAAGCCTGTTTTCACCTTTAATTGAGTCATCAATATTAGCAACCAGCCATAAAACCAATTTGGCTTATTGGGTTACTCATCTTCACTTCTTATTTAATTATTGATTAATAGTCCCACTGACAGTAAAAGGCTCTCTTTGAAATGCAATTACTACATTGTAGCCATGTGTTATGATTGTCTAATGATCATCTCCAACATTAGCTGAGCCACAAATTCTGCTTATAATTAAAATAATAGGTTTGAGTTGGAGTTTGACTTGCAGATGCGTGGGTGAAGGAAAGCCAATATATTGATATGTACAAAAGGATAATCAGTAATAAATGAAAAGCAATTATACGTCGTGATTGGCTTATTTGTTCTTCTGGAAAATAAAATCACTAGCTACCTTATTTCTGGTGTGGCTTTTGCCAGCTGCTGCTCCTTCCAAATCATTTCTCCTGGAAACTATTTTTTCTTTTTCAGTAGCACAGTCTTACTCTAGATTGGGGGAAAGCTTAGAATGGTAACTTCCACAAAATCTTTCTGAAGGAACTTGTTCCTTTTGACTCTTCAGAACTGTGCTGTGACTAGGCCCTTTGGAACACCACCCTCTAGCAGCCTAGTGAGTACACTTGCTGGTTTCAGACGGTGGGGAGACAGCTGTGATGAGGACACCAAAATCCTTGCATATGGAGCTTTCTGAGGCCAGTAAGCAAACACCAGCAATGTTGTGTGCTAGTGACTGGCCCCCGCGCCCTATGGGTTGGGGACCAGTTTGTCACTCCTTCACCCAGCAGCTAAAGGTGGTTGGCAAATATTCAAGGACCTCTTTGAACACACCTTCAGATAAAGACAGGGATCTCAGTGTTTGTGTATTTTATTTATTTTAACAACTTCTACCCCGCCCCTTCTGCCCAAGGCAGCTCGGAGCGGCTTACAATACAAATTTTAAAACTGTATAAATATAAAAATAACATATATTTAAAACAAACATAACCACAATGGGGGACATAAAAATAATCAAATCAACCTAACCCCCTCCCCCAAACCCCACCTTTCACTCATCTCCCTCACCAAAAGCCTGGCAGAACAGCCAATTCTTACACTGACAATGGAAGGAGGGGAGGTCCGGGGCCACCGGGGCCTCCTCCAGAAGGGAGTTCCACAGCTGAGGAGCAGCCACCGAGAACAAAGTCTCCATACTAGCCTCCCAAACAACTTGAGGGACTTCAAGAAGGGTGCTCCTGGAAGATCACAGTGGCCGGTCCAGAACACGGGGGGAGAGGTGGTCCCGCAGATAGGTGGGGTCCAGGCCATGAAGGGCTTTATATTTCTTCCTTTCTTCTTTCTTTCTTTCTTTCTTTCTTTCTTTCTTTCTTTCTTTCTTATTAAAATTTATATGCCGCCCCCTCCTGCTACAAGTATCTTGGGGCGGCTAACAACATTTTAAAACGCATAACTAAAAATACAATTAAACCAACCTAAAACCCCCAGATTAAAATAACCCATACCCGAACCCTCCCTAACCCAACCCAGCCCCCCACCTACTACCCGTCTCCCCCACCCCTACCCACTCCCTTCCCCGAAGGCCTGGACGAACAGCCAGGTCTAACAGGCCCGGTGGAAGGCCAGCAGACTTGGGGTCAGTTGAGCTTCCTCTGGGAGGGAGTTTCACAGGAGGAGCGAGGCTGGACTGACCAGCCCCTTCTCTATCCAGAAAAGCTCTGCTGGATGAGACTTTGCAGATGCTAAGAGAGCAACAAAGAACTCCTTCTTTGCTTCCCGCACAGCCACAGAATAGGCTTGCAAATTCACTCTATGTTGTAACCGGTTGGCTTCAGCATGCGAACACCACCACCATTGCTCTAACTGCCACCCTTCACACTTCCATTGTCACAGACCCTCTGTAAACCAAGGAGGTTTGCACACCGATGCTCAGGGAGCAGACACATAGGAGTCGTCTGTTCGATGGCCTCTGTCAGCAAGATGTTCCAAAAAGCTATGAGGTCATCGAGTGAATGGTTATCAAGATCAGAGGGTAAGTCCCCAAGAGCATTCTGGAACCTCCCTGGTTCCATAAGTCTTTGGGGGTGAACCATCCGAATTGGTTCTGCACCTCTCTGGGGACAGGCGTGCACTGGGAGACAGGCCCACAGGAGGTAATGGTCCATCCACGACAAGGGCTCTGCTGACCCACTAACGGATCCCCTGCCTCAAGGCCAGTGCAAAAAATCAGGTCCAGGGTATGCCTCCCATATCTGTCAGGCTGATGACCCTTTGAGACAAGTCCATGTTGAAGTGCTCTGTGACAGGTGCTTCTTGAGAGTCGTATCAGGACCATGACCAGCCAGCACTCTGCCAATCATCACCTGGACCTAGCAAGGGAGTTAATTATTCTTTTAATCTAACAGCTGGGGGCTGTTTAGGTAATGAGTCAGGTGATAAAGTGGGCCTGGTCAGGTGACTGGAATCCTGGGGCTTATAAGGAGAGACGCTCAGGTGGGGACAGACTACAAGGAATGCTGTAGAGAGCACCACTGAGTTGCAGGTGTGAGTTCCCCAGAGAACCTGCGAGTCCCTAGGCAAGTTGGGAAAAGCTCATGTCTATAAGGGAGGCAGCTGGTAGCACAGTTAGAGGTGTAGAAATTCACAATAGTAGATTCAGGAAGGGGAGCCTGGGTAGGTCTCTGAGCATGCAAAACCAGAACCCTTTTCCATAGCTCCTAGACTAAGACTGCTTTTACACGAGCGCTGCCTACTCATGCCTGTAATCATGTGCCCTGTAAAATTCCCGTGGACAGCGTTTAGATGCGCCATAGATGTGCTGTATTTCTGGTTGCACATTCTTTAGGAGCACAAATTAAATACCTTGTGTCTAGGTGCATCTAAATGCTGCCCGTGGTACTTTTACGGGGCACATGATTACAGACACGAGTGGGTGGCACTTGTGTAAAAGCAACCTAAGTTAGGGCATGCCCACCAGTAGTTGGTGTGACATGGGGGCAGGCCAGGCCCATGGAGTGTGCTGGAGTCTGGGCCAAGGGTGAAGTCCCAGTATGGTGGGTGTCATGGGATTGGGGTGTCCGCACCCCCACTTTACCGGGTTTGAGTGACTCAGTTTCCCTTGCGCACAGTTCTCTTGAATCAGTTTCTCTCACTGGCCAATTCAAGTGTGCCACAATGAAACTTCTTGTCACACAAGGGCCCGATCCTTCCCGTTTACAGACTCTTTACTCTCTGGGTTCGCAAGAGCTTGAGGGCTCTTGTAGCTCACTTGTGTTCCAATATTAGACACTAGACCACTTCTTTATAAAGTAAGAAGTATATTTATTGATTACATAACAAGATAGTTGAAACAGAGTGTTATTAGAAATAAAAGGTAAATATAACGCATTCCTAACTTATATTGTTTTGAGTTCCTAAGCTATTCATCTTACCCTAGAACAAGTCCATAAGTTCTGGTTTTCTCAGCCATAAGGAACTGGCTGGGTTCTGGCTTCTTAGAGCGAAAGCTGCCTCTCACTTCATCTTCCCCCAGCCTGCTGTTTAGGCTGGTTCTTTCGTATGTAGATGTTCTCTCCAAAAAAGCTTTGCAAGAAGTCTCTCTTCCTTTGTATCTCACTCCCCTTTTATCTCTTCCCGGAGACTGCTAGTAAGTTCTCCAGGTTTCCCTGCCTTTCTGCACGTACGACATGGCTACCTGCATTAACATACAAATGTCTCTGGCCACCTGTCTGGGTCCAATACACATTGGTTCTGTTTGTATCCTGTGTAGCCTGGTGACGTGTGAGAGGCCCAACCTGAGCTGTAATTTGAGTTCTACCTTCCTCAGAGTTAACATTACAACATGTGGAACTTTTAACATTACATACTGTACATTTACAGTAACATTGCATCCATGTGAAACCCTTGGTACCACATATTTACCAAACATGTAGTCCCGTGTTACACGTGTGTGACCCCATGTTTCTCCGTGACAGTGGGAACCCTGGTGAGCAAGTCAAGCTCGAGGGTGGCAAAGTAGGTGTTGGCAGACTTAACATGGGGACCCAGTGAAGCAGGCCTAGAACAGCACTCCAGCCTCTGTTACTAAGCCAGGCAAATGTTGCTGTCAATTAACAGCTACAGTTTTTGCATTGTAACAAACAGGCATGTAGTCTGAGCAAATCCTAAATTTAAACCGCTCCTCCTATTGACAAAATTGGTTGAAGTTCAAAGTCCTTCCACCTAAACAGATTCTTTAGAATACTAAAGAAAAGTGGAACACACCATTAAAATCTAGATCCACAAGGAATGGGAAGGATCTTAGAAGTACTCATCTAATGCTATTTCTGAAAAGGGTAGGCTCTGTAGTGTTAATATGAAATTCACCCTCGTGGACAACACCTATGATGAACCTTAGTTATGCTAATGGTAAAGTGAGACATAAGAATGGATAGGTGACTCCATAGAGCTGAACTTCATCTAAGCAGAGGATTGAGCCATTATTTATTTATTAATCAATTTATTTATTTATTAAAAGATTTACTATCCTGTCCCCTCCTGCCAAGGCGTACAGTATAAAAACGCAAAATATAAAACATAAACCTTAAAAAATCAATAAAAGCAGTCATTTCCCCTCCCCCCACCCAAAACCACCCCTCCTTCTACCCATCTCCCTCACCAAACACCTGGCGAAACAACCATTTCTTTTTTCTCATTTCATGTTCAACATGAAAGTAAGTTCTACTTGAGAACACCAATCTCTAAGATTTCCTTACTATTGAAATCAATGGGAAATCTGTCACCAGCTTCTCTGCTAGCAGGATTGGGCCCTAAGTAGAACTTTTAGGAAGGCTTACTTTTCCACTTACCTCTGAGGAGGCTAGTAAAAAGCAATAGGGGGCATGAAACGAGCCTTTAGAAAGGGGCTTCGAAACAGTAGTCGCGTTGGTTCAAAGAGAATCGATGAGACAGATCAGAGGAGATGAGAGAATTCTAAATCACTTCTCCTAAGGGTAACTGATGAAAAAGCACAGAGAGAATGATACAGCTCCCTTTGGCTCCCCACAATCACAAGTAATTTTACCTTTTTTTCCATAATGAACATTGAACAAAGCACATGAGAGTGTTAAATTACTTAGGGTGATTCCTGTATGACTTCTACATGTGGGATACCTTCTCAGCATTTACAAGCAAGTTATAACAGCATTTATTAAAACAATGCTTAGTTTATTTATATCAAATTGGAATCATCATCTAAAGGCCTCTTTATATTCAGGCTGAGTTTTACTGATCAATCAATGAACAGTCTTGGAATAATCAGCGTAATATCAGGCCATTACCTCATGCACTGTGCTGCAGATATTATGCTTTGCAGCTCTGCTAGCAGTGTTGTGTTGACTTTGCCTACTTTCTCAGGGTGTTTTCAGACAGACAAACTAGCCTGGACTAATTAGAATAAACTCTGGTGCGTATTAGTCAGTACTTACAAAGTTGTACTTGTTAAGACAGACATTCTAGTCTGGGATAGCCATGTGAACAGCACATTGCTATTAGCATGGTGTTTAATGTCTCTGGGCTGAATTTCAATTCCATGGTGCCTGTCAGTGCACTGATTTCTGGGATTGAAGAAAATCTGATTTTCTTCATTTTTCTGATTTCTGAGTTGAGGAAAATGGAAACTCATCCCTCATGATATTTAAACTTGGTGCTCTGTAATGCATTGTTAAAGGATGACAGAGCGAATATGATCGCCCCA
The DNA here is from genome assembly GCA_003113815.1 of Sphenodon punctatus. Lineage (NCBI taxonomy): Eukaryota > Metazoa > Chordata > Lepidosauria > Sphenodontia > Sphenodontidae > Sphenodon > Sphenodon punctatus. Next base: position 4,992,275 of record QEPC01008309.1, on the reverse strand, counting down.
CAGTCATGTGCCCCTAGGAACCATAGAGGCAGAAAATGCCTAGAGCATCTGTCAGGTCTTGCCGTTTGACTCTATGGTAGCCAACTAGTCCAGGATAGTCATTCAGATGGACATTAGTCTGGACTAGTTTCAACCAGTTGTTATAAACCCCAGAAAATGGAGTTTTATAACACCCTGGTATTTTTGTTAGTCTGGGCTAATACGCACTGTTGACAGCATTCAGATGGACATCCTATCCTGGCCCTAACACAATTAGTCCAGGATAAATGTCCATCTGAAAACACCCTCACTTTTCTTTACCCAAGCTGCGGAGGGAAGATTCCATGAGGCAACTGAGTCTCTATTTTCACAGGAAATAGTGCACGTAGGAATGTGCTATCATGCTTTTCTCCTGCAAAAACTGATTAAAAGAGCTACGTCGGGGAACCCGATCAAGAGCAAGTGTTCTCATGTGAGAAAAGTGGAATAGCACATTCCTATGTGCACTAATTTCCATGAGAATAGAGATGCAATTTCCCTCACAGAAGCTCCCCGCCCGATGGGTAATGTGAGAAAGTGGCCTTCCCCTTCTGTATTTTACTCAAGATATCCTTTAGATGGCTATGATAGTGAGCCTGCTACTCCTCCTCCTCCTCCGGTTGTCAGGCCGACTACGCTGAGCCTGAGAATCTGGGAAAAGGTCTGCCTGGGGGCCTGTCGGCACTCACATACCTGGCCAGTCCAGGGAAATCCCGAAGCCGCAGCAACCACCCCAAAACAACCATTGCCGCTCTTGTTGCACCCCCAGGAGCCACACAGGAAGTAAAAGCGCCACCACCAGCACAAGCAGCGGTGGGACCCAGCGGCACAACAAGCAGCGCCGCGCTCCTACCCTGCACTCCTGATTGGGTCAGTGTAGCCACACCCCGCACAGCATAGCCTCGGCACTCAGAGTGCTTGTGCCAGCATGCGATGCAGTCGCAAGGGGATAAAAGAAGTGTGCTAGTCCCTCCTAGTTGCCGCTGATCAGTGCCTATGCTTGTGAGACTGGCCCCTTGGAGTTTTGTGTGGTGAACTTGAGAGAGCAAGAGAGAGAGAGAGACAGAGCGTGAGCGAGAGACTGGGTGAGTGGAGCGTGCAGAGTGAGTACTGTGTATAGTGCGAGTATCTGAACCTGATCAGTGCCCCCTTTATACTTGATACCCCCTGTGTGCCCTGGTCAATCCCCGTGAACATGTGTACTATCCTCCCCTCCTTTCCTCCCAGGGTACCTCACACACCCTTCCCCCCCTTCACACCTCTTCCTTCCCCCAAACCCTTGGCCCTGGTCCCAGTGTGGAAGGTGGGTGGGTTGTGTGGTGCATTATGTGTGGGGCACACATCCCTATGGGACTGGTGTTGCAATTCACCTCCCTGTGATGATCTAGGCTGGGGATATATATCCCGAAAGCTAATTAAGATCCTGAGGGATATTTACCCCTCAAGTGTCTACTGCCACTAGAGACCCCTTCCTTCCCCTACCCAGAAATACCCCATATCTCACAGTATCACAGACTTACTAATAGCCAGTGGGGCTCCATGGAACAATTGTTGGCAGAAGTTAGGGATCTTGCACGAGCCGTGTAATCCTTGACCCTTGAGGTAAAAGATATTAAGAAGCAGCAGGGTAAGGGAAAACTCCCCCACCATCCTTGCTCCTCCAGTTCCCTCAGGAGTGGGACCCGCCGTTCCACAAGAACCTAAGGGCCCCACCAGCACCAGGTTTGCAGGGGATCGACGCCAGTTCGAGCTTCCTCACCCTCTGCGAACTGATGTTTAAAGTACAAGCAAAAACGTATGAAACATATTAATTGAAGGTAGCCTTTATTATTGGTCTCCTTGATGGCTTGGCCCTGTGTTGGGCAAAGCCCCTTCTCATGAACAATAGCCCACTTCTAAGTGATTATGATGGGTTTGTACGAAAATTCAAGTTCCTTTTTGACTATCCGCATCGCATTAAGGATGCAGAAAATGTCAATATGGGACTGAGACAAGGAAAAAGACCCCTGTTAGACTATGTTAAAAAAGTTCAACAGCTCCATTGATGTAAATTGACCAGACAATGTTTTGTGAGTCATGTTTAGGAAAGGGTTGAACGAGGAGCTAAATACCACCTTACCCCCCACTTGCCTTGCAGGTAGATGAACGGTTGAATGAACGTAAGCGCAAGCAATGACAAGAACTTTTTCGACCTACACTGCCTAGGATCCTGGTGGCATTACCACCTAAGCCAGACAATCCTAAAGGGGACAAGGTGGAGCCAATGTAACTGGGGGCCTCTAGGGGACCATTGACAACCGCAAAGCGTGAATTACGCTGAACATCACACCTATGTTTCCATGGCAGAGAGCCATCCCACTTTGCTTGGAATTGTCCGTCACTCCCCAAGGCCCGACAGGAGTTGGCTTGGGAAGCTTCAATCCCTAGAGGTATAGGGGGCCTTCCAGGAGGGCCTTCATGTTCCCCTCCTCCTACTTCAGTTGCTCTCTTTAGTATGCCTACAATGGGTAAGCACGTGCAGCTCCTGCTCCTATTAGGCTTAGGCCCAACAAGAAGCCTTATAGTATGGACGTTAATTGACTCAGGGGCCTCGGGGAACTTTATGGATGAGGGATTTCTCCGGCGTCATGATATTCCACACACACCCCGAATCCCACCGAGATGGTCCATTCCATAGATGGATCACCACTGGTGTCAGGGCCTATCACTCTGCGGTCTCAGAGCTTACCTGTTATGATTCAGGGGCATAAGATGCTGATACACTTAGACGTGGTGTGCACACCCCTCTTTCCCATTATTCTAGGGATGCCCTGGCTGCAACAAGCTAACCCGCACATCGATTGGATCACGTACACCGTTAAGCTTCCCTCGGACATGTTTGGCAGCACTGGAGTCCCATGTCAAGTCAAGCAAGTAATAACCACCATCAAGCCACCTATGGAAGGCAGTGTTCCCCCACAATATACAGCGTTCTTTGATGTGTTTGATGAAAAAGAAGCGGCAATGTTACCGCCCCATAGGTCATATGACTGCCCCATTGATTTACTCCCTGGGATGGAACAGCCGTATAGATGGATCTACGCCCTTTCGGGACCAGAATTAAACACCTTGAAAGAATATGTTGATGATAACCTGTGAAGAGGGTTCATCCTTCATTCCTCTTCCCCCGCTGGGACTCCCCGTTTTTTTGTCCCAAAGAAAGATGGGGAGCTTCGGCCCTGAATAGATTACAGGGGACCTAATGCAATCAAAAACAGGTATCTGCTCCTTTTAATTCCGGAACTCCTGAACTGACTTCAGGGAGCAAAGATCTCCACCAAGTTGGATCTTCGCGGAGTCTACAGTCTAGTTCGTATCAGACAGGCAAGGAGACGAATGGAAGACAGCGTTTTGAACTCGGTATGGGCACTTCGAGTACCTGGTGATGCCGTTCAGTCTTGCCAATGCTCTGGCAACCTTCCAGCATTTTATTAATGATGTGTTCCAAGATATCCTGGACGCCTACGTGATAGCCTACTTGGATGACATCCTAATATAGTTCCCCACCAAAATCGAGCACGTGAAATACGTTACAGCCGTATTACAAAAAATATGCCAACAACAGCTGTTCTGTAAATTATCAAAGTGTGTTTTCCATGAGAACGCTATAGAATTCCTAGGGATTGTCATGTCTCTCAGTGGTGTGAAGATGGATACGAAGAAGGTGGATGCTATAGTAGCTTGGGTTGCTCCGCCTTTGGTAAAAGCACTGCAACGCTTTCTGGGTACTACAAACTATTATTGGCAATACATTCCCAATTAAGCGAGACTCGCACAACCCTTGACTAAGCTTTTGCGCAAGGGAGCACCGTACAATTGGAGGGAGCCACAACAAAAGTCCTTTCTTGCATTAAAGGCGGTGTTCATGTGAGCACCTATTCTACAACACCCTGATTTTGAAAAGCCATTCATCGTGGAGACTGATACATCTAATGAAGCCTTGGGAGCTGTCCTCCTACAAGACAGTTCTGATGAAGCAAGACTGATGCCCTGCACATTTTACTCTAGACAGCTGTCTAACGCGGAAAAGAATTATATGATTCTGGATCGTGAACTATTGGCTATTAGAGCTGCCTTTGAAACATGGTGACACTACCTAGAAGGGGATAGGTACCCGGTCACTGTAATCACAGATCACAAGAACCAGACATTTTACAGACGGCTCGTATATCCAATGCCAGACATGGACATTGGGCCGTATTCTTTGCACGGTTTTAATTCATCATACACTATCAGCCCAGATCACAAAACCTCCTTGCTGATGCCCTATCCCATTGTACCGAGGAGGGGGAATCCCCCTCCAATCAAGGTGATCTACTCCTTGATCGGAAAGCTTTTGCAGCGGCTTGTCTCACTCGCACTCAGTTACAGTGCCTGTCCCACCAAGACCGAACATTAGTGCATACGCTTAATTGCCAGCAATGACAGGAAACATATCATCACCAAGGGAAACTAGTAGTACCCAAGAGGGCCCGATGTCGGGCGATGCAGAGCCATCATGACGCTGCATTGGCTGGACATCCTGGAGACAAACACACTTACGATCTTTTGCTCTGCCAATATTGGTGGCTAGACATGAAGAAAGATGTCATGCAGTATGTGCAAGTGTGCAGTACATGCGCATGGACAAAGGTCGCACGGCAGAAACCCCAAGAACTACTACACCTAGCCCCGCTTCCATAGGGTCTGTGGCAACAAATTGGTATGGACTACCCCCGTCAGGCCAGTACAACACAATTCTGGTCATAGTGAACCATTTCATGAAACTTGCGTACTTTGTTGCATGTCTCGGACTCCCCTCAGCAAGTCAAACCGCTCATCTTTTGTTACAGCACATAGTCAAGTTGCATGGGGTGCCATTGGAGACTGTGTCCGACCGAGGCACACAATTCACTTCCCGACTTTGGAAGACCATGTTGTCCGTCTTTCAGATCAACCATAACTTGACTGCCGCATACCATCCACAAGCAAATGGACAAGTGGAGCAAACTAACCAAACCTTGGAGCAATATCTTAGGTGCTATGTGGATTATCTACAAGACGACTGGTATGAACTCCTTCCCCTAGCAGAATTTGTGTATAACAATACCTTAAACACATCCATTGGCTCTACACCATTTTTCGTCACGTATGGTGATCATCCACGAATCTGTATTCCAGACCTTGATCCTTTTACTGTATGTGAAGCGGGTGCTCTAGTTGCATGAATACGGCAGGCACAAGCCTGAGTGACAACAGTACAAAAGACACACAAATCGCCATAGGTGCCCGAACCCAGAATACAAGCCCGGGGCCTTAGTATGGGTTGACCGATGACACTATCTGTCCAATGGACCCTCCTCCAAGTTGGATTACAAGTACATGGGCCTGTTTCCCATAAAAAGAAAGATAAATGAGGTTACGTATCTCGTTGACCTACCCCCACATTATAAAATTCACCACTCCTTTCATGTTTCCCTCCTAAAACCTGCGAGCGCACTCCCATCCACTAGAAACAAGGACCTGGAACCTACCCTGGTGGCTGTAGAGTCGAAGTACGAAGTCTGTGACATCCTCGACTCCCGCTACCGTAGAGGCCAGCTATACTATATTTTTTATTGGGAAGGATACGGCACCTCTGGCAGGTCCTGGGAAAAGGCATCCTACGCTCATGCCCCAAGATTGATACAATGCTTTCACTTTCCACACCCCCAGAAACCAGCACCAGTGGGGTACTGTAAGGCCGGCTCTACCGAGCCTGAGGATTTAAGGAAAGGTCCACCTGGGGGCCCATCAGTGCTCACATACCTGGCCAGTCCAGGGGAAACCCCGCAGCCACAGAAACCACCCTGAAACAACCATTGCCGCTCCCACTGTATTCCCGGGAGCCACACAGAAAGTAAAACCGCCGTTGCCAGCACAAGCGATGGTGGGACCCAGTGGCACAACAGGAAGTGCAGTGCTCCTACCCTGCACTCCTGATTGGGCCAGTGTAGCCACGCCTCCCACAGCACAGCCTTGGCACTCAGAGTGCTTGCACCAGTGTGTGATGCAGTCCTAAGGGGATAAAAGGAGTGTGCTGGGCCCGCCTAGTTGCCGATGATCAGTGACTATGCCTGTGAGACTGGCCCCTTGGAGTTTTGTGTGGTGAACTTGAGAGAGCAAGAGAGAGAGCATGAGTGAGAGACTGGGTGAGTGGAGCGTGCAGAGTGGGTACTGTGTGTAGTGTGAGCATCTGAACCTGATCGGTGCCCCCCTTATACTTGATACCCCCTGTGTGCCCTGGTCAACCCCTGTGAACATGTGTCCTATCCTCCCGGGGTACCTCACACACCCTCCCCCACACACACCTCTTCCTTCCCCCAAACCTTTGGCCCTGGTCCCAGTGTGGAAGGTGGGTGGGTTGTGTGGTGCATTGTGTGTAGGGCACATATCCCTATGGGGCTGGTGTTGCACTTGACCTCCCTGTGATGATCTAGGCTGGGAATATATATCCTGAAAGCCAATTAAGATCCTGAGGGATATTTACCTGACAAGTGTCTACTGCTGCTGGCGACCCCTTCCTTCCCCTACCCAGAAATATCCCATACCTCACACCGGTGTGGGCATTTGGGTCCCTCTTTTGTGACGGTCTGAAGAATTCCTGGCCCAATAATGAAACACTTTTAGAGGGAAACACTATCACTATTGATCTTGCTATATAAGGCCAGAAATGTAGGTAGTAAACAGGAAAGGGAAGCATAAAGAGAAATAAAAGGAACAGGAAAAGTGATCCTTCCTCATCTCCTGAGCTGCCCAATGTAATTGACCTTCCGTCCCTGGTAACTCTCCTGAATATTGGTGCTGCAGGAACACAGTGTGCTGATTTGTGGAGCTCATTGCCTCCTGACTTGCTTATTAATCCCAACCCTCTAGCCTGGCTGAGTGTGTCACTTCTTGGCTGCTTACAGTCCTGAGTCTCTGTTATCACAGAAATGTGCAAGAGGGCCCATCTTAGTCCACAATTATGCTCCTCTCCTGGACTCATGTACACTCGCTTGCAGAACTACTAGCCTGCCAATTGCACAATGGAGGCTACACCACACAAAATTGAGACCATAACCCATTTCCACCTGTTCATCTTCCTGTCTGTCTAGGACATGCGTCCTTGAAGAACTTGGCTGATTAGTTACCCCAGTGCCCCTCTTTTGACTCTCTCTGTCCTCATGTGGCCAGTGGCTGCCAGATGTTCCCCCTGCAGTGTGGTGGGGTGAGCATCTGACTGCTATGTGATGTGTCCTCAGAAAAAGGCTGCCCAAGTCATGGTAGCTCATGAACTTTCTTCTGCCTGCTGGGTGGTGAGCTCCACAGCAGGGCTTTGAGCAGCAGGCACTGTTGCTTGTTGCACATGGCCATAAGGCGGGATTTTGATTGGGAGGGAGGTGGGGCAGGGCTGTGTGCCTGTTCATGTAGTTGTTGCCTCTGCCCACTCCTGCCATGACGGGAGATCAGATAGCAGTCCACCTGCCCGGCTGTCCTGCTTGGGGGGTGGGGGGTGTATGCCCAGCTCCCTATTTTGGCCTGCAATATGGCGGCTGTGCTTGCCCAACATGGGGCTGCATGGGGATCAGGCCCCCTTTGCAGCTTGTGTGGCTGCATCCAATGCAAGTTTTGGGGCTGCACAGGGTCCTTCTTCAGACAAGGTTCTTCTGACTTTTTATTTGACTGAGGAAAGGCCTTGCATTGTCTGAAAGCTTGCATACTTTTTCCACAGACAATAGTTCAATTAAAGATATCATCCGAACTATTTTGTCTCCATCGCAAGAAACATGCACATTCTATAAACAGATATGCCTTATATCATAAATAGTAATAGACTCTCTGAAAGGGTGGTCTTTTAGGCAACGGGGCAATAGTCTCTCTCTCTCTACTATTTCAGCGTCCATATTTAACATAACATAATTTGTATCACCACCTAAGTAGCTTTGCCAGTGATGCAGTCTTCGTTGTCCTGTTTATCGGAGTCTCCCTTAATTGACTCTGTGCTGCTTTTCATGCCCTGTCCAAATGCACTCTCATCATTCACACCACTCTTGAAGACTTGGATTGGCTGTCATTCCTAGTAGAAGTTAGTCAGCTAATGATCATGAGGACAGAGAACAGCTAATGTATGCACACTCCTCCTGCTTTTCTTCCCCTGTTCCTGTATTAGTTCTAGTGTACTACTGCAATAAAATAATAATAATAATAATAATAATACAAATTAATGATGTTATTCAGGAATGGATATTTTCAGCCTTAAAGAGGGAGAGCAGTGGGACACACAGAAGAGAAGACTTGCTTTAAAATAGGACTTGTCCAGTCCACAAATTATACAACTGAATTTCAGTTCAATCAAAATTCACAGCATGTGCAGCAAACCAGGAAGGCAACCACTCCATCTCTGGGTCTCCTGAGAAACAAAACGGTAAAAGTTAGTCTGGTTGTCTCATCAAAAAGGACTCAGCCTCTATCGGCAAAGTTGGCGGTATTTGTCCTACTGGCTGAGCAACAAAGCTGAATATATCCTTTGTTGCATCTCAAATAAGTTATTTTGAAAAAAGGGACTTTGATGGTTTTTACGTGGGGTTATGGGATTTTTTGTATTTGTTTTAAATATCATGGTTCTTTTTTCTTTTTTTCCTTGCAGTATTTCCTTTGTTTGGTGACGGCCTTGGCAAAAGCTTGTGCATGAATGAATGAATGAATGCAGGTTCTAAAGAGTTACTCACTGCAGCTTAATGTAATGATTTAAAAGCTGTGCACATTATGGTATATGTAAAATTAACATAAATTACTAAGAGAGACAGACAGGGTAAATGTCTGTGCTTCATTGGAGTAAATAGGAATTTTTAAAACACAGAGTGCCTTGTATGTGACCATGATGATCTTCTAATGTTAAAAATGAGTCCTCTGTACTCCCTTGACACAGGATATCATCAGGCAATATAATATGCAGTGTGCAATAAAGAGACCTCAAACAAAACAGGAACAGCCCTAAGGTATCTGTAGCTTATTGAATAACTTGGTCCCAGGCACTTTCAGATTTCTATGATGGGAATCTTCAGAGAGATTACTAATCTATACATAGAGCTGAAAGTGCTGTATTAAACTTACAAGATTTACAGCTGCAGTTGCCAAAAAGAGAGTAGACCTAGCATTCAACTGCTGGAAATGGTGGAAAATAATGAAGTGTCATTGGAGGACTTTCAAGTGCAGATTTCTGCTCTATCACACAGCAGCTGATGCCACTGGAAAAGTATGGCAAACAAAAAGGAGCATTATTTGTACCATAGCGGGGTAACAAGCAATTGATATTTATAACATGCATACCCTGAAGAGCAGGCAAGTCCATACAGTGACTCAGGTAGACATAAGTGGAATAATGATTACCAGAACTATAGACTGTGGGAGGGAAAAAAAGACCTGAAGCACAAACACATAATAGTCATTTCACTTGGCATTACCTTTGAAATAAAGACTGGCTAATCACGAGAGCAGCATGACATATTAATGAATCATTCATAACCTTTGGATACAAATTTAGTAATGAGAAATGACTTTCAGGCTGAAGTCCAGGCCAAAATTGCTCTTTTTTGTTTTGTTTTTTAATTAGGAAAAAAAAAGTTTGCACTTGAGTTATACAAAGACTGGAGCCTCGGTTCCTACATACTGGAGCAGCAGTTTGTTTACATCAGTGGAGCTATAGTGACATAGAATAGCCCTGAAAGAGAAATGCATTGACCAGAGGGAAATTTTAAGTCAGAAACACAGCTACTTTACACGTCCACAAGCATGCATATTTCAGTGCCTGCAAATAGATATTTAAAATAGCACATGAAAGGTGGCACTTATGCACCTGTCTCTTTCCATGTTCAATTGCCTGATCTTACATGTGAACATATTCGATCTATGTATACAATTTACACATTGCACCCAAAGTTGTAAATCTGATTTCAAATGGTTGCAGTGTAAAAACGCATTAAGCACAAGCACATATTAGTAATTTTTGTAAGATGAAATGACTAGAATGGGAAATCAAGTGCTGAAATCTAGCTTCACCGGCAAAGCATAGGAGAGTGTGTTGCAAAGTACTTTTTGATCTATATGGTTACATTTTGGTTTGGTTGGGTCACAATGTCTTCATTTTAGGTCAGTTTAATATCCTCCTGAAAGGTCATGTTAAGTTATCCTGCTTCACAAAACGTGACTGTTGAAGCAAAACAGTCACTTTGGTTAAAATAGAAGTCAAGATTGATTGTCATTGCATTTTTATTTTAAAAAAATAGAGCTCAACATTTGTTCTTCTAAAATAAAGTGCAGCTCAAATAAATTGAATAGCTACTGCTTGAGTAGCTGACAGACTTCTGATGGACTACTAACCAGTTTCTAAAAAGCTTGTGTAGATTTGATTACCTCAGTCTAATTCCCGACACCTATTTTGATGGGAATGTGATTTATTTAATTATTAACATTTGTGCCTACGAGCTTTCTTCAAAGATTTTTTCCAAATCTCTAAAAGGCGCTTTAATAGTTTTACAGATGGCACTCTGCAAGGCAAGTCTTTAGGGAAGGATTATGTTTGCTTTTCACAGTTTCTCCTGACTTTGTTAACCTACATCTTTTGTGAACAACACAGAGAACAAGTACATTAAATCATAAAAGACACTAGTTTCAACTCACATTTAACATTCTTTTAAAAAAAGGAAATCTCATTTCTGCTGCTGCATGCTGCTTTCTGTGATAGCAAGAATGAATTTTGCTTCAATTCAGAACATGTAATATCTGTGACAATAATACTCAAATTATCATGTTTAATACAAATCTTCATAGAGAGCAACTGTTTTCAGAGGCTAAAGACTACAAATCCTAAGTGACAGTAACCTTAAAGAGGATAAAAGATGGGATTTCTGTCATTCTCAGAGGGATATTATAGCATTAATCTTAGTTGACTTTGAAGCACATGCTTTTGTTTTCATGTACTTAATACTAAACCTTTTTTGGCAAGAAATTATACACATGTAAAGTTATTTGGTGGCTACTAACATAGCAAATACACAGAGCATAAATCTCTAAATAGTCTAAGAGTCTTGTCAAGGATTATTTTACTAGATACATCATTTTTTGTAATTTTATTTTTTTACCTGATTTGGTGCATTTTTAGATGCACACTTTTTTTTAAAGTCCAAGTTCTGCAAACTCCCACACGGGAAGTTTAGATGCTCCCCCATCAAAGTCACACAGGCACCATTGCAAACAGCAGTGCTGGCAACTCCCATATGTTTTTAGACTTGGTGCTTCTCAAAACATGCGGGATTCACCAGTTTTGACTGGGGGGGGGGGGGGGGGCGTTGCATCTAAATTTCCCGAGCAGAGTTTGCAGAACCTGGACTCCTAAGTCTGGGTTGAAAAAGTGTACATCTAAAACACCACAAGGAAGCATGTTTTCAAAGATTTTATTTCCAGACAACTTACTTGACTCCATTGGTTTTTCATTCCATCTATTTGTCTGTAACATAAAGGTGTGTTCATCTGTGTGTACACACTTATACGTTAAAGTAGAAAAAGTGAAAATAAAAGCAGTCGCAGGGCCACTTTCCCTGACTCATAGGGTATTTTCAGACGTTACGAGATCACGCTCAACCACAGTGAACCACGCTTAACCCCGCGGCGGGGCCAAAGGGTCGTGAACGTCTGTTCAGCG
>QEPC01008309.1:4970008-4980417 GCA_003113815.1 Sphenodon punctatus | reverse complement strand
GAAGCGTCGTTGAAATTGACCCCATGTGGGTATTGAGCATGGTGAACATCTGACGGCCACCTAATAGACATTCAGGGCTCTTTGGCCCCGCCACGGGATTGAGCGTGGTTCACTGTGGTTGAGCGTGATCTCGTAACGTCTGACAACACCCAGAAATGCTGAACAAAAACATGAACAAATTGGTAAGTTTCCTCCATCATTAAAAAAAAGTGTTGAAACAGGAAAAACTAATAGACAGGTGATGGCAGTGAGGGGAAGAGGGTGGAGGGGACTTTCACACTTGGATTCTCGTTAGAATGAAGCTCTGACCACATAGTCCCAGCAGTTTCTATTCTGGGGCTATCAGCCCTTTGCCAACCTGAAGTCAGCTTCTCTCTCTTGCAATCAGATGTGCTGCACCAAGGGATAGCATCTAGGAAGCTCCTGGTAGGAGGTGAATATTGGGTAGCAGTAAATGTGCAGTAGCATAAATGATCAACTAGTTACATGCCCCAGATTATCAATTTCAGTTATGTCTAAATAGTTTGCATGTATCTATATAATACATAAGATGTATTACACCTGACAACTCTCATGTGGTCATGGAGTGGGAAGTAGCTTTCTCTGCCATTTCGGGAAAGAACAGCCTCTTCCTTTGGGGCTTAGGGTGAGAGTAGTGAGGGTTAGGAGATGGGTTTCCTGAGGGAGCAGGGATGCATGAAGACAGGGGAAGAGTTTGAGGGGGTTCATGCATGACTAGGGGAGCATGGACAGCATTGGATAGTGGCAGCAGAAAAGGCTGTGCTTATTCCAGCTGCCACTGCCTACTGCTTGGAACTCTAAAAGAAATGGGCTTTCCCTGTTCTCTCCTAGTTGATGCTTCTCTTCCTGCTTACCAGAAATGCAGTATGAGGAGTGCACTGGGGACTGACCCCTGTCACTCTATTTCCCTTCCCATGCCACTTTTCGTGGCAGAAGGAATGGTTGGGAAGAACTGTTCCATTTCCACAGACATTTCCATGAAAACAAAACAGTTCCTCCTCCTCCTCCTCCTCCTCCTCCTCATCATCCAGATGCATAAATGGCCACCAGGCTGATTTACACGTACGCAAAATGGCCACTGCCCATATCCAAAATGTCAACATCAGCGTCACCTTCATTTTGGATATGTGCATTGTGTAAATGGCCACTGGGCGGCAGTCCACTCTTATTCAAGCACTGGCTACCCATATCCTGTTATGCCTAAATAGATTTTAAAAATAAAATACCCCCCCACCCTCCTATGTGATTGGAATTGCCCATGTTGGCAATCCCAGTCACTTAACTGTTTTGACATTTGAAACTTTCCTATGATCCTTGTTGGGGGGAATTATCTGCAGACAACAGGCTGATGGGAGCGTGTCACAGGATTCCAAGAAGCCACCGTAGATAGAGACAAAGGTTTATTAAAGGAAAGAGTAAAAGGTACGGAATGAGACCCCTGGTGTACACAAACAGGGATACATCCTGGAGACTAGGGAGGGTAGCTCAGTATGAGACACAAAGATTCAGGGAAGTCCTTATAGAAAAAGATCCCTGAGTCAGGATGTCGGTTCCAGCAGTATATCAATACATTTTATCTGCTCACTTGGTAATTACATCACACGTTCCTTGTATACATTTTCAGCATCAACAATTCCACATCTACACAATCATCAATGTTTGTTTTCACAAAGCTTTCCTTCCTGTACATAACACTACAACACATTACGTAGTCTGTGGACAGAGAAGATCCTTGGGGGTATCTGGAAAAGTGATACTCTTATCTTGGTTTAATTAGAGACCATTTGGCTCCAGGTTTTATTAGTGTATTTGGCCTTGTAGCTGAGGCAGAAATGTGTTATTCTGTGAGGGTCTGTTTGGGATCTGTATGGATTGGTCGTACATACAGCTTGGGCACAATTCGTCCTATCCCATGTATCTAATCCTTCCTATCCCTACAATACTGAACTCTTCATTACACGACAGGTGGTCTTTCTAAATAGTAGCAATGTGCACCCTTCTTAGCTTTATTGTTTATAAGGTTTTGTTTTTTTCTCCTGGGGACTGTTGTTTTTTCCTTTCAGACAGAAATTATATAGTTTCCGAACTTGCCCTTTTTACATGAAAAGACATAACACAGGTCTTGGGTCTTTTCAGGAAGAAGACCACTATCACAAACTTAGAAATGCCACTTGTAATTAAAATTTTTAATTGCAGACTTAGTCCTCAATTTATTCATGGTGATAAGTGATCATTACCTTTTGAACTTTCTGACTGCTGTGCTTAGAAAATGGATATAGTTTTCTATCAAAGGTTATCATAAAGTAAATTAAAGCATTTTAGTATGATCTTTTTAATCAGTATGCAAATCACATTCCGTATGCCCTTTGACTAAAGGTATTACATGCTTCTGATTACATGTTGGAAAATTTGTAGGATAGGCATTATTCTCTATTTTTGTCACAAGACTTGAATCTCTTCATTACATATTAAAAGACAAAACCCACACAGAGGGCTACAATCTACATGATGAAAATTATGTTCATCCAATTTTGCCTCCGGTAAGAAATGAACTTTGATTGCCACTGCTTGGAAGTGCTGACCTCTATATTAAGTCATGTTAAAAGAATGATTTAGCTAGTCTCAAGAAAAAAAGCTTACAGCACAGCAATGCTTAATGATTACACTGTATTCCTTAATTAAGCTAATTTAATCAGTAAGAAAAAAATTAGGTGTTTACAGAGGTAAGTGTGTATACTCCCTCCCCCTTCCTTCTCTTTTCCCCTTAAGTGTACACATAAAATACAGGTGTATGTGTTTGTAAAAATAATGAGAAGCTGATTGCTATTTGTGTTTGGTAATGGAAGGAATGCACAATTCCTGATGGCTAGTGATCACCCATTGCCTCCTGAATTTCAATAGACTTGATGCAAGAGCTGGAGATGGTGTGTTTTGTAGATGAGGAGGAGGGCAAGTCAAGCATGTTTACTTGGAGTTTTGGAAGTCTCATTTGGTGTAAGGGGCCTGAGTGAAGGGAAAATTCTTAAAGAGGGATCATAGTTTGTGGAGAGAGTTAGCCGTCCCATATTGAAGATGTAAAGGGTATATCAAATGGAGTCAAGTTTGGAGTCCATATGAATAATTCAAGAACATTACAGGGATGCTTTTATTATTACAAAACCAAACTTTATAAATTGTCATGGATTTGTTAAAAATATTACTAATAATATTTCATTTTGAATTAATAAAAATGAAACTATTTGCTTCAAATTCTTTGTTTCTGAAAAATGATATACCCAATCTCCCTCTTTCAAATGCATGCAATCTTCAGTCTTCCATGTATTAAAATCCCATTAACCTAAGCAGAGCATTAGTTCTGCACTGTCTGGATGAAGTTTATTTTGAAATTTTAATTTATAAACAAAAGCGTGAAAATTCACCTAGCAAATTGGATCTCCCTTGAGCCCTGGGCTCAAGGGATTTGTCTATGTTATGTTATGATTGTGTACTGGATCTATGCTGTCCTCGTCCCATTAACCATTCACATTCTAACGTGAGTCATTGGTATCATGCAACCTTGGAGAACTTCTATATGCATCAAGCTGCATTTACACCATGTCAAGGCTCCTGGGAGAAGAGTCTTTGAGATGGTCAAAAGAGGTTTCTCTTTTGTACAATTCGGTACAGCTTTATTTAAAAGACAGCAGAAATGCAAAATGCTCACAGTAATTTTCTCTGTGAATTATTTTCCAGCCTCAAAGCCAACAGAAGCTAACTAGAAAAAATACTGTTCAATGAAGCCTGTGATGGATGCTGTTGCAGGGTGGAGTTTAAAGAGAAAGACTGGACTTTTAAAATAGCAGCTAACCCATTAGCACTAGACTGGGCTAGCAATCCTGCAGGTGCTATGAGTGAGCAGGGGCAGCACCTTACTTGCAGCAGATGCACGGGGTATGACGGATCACTCCTGAAAGACTGAAATGCTGAGCTGGGAGCTCAGCCAGAGGGAGTTGTGAGGGAGGCAGAAGCTAGTAGGGAGTTCTGCCTCCAGAGGGGAACATCTGTGTTGAGGAGATTTGCAAACTGCTGGGGGGGACAGGAGCTCAGGAAAGAAAGACTCTGTCTCCAGCCTGTTAAGCTCAAGGAGGATTTCCTGAACTAAAGGTCCTGCTGGACTTGAGGGAGGAGGTGCCTCAGTAGCAGAGCCTTGGGCCAGCAGGGGTGTGTATAGAGTGAAAAGCCTGCTGGGTGTGAGTACAGAGACTTTGCATATAGTGATTATATAGAGATAAGAAACTATAGAATGGGCAAATAAAAGAGACACATGAGTTCCCTAAAGAGACATTGAAAGTGTGGATTATCCAATAGGATTACAAGTCTTTGGGTACCAATCCTACCAGGACTCACTGAGAGGCAACCTGTTCTGCTATAGATGCACACGAAAATGCATGTAACACTGCCATAATCAGTTCTTATTCATCAAGTTTTATCTGGTAGGCTAAAATAATGTGATTTCATTAGTAGCCAAAATAAAAGAACAATGTTTAATGAAGAATACAGAGAGGAACTACAGCCTGTGTGGGTCACTGTTATATTCCCAAATTCAGACCACTTTCAGACATACCTACCTCCCTGCTCATATTTGGGCTGCGGGGGGGCGGAATGCACAGCCCAAATTTGCGCGGGGATCAGTCTGAAAGGCCCCTCCCCCCACGGCTTTGCCAGCAGAGACGCACAGGGATGCAGAGCAGGAAAATGAGCTCCCTGCGCATCTCTGCCGGCAAAGCCACGGGGAGGGGGGGGCACTTTCAGACCAACCAATCCCCATGCATATTTGGACTGTGCATTCCCCCTGTAGCCTCAATATGCATGCAGTGTGGGGGGGGGGGGAATGTCTGAAAGTGGCTTACGCAATGGGGACAGTAGTTCAGATTATATCTTTTTTTGGACCAACGACTATTGGTGAGAGTATACAGGCTTTTTGGCCATTGTGGGCCCTTTCTCAAACAGAAAAGAAATCGGGGGGAGGGGGACAACAACAACTTAGTGATTTTTGTTCTCCACTCAAAACCCAAGAATCATTCTCCTGCCCAAATTATATTTAAAAATAGCAATTGAATTTGATTATTTTATTTGCTGCTTGGTTTCTGAGTCTGAAGGTTCAACATATTTACAAAAATCAAGAGAGCCAGACATTTCCTTTGTTCAAAAATCAGAAGCTGAGATTCTCAGTAACTTAATGAGAAACTGGTAATTTCATGGCTTTAAGGAATTTTTAATCATGAAACTTGCAGTAAAATGACAAAAATGGGAAAAACCTGTGAAAAAAGAGAGAAAGAGAAATGGGAAAGATCTGAAGAAATCAAGAGGAACTGAAGAAGTGGAGACATCATTTCTGTCCTGGGGAGCATGATCCTCCACCTGTTTAGAACCAGTGTTGCTCCTCATTTTTGGGAGCTTTGCTGGCACTAAGTAAGGGCTACTACTGGCACTGAACAGTTGGAAAACTGCATCCTAAAATATATTGTTTATTGTCATATCATTTTCATTTTACCATGCTGTTTGTGGTTTCCCTGTTTGTAAAGGCGATGGGGGGGTTTGGGGGTATGGTTGTGAGGGGGGAGGGTTGGATGTGGGAAATAGGGAGGTGGGATTGGGTGGGTTTTGTGTGGCTTGGGATTTTTTGGAGGCTTGGGATTTTTTAAATTATTTTTTTATTTTACTGTTTTACTGTTTTTATGACTTGCTAATGCTTTCTTATATGTTTTATATAAATTGTGAGCTGCCCTTTTTAGGGAAGGGCTGGATGCAAATTTAAATAAATACATGGGGAAAAAATTGCAGTATGATCCTCTAGCTTGTTATTAGCATCACCACCAGTCCTTCACTTCAATAGGACTTATATTGGTGTTGGAGATTGCACCCTTAGAAAAGGAAATAGTGTAAATTCCATGGTAAACTGATCTGGTTAATAGTTAATAGAGCCAGTGGGGTAGCATGGAGGGGAGTCTCCAAGGAGGAGGGCAGTAGGGATGTGCAAACGCGGTTTGGACTTTCAAAGTTTGGCCCGAACTCAGCCAGTTCGGACGGCCGAACTGAACGCCTGAACAGAACGCGGGAACCCTCAAACAGTTCAGCTGCGTTCGGATGAGTTTGGGCCCATTAGGGCGGGAAAAACATGGCTGGCAGACTCAGGGAGGGGGCAGGCGCTGAGGAGGGGTGGAGCGGCTTGGACTAGCAGTCAACCTGCCCAATCACTATCCCTCTTTTCTTCAGACCACTGGCTTGGTAGTCTGCGATTGGTCATGGGCTAGGCTGCACAGAGCCAATGGGGCGTGTGGTAAGGTGGGTGAAGCAAGTAACAAAAGTAATTGCCCTCCCCCCTTCCAATTAATTCTGAGCTAGCCATGGATCCTGTCAGCAGGCGTTTTCAGAACTCTCCCTCTCCCAGCAGTTTGTGTTCCTCCGAATCCATTGCCATCCTCCTATGTCACCCATTTCCACATATTCGCTGTGGAGGAGTTGATGGTCTCTGTCATGGCCAGGAATGGTCTCAGAACAAAGACAGTGTGAGCCAGGATCTCCCATTCTGCCCCATAGTACCCTGGAGGTGCCCTGCTGTCGGTCACCAGTTGAACCTGATGCAAGACGGCTTTCTGCTCAAGAAGCTGCTCGAGCATCAGGAACGTGGAATTCCACCTGGTGAACACATTCTGCACCAGCTTGTGCACTGGGGAAGCCTTGCTCTGCCTGCTTTGATTGGAGGAGGTCGCTGCCTTTCACAGTCTGGTTAAAGAAACCAGCCAGCTTCCTCCCCCACTCGATCAGGGTGCCTGCCTCAATTCCCTTCTCCCCCAAGCCCAGAGCATCCCTGACCACCAGGTGAAGGGTGTGTGTAGTGCAAGGGATGCTGGTGAAGCCCCCCTCATGGCCAGCCCTCAATATCATCCACCTAGGCCATCGCTTTGACCATGTGCAGCCTCTCATCTCTTCTCCTCTCTCCACTGGCTCCCTCTTCCTGAGCGTATTCTGCAAAAGCTCCTCGTCTTCACCTACAAAGCCCTTCACAACCTCGCTCCCCCCAACCTCTCTGTCCTGATCTCCCTCCCTCCCTGCTCAAGCACTCCGCTCCTCTTCCATCCCCTCCCTCGCTGTAATGCCTGGCTCCCCAGGTGGGGCTCAGGTGTGGGGTTCTCCCTGGCTGGGTCCCTGGGGGCCTAGGGCACGAGGGGCTGTGGGCTACTAGCCCAAGTACTCACAGACCACGAGCTTCTTCAACTTTGTTTATTCACCCGGCTGGATATCAACTATGTACAATAGATATGTCGCCCAAGTCCTTATCCTCGCTGTGGGGTTCAGTCTCTGGGTCTCCGGTTAGACCCTCAGGCTCTGTCCTGCTGCGTAGGCCCTCCTACGCAGCTAACTCTGCAGGAGAGAAGGCAGGTGCATCTGCCTCCTTGTAGATCTGGCGTCCAACTGCCGAGCGCCTCGCGCGCGCTTTCTTGGCTCCTCCCACCAAGTCCCGTGCGGGCTCTGCTGAGGAGGCGCCGCCACACTCACCCTCCCACGCATCCCCTGCTCCCCCAACCACCTTTGTCCTTTCTCCCTCACTGCCCCGAATGCCTGGAACTCCCTCTCAGCCCTCGTCCACCTTGCCCCCACCCTCCACACCTTCAAGTCCCTCCTCAAAACCCACCTCTTCTGCTCCGCTCTGCCCTTCCTAACTCTTGCTAACCACTCTCACCCAGGATTATCCCCCACCTGTTATCTGAAAACTCCCAATTTACTGTAACCAAGCCAAGAATGTGTACCTGAGCTCTCACATCCTCATGAATGTTACATCCCTTCTCTCCCTCCTCCTGTCTTTAGATTGTAAGCTCTCGGGCAGGGACCTTGTCTATCTTATTCTTTGTAAAGTTCCAGGTATATCGCTGGCGCTATATAAATGCTTTTATTAATAATAATAGTAATAAATAATGTTGGCCTTGTTGTCCATCACCATGCACCCCTTGGTGAAGGGTGCACCTGGTGTGACCCAATCCCTCACCATGGCGGTCAGGGTGGCCTCGATGTTCCGACAAGTGTGGGGGAAATCCATGACTTCCTCCTGAAGCAGGGCCCACCTATACCCCATTTTGTGACCCCTCCTGCCAGTCCCTGCCTCTGGGTCCTGTCACCAGTGCGCGATCACTGCCAGGTAGGCATGCTGCACATTTCTGCTCAACCACAGGTCGGTGGTGAAGTGGATGGTGGCACCCCCAGCCCCTGCCAGCTGCTCCCTCACCTGCTCCTTTAAAACCCGGTACAAGGCTAGCACCACCTGCCGACTCAGGGTGGTGCGCAAGGGCAGCTTAAACTGGGGGCTCAGAAGCCAATCAGGTGCCTAAACCCCATGTCTCTGACCACCAAGAAGGGCTGCCCATCCAGCGCAATCACTTCCCCCAACATGCGTGTGACTTTCAGTTGAAAGTCACACCACCCTCCACGTCCTGCACCTGCCGATGGACTTGGCAGCTGCCCCCACCCAAGCTCCTCCATGGTGCACTGATGCTTCTGGGCCTCAACTGGCTGCTGCTGCTTGCTGTTTCCCGCCCCTAGCAGCAATACTGCTCCTACTGGTAGAGGTAGCTGCTCAAGGAAGATGTTTGCCCGCCGATGGAGGTGGACGACTGGCCGCTGCAGTCGAGAAGTTGCTGGTGTCCACTGTGCCTGCCTGCCCGCTTAGCAGCACAGTGCTGTGGCATGCATTGTGGTGCCTCACCATTGGCAGTTGTGCCAAGGTTGGCAAGCACCTGCCCACGCTTCACCACCTTCTGGCACAAACTGCACTGCATCTCCCTGGGATCATCTGCCTGCACCAACTGAAAATCTGCCCATAAGAAGGATTTTTTGCCCCCTCCTGCCTTCTGGCCCACACTGGGTGACGCATCACTGACAACGCTGATGGCCTGCCCTGTCCAAAGTGGCCAAGGGTCTGTTGTCCTGCCCACTAACGAGTGTCCCCAGCGAGTGGGTGTTCTCTATGGTGGGGGACATTTGCTCACTGCACTGCCTGAGACTGGGGGCCAAGTTTGTGGAGCAGTTGCTTTTCATCAAGGTCAATCTTCCGCTGCTGGCATTCCCAGACATGGCCCTGGACATGGATTGATGGTGCAGTGGCACATGCCATCCCATGCCAGGGGCAGTCTTGGGATGGGGCTCCTCCTCAATCTGGGATGCTGCTACTGAGGTGCTGTCCCTTCTTCCCAATGTCTGGCGCCCCCCCTGCCCCCCCCCTCTCTCTCTCTCTCTCTCTCAGTAGATGGCCTCAGCTGACCTATCTGACTGTCCTCATGACGCCAGGTGCATTGGGAAGCTGTAAGCCTGCCAGCTGGTCTCTCGCTAGATGATCTCGGCCTGCCTATCTGACTGGCTCTCTCTCTTTCTTGCTGCACAGTCTTCGCCAGCATATCTGAGTGCCCTGCCAAGGTTCCAGCCTGCCTTTCCTACTGCCTCTCATGCCACGCTGCCTGTCTGCCCACCCTGATTGCCAACCTCGAACCCTGCCTCAGTCTGCCTTCCGCTGCTCATGCCACGTTGCCTGTATGCTGCTACTGTCTCTGCTGTGCCATGGGTTCTGTGCCCCGGCAATCCAATGTCTGCTTCTGCTGCCTCTGCTGTGCCATGGTTTCTGTGCCCCAGCAATCCAATGTCTGCTGGCTGCTGCTGCTGCTGCTGCACCATTAGTTCTCAGTCTGGGCAATCCAATGTCTGCTGCTGCTGCTGCCGCTGCTGTACCATGGGTTCTGTGCCCCAGCAATCCAATGTCTGCTGGCTGCTGCTTCTGTCTCTGCTGTGCCGTGGTTTCTGTGCCCCGGGAATCCAATATCTGCTGCTGCCGCTGCTGTGCCATGGGTTCTGTGCCCCAGCAATCCAATGTCTGCTGCTGCTGCTGCTGTACCATGGGTTCTGTGCCCTGGCAATCCAATGTCTGCTTCTGCTGCTGCTGAGCCTCAGCTGTGCCATGGTTTCTGCTACAGGGCAATCCAATGTCTGCCACTGCTGCTGCCTCTGCTGTGCTATGGGTTCTGCTACCAGGCAATCTAATGTCTGCTGCTGCTCTGCCGATGTCTGACAGCCTGAAATACCCGGGCAAGCAGGGGTGCCAGGCCAGCCACCAAGCCCCAAGCCTTCCCGGCCTCTGCTTCTGCTTCTGGGTCTCTGACAGCCAGCCATGCCCCCACAGGCACCCCCAGGCACCAAGCGCCGAGCCTACCTGCCCGGGCAACCCGGGGTGCCAAGCCCCAAGCCTTCCCAGTCTCTGATGCTGATATGTCTCCAACAGCCTTCCATACTCCCACAGGCACCCCTGGAGCTCCCCAAGCCTCCAGGTGGCCAACATTTCTGAATGTTCAGGGGCGGGGGGGGGG
>QEPC01008309.1:4943593-4969986 GCA_003113815.1 Sphenodon punctatus | reverse complement strand
CCTCCTGAAGCAGGGCCCACCTATACCCCATTTTGTGACCCCTCCTGCCAGTCCCTGCCTCTGGGTCCTGTCACCAGTGCGCGATCACTGCCAGGTAGGCATGCTGCACATTTCTGCTCAACCACAGGTCGGTGGTGAAGTGGATGGTGGCACCCCCAGCCCCTGCCAGCTGCTCCCTCACCTGCTCCTTTAAAACCCGGTACAAGGCTAGCACCACCTGCCGACTCAGGGTGGTGCGCAAGGGCAGCTTAAACTGGGGGCTCAGAAGCCAATCAGGTGCCTAAACCCCATGTCTCTGACCACCAAGAAGGGCTGCCCATCCAGCGCAATCACTTCCCCCAACATGCGTGTGACTTTCAGTTGAAAGTCACACCACCCTCCACGTCCTGCACCTGCCGATGGACTTGGCAGCTGCCCCCACCCAAGCTCCTCCATGGTGCACTGATGCTTCTGGGCCTCAACTGGCTGCTGCTGCTTGCTGTTTCCCGCCCCTAGCAGCAATACTGCTCCTACTGGTAGAGGTAGCTGCTCAAGGAAGATGTTTGCCCGCCGATGGAGGTGGACGACTGGCCGCTGCAGTCGAGAAGTTGCTGGTGTCCACTGTGCCTGCCTGCCCGCTTAGCAGCACAGTGCTGTGGCATGCATTGTGGTGCCTCACCATTGGCAGTTGTGCCAAGGTTGGCAAGCACCTGCCCACGCTTCACCACCTTCTGGCACAAACTGCACTGCATCTCCCTGGGATCATCTGCCTGCACCAACTGAAAATCTGCCCATAAGAAGGATTTTTTGCCCCCTCCTGCCTTCTGGCCCACACTGGGTGACGCATCACTGACAACGCTGATGGCCTGCCCTGTCCAAAGTGGCCAAGGGTCTGTTGTCCTGCCCACTAACGAGTGTCCCCAGCGAGTGGGTGTTCTCTATGGTGGGGGACATTTGCTCACTGCACTGCCTGAGACTGGGGGCCAAGTTTGTGGAGCAGTTGCTTTTCATCAAGGTCAATCTTCCGCTGCTGGCATTCCCAGACATGGCCCTGGACATGGATTGATGGTGCAGTGGCACATGCCATCCCATGCCAGGGGCAGTCTTGGGATGGGGCTCCTCCTCAATCTGGGATGCTGCTACTGAGGTGCTGTCCCTTCTTCCCAATGTCTGGCGCCCCCCCTGCCCCCCCCCTCTCTCTCTCTCTCTCTCTCAGTAGATGGCCTCAGCTGACCTATCTGACTGTCCTCATGACGCCAGGTGCATTGGGAAGCTGTAAGCCTGCCAGCTGGTCTCTCGCTAGATGATCTCGGCCTGCCTATCTGACTGGCTCTCTCTCTTTCTTGCTGCACAGTCTTCGCCAGCATATCTGAGTGCCCTGCCAAGGTTCCAGCCTGCCTTTCCTACTGCCTCTCATGCCACGCTGCCTGTCTGCCCACCCTGATTGCCAACCTCGAACCCTGCCTCAGTCTGCCTTCCGCTGCTCATGCCACGTTGCCTGTATGCTGCTACTGTCTCTGCTGTGCCATGGGTTCTGTGCCCCGGCAATCCAATGTCTGCTTCTGCTGCCTCTGCTGTGCCATGGTTTCTGTGCCCCAGCAATCCAATGTCTGCTGGCTGCTGCTGCTGCTGCTGCACCATTAGTTCTCAGTCTGGGCAATCCAATGTCTGCTGCTGCTGCTGCCGCTGCTGTACCATGGGTTCTGTGCCCCAGCAATCCAATGTCTGCTGGCTGCTGCTTCTGTCTCTGCTGTGCCGTGGTTTCTGTGCCCCGGGAATCCAATATCTGCTGCTGCCGCTGCTGTGCCATGGGTTCTGTGCCCCAGCAATCCAATGTCTGCTGCTGCTGCTGCTGTACCATGGGTTCTGTGCCCTGGCAATCCAATGTCTGCTTCTGCTGCTGCTGAGCCTCAGCTGTGCCATGGTTTCTGCTACAGGGCAATCCAATGTCTGCCACTGCTGCTGCCTCTGCTGTGCTATGGGTTCTGCTACCAGGCAATCTAATGTCTGCTGCTGCTCTGCCGATGTCTGACAGCCTGAAATACCCGGGCAAGCAGGGGTGCCAGGCCAGCCACCAAGCCCCAAGCCTTCCCGGCCTCTGCTTCTGCTTCTGGGTCTCTGACAGCCAGCCATGCCCCCACAGGCACCCCCAGGCACCAAGCGCCGAGCCTACCTGCCCGGGCAACCCGGGGTGCCAAGCCCCAAGCCTTCCCAGTCTCTGATGCTGATATGTCTCCAACAGCCTTCCATACTCCCACAGGCACCCCTGGAGCTCCCCAAGCCTCCAGGTGGCCAACATTTCTGAATGTTCAGGGGCGGGGGGGGGGTCTGAACTCTGTGGGATCGAACCCATGAACCCAAACTAAGTGTTCAGGCTGAATGGCCAAACATCCAAACCCCATTCTGTTCGCACATCCCTAGAGAGCAGGATCACCCACAAAGTAAGGTGGAGGGCTGGCTTACCCACAATGCCACCCCAGCTTCCAGCATGTCCCTCCCTCCAAGCAGAAGCGAGTTGCGTGAAGAAACCTTTAAGAATGGGTTGTGCCTACTCTCTAAACATCCTCATTGGCAGGTCCCTTTGCAAGTAGCCCCACTCCCTCACCCTCTGAAAATTTTCTAGCACACTCAGGTCTCTTGAAAACGGTCCCCTCAGAGTGCAGGACCTGGACTCCCTCTTCCTCAATGGTACCTTCTATGCTCCTGAATGGAGCACTAATTGAAAGCATGAGAATCTAAACCTTTCCACAGAGAGTTGTCCTTCTTAGTGGACAAAATCATGCCTTGACATGTGCAAGAGAAGCTGCAGTCGATACCCATTTGCACCAGCTCTTTTCCTGTCAGCCGGCTCCTCCTCACTGCCACGTCTTCACTCGCCCCTCCATCTGCCACCACCGCAGATGGGAATGCATCCTCAGTGGGGGTGATCCAATACCCCGCATGTGTTGCGTGCATCCTGCATGCACATGCATGCAAACTGCATGCATATCCATAGGGACTGTATTGTGCCACGTGGATCCCGTGCAGGACCTGTGCAGATCTCACGTGGATCCCACACAGATCCCGCTTGGGATTGCAGCCATTGTCATTTAATAACAAATGGAAAAGAAGCAGCACCTTTTCTGCTATGAAGACTTTACAAATCATCATTAAGCCATCTTGGAGCAACTGGCTCCCCCCAAAGGAAATAGAACATGTGGGATTAAATTAAATAATAGGCATGTGCAGTACTTATCTCGATCATTTTCATTTTAGTTTTTGGAGTTAAAAACCCATCCATTTTTAGGATTTTGTTAAAACCCCTGTAGTTTTTGTTAAATTTTTTGTTTTAAAAATAAATAAATAAATAAATAAATAAATAATTGCATGCACAAAATGGCCACTGGAACCATTCTATGCATGCATGCTCTTTTTCATAACGGCAGTGGCATCTGCATACACATTAATGGCTACAACATTTGTATCTTCCATCCAATTTGCATGAAACCTGTGAATATTATGTCCCTCCACAAGCTTAATACACATGCCAATTTTCAGAAAGATTACATGAAGGGTCCTGATGGTATAAGACATTAACGTGAACATATATTTCCAGCTGTAACATTTGTATATTCCATCCTGTTTACAAGATAATTGGCAGAAATGTATCACATCCCTTCCCTGTCATCTCTGCCAAAACAGAGGACAATTTTATAAAGGGACACAATGGTATAAACAATTAAAGTTATCCCGTTGAAGACCATTATTCAGATAAATAGCAGCATGTGCAGTGCCAGTCAGAGGCAAGCACCTGGCATGGCAGGGGGAGAGAGGCTATAGGAGGGAGGAAGTGGAGCAACCAAAAAAATGGACAGACACATTAACTGGCCAGTTACTACATGCTTCTAGATTTACAGGACCCATCAGTAGTGGCTTTAAGGCAGGCATAGGGGGCGGCCCTCAGATGGGCATAGAAGAGGCATAACTAACTGGGACTTACCAAAAATGTATTTTCCATTGAAACCAATGGAAAATGAAAAGGAAAGCAAAAACTAAAACAACAATTTGATATTTATGAAAACGAAATATTTAAATAACGAAAATGAAAAACAAAAATGACACGGGCCCCTGGTGCACCCCTCTAGCCTTCAGAATATGGTCAGACTTTGGGCTACAGCAGACCTCCGGGGGAAAGGGAGTTCCATAATACTGGGACAGCAACTGAGAATGCCTCTCTGCATCCCCTTGCTTTACTGACAAGAGTTTCAGGTGGTGCCTGCAAGAGGGTACTTCTGTCTGACTGCAGGGGTCTCAGTGGAGCATGGAAGGAGAGGCGGTCTTTCAGATATATGGGACCAAACCACTTAGGGCTTTAAAGGTCAAAACCAGCACCTTGAATTGTACCCAAAAAGCAATAGGAAGCTTGTGCAGACTATAGAGCACAGGTCATGATGACCCACCCCTGAAAGGAACCAGACCACTGCATTCTGTACCAGCTGAAGCTTCCAAGCATTCATCAAGGGCAGCCCCATATAGAGTGCATTGCAGTAGTCTAGCCTTGAGTTAATGGTAGCCAGATCTGAATCTGAAAGAAATAGGGATGTACAATCTGTATAGTATGAATTAGTTATGAAAACGAATGAAGCCCCATTAATTTTCACAAAAAAGGTAATAAAAATGAATGAATAAGCAAACAACATTTTAAAAATTTCATTCATTTTCATTTTTATTTTTTGCGTAATTAAAAATAATAACATTTTTTTAAAAAACCTGCACATGCACAAAATGGCCACTGGCGCTGTTCTGCAAATTTCACTGATGCATTGCCATTTTTGAAAAGGGCAATGCATGCATAGAAATGACTTCCAGATGGGAGGGGGGAGAGCTGAAGGAAAGAGGCGGGTTCAGCACAGCTTTTCAGCATTCTATTTGCTGACTCCTGCTAGCCAATAGAATGCTGAAGATGCTTGCAGACTTAATCTGCCCCCTCCCTCATGCTCTTCCCCCCTCCCATTCCAGATAATTCTCTATTGGTCTTTCTCAGCATCTCCTCACAGAGACTCCGTTGTTCCAGGCTCTGTCTCCAGAACTGTCAGCTACAGACAAGATAAAACCACCTGAGGGGTGGGGGGGACAGTGTGGCTTCTTCCTCCATCCCTCCCTCCTCGTATTTTGTTTTTTAAGATGCGTGTGTTTTTCAGTGAGAATCCAGTCAATTCTCATCTCATTATCATTTGCAAGAATGAGATGAAAATCATGATTCTTGTTGAGAAAAATGAGGAACCGAGAATTGAGTTTCAACCCCATCCCATGCACCCCTGCCAGATCCCGCAGACCTCATGATCAATTGTATCAAAAGCTGCTGAAAGATCTAACAGGATCATAAGGCACAATTCCCTCTGCCAATCTTGTGAATTGGGATGAGCCTGAAGCTGTCAGGCAACCACCTGTCCAATAACCTTCCCTAAAAAGGAAAGGTTAGAGACAGGGCAGTAGCTGGCTGAGGAGTCAGTGTCTGGAGATGGTTTCACTTTCTTAAGCAGGGGTCAGAACACCACAGTTTTATGGGTGTCCAACAACCTACATTCCCAAGGGGAGGCATTGACAACCCTAGCCGGCAACGGCCCCTACATCTCCCAGCTAACTTTCACCAGCAAGGATCTAATTCACAACCACATTGTGGGCATGCGTAGACCAGCTCCCCAGAATGGCCCTGGCAGTCATTTGCACATGCACAGTCTTTTCTTTTTTTTAAAAAAATAAATCTTTTTTTAAATTTTTAAATAAAAACAAATGAAAGTGTCAGTGGGCGGAAGCGGCCGGTGAGCACTCAGTCCAGAGGGACGCTGCAGCACCACCCCGCAGGGAGCCCCGCCCGCCGAAAACAGCGGCAGGGCTCGCCGACGCAAGCCCTGCCCTTGCCGCCGAGCCTAAACCCCGCCCACCAAGAACAACGGCAGGGATCGCCGGCGCAAGCCCCGCCCCCGGTGACGAACCCATACCCCGCAGTAGTCACAACGCAGGGAACCACGCCCCCGCGTCCTGCGCTGAGTGTAGGGCTGCCCCCGCCCCTGGTGCGATGCTCGGAACGGCTGTGTGCACGCACGGGGGCGGGGCCTGGGGGATAAGAACCAGCGCCGCCAGGAAGCCGGTGCTGGTGATTTGGGAAACCGGCCCTGTGCGAGTCTGAGCCTAATGGCGAGTGAAGCAAGTGCAACTGTGATTGACGAGCGTGTCCATAGCCCCGTGAGCCTGTCTCTTCCTAACCCGTCTTCCTGGTGTGCATAGAGAGCGAGTGGTGATTCAACGTGTGTGCGTGTCCCTGCCCTGATCCCCATTCCCCCCTCCCTTGTTTCCTTGCTCTGTGGAATCCTTGCTAGTGAATCTGAGTGCCCGCATCCCTTCTCCAGTGGGGCCCAGTGCACTCCCCTTCCCCGGTGTGTCCGTCCCCTTCCTTCCTGCCTGCTCCCCCTGCATTCCTAGTACAGCTGCGTGAGTGTGTCTTGGGGCAGACCTGGGAGACCCCCAACTCAGTGGCGCCCTATGATGATAGAGGCCTGTTCTCCTTAATTGGAGGTAAAGGCCACACTTCTATCCTGACAGGCATTTTCCCACGAGCGTCCCTAGCCCTGAGTGGGGTGACCCCGGGTAGTGTGCAAGTGGTAATAGGCCTGTGCATCCCCTCCCCCGTGACAGAAAGCAAACATATATTGTTTGCTTATTCATTCATTTTTTGAACTTTAGTTACTAAAATGAATGGGGGTCCATGCGTTTTAGTAACTAACCTTCCCCCAAGAAACAAATGCACACCGTTAAGTAATATTAAATGTAATGATGAGAAGAGGACAATATTTTCTTTTTAAGTAAATTTATTTACTTATATATTCAATTAGATTCTGCCCTGTTATGAAGGTTTAGGACAGGTAGCAATATATAACACATTTTAAGTTGGTATAAAATAAGACACAAAGTAAATGTGATATAGAATTATAATCTTCCCTCTCCAACCCACCTCCCCTCCCCCCCGCCCCCCATTCCAGCGGATGGGTCACCATGAGCATATTATACCAGTGCTCTGAGCTCTGCACTGGCTGCCTATAGTCTTCCTACGGACCTGAATCAAAGTGCTGGTATTAACCTATAAAGCCCTAAACAGTCTGTGCCTTACTTACCTGCAGAATCGCCTCACTCCCTGGGCCCTGGGGTGGCTCTTGCAGTCGTCGTCGGATGCTCTCTTGGAGGTCGCTCATTGTTGGCACGTGGCAACGGAAAGGAGGGCGTTCTCGGCGACTGCACCAGTGCTGTGGAACTCGCTCCCAGTGGGTGTCCATCTCAGTCCAGAACTTCTTGCATTTTGGCAGCATAAGACTTGACTCTTCCTCCAGGCATTTGGTGGAGGGAATGGGTAGGGGGTTGGAAGGAGGGGTTCTGGTTAGCTAATATATTATCAGTGCACTATTGGTCTGGTTTTTGTCTTTTCATTGTTTTAATTGAATATTTTTGGATTGTATTATATTTCATGTTATTGTTCTTTGTGAGCCGCTCCTAGCTGCCAGAGGCAGGAGGGGCAGGATAGAAATACATGAATAGTAATAACAATTAATAATAATAATTCTCAGTAAACACCTGGCTACTAAGAAAGTTTTACATCATCTGTGGGAAATGTTTAGGCCTGGGCTTTGGAAATATCCAAAGCTGTACAGCAGCCACTGAGAACACCTCTACATGACCTTGCCATACTGACTTGGCAAACAACTGGCCTTGAAAGAAGCTATTATTAACTAGGGGTGTGCAGGAGGGTCCAATTTCTTTCTTGTTTTAATTTAGTTTTCCCTGTTAAAAAATTAGTTGTGTCTTTTCATTTAATTTTAATTTAATTTTTCTTTCACTTTGAAAGTCCACTTCCCCCCTCCGGTGCCTCAGAGCTGTGAGGCACAGGGAGAAGTGGCCTTTCAGAGTGACAGGAGCCATCCTGGGCTTCTGCCACTGGGCTGGCTCCCTGTTACTTTGAAAGTTTGGGTGCTGTTCCCTCCTCCCCCCTCCAGTGCCTCACAGTTGTGAGGGGCTGGAGAAGGGGGAGGCAGCCTTTCAAAGTGAATTGAATTCAGAATTCTGTTTGTACTAAATTGTGTTTCTGTTTCTCTAATAACTAAAACAAAAACAAAATGTACACCCCAATTATTGACTGACCTTCAGGATCATGATGAAATATAGGGAACTGCATTCACTGCATTTCCCCCATTGGCTGACAATGTAGAGAATGCAGTGAACATGTGCCCTTCTAGGGTGTTTTTAAATGAGATGTGTCCCCACATGTCCCCCATCCCCTTCCACACGTCCAACTGTTCATGTAACGGTGGTGCATGGGGAGCCACTTCCCATGACTCATGCAGTGGCCCCTCATGGCGCGCTCCTGAAAAATCTGGAGTGCCCCACCACCATATGGTCAAGGTGGCTTCCTCAGTGGGTGGGGCAGCCATGATGGGAGCCACTCATTTGAAGCACCCCCATTCACGTTACATGCATGGGTGCCCCACAGCTATGCCACTCAGTGGTCATGGACCTCGCCCCCACATGGTTCTCATTTAAAAATACCCCTACATGCTGTAGGGAGACAACTGTTTCATATTGGATAAAAACAAATGTGACAGTAACTCGCTTTGGCCCACTCTGCCTTGCTTTCACCTGTGGGACACTGTCACATTTGTTGTTGCGCCACTAGATGTTTGCCCAGACTCACCATGGGCATGTTGGTGGCTAGCCTGGGCTCTCACCTTGGCAAATGACTGACTTTGCATCCCAGGCTAGCACCAACATGATTGGGACAAATCAGGCCAGAACGTGTTTGCATGTCTGTTCTTGCTGGCCTGGATTGGGACTGCCATGGCTGGTCGCCATGGTAGTCATTATAGGTCCCTATGGCTGCCTGCCATGGTGGGATGCTGGGCATAGCACAGAGTCAGATGGCCGCATGTTCATGCGCCTCCCTGCCCCCAGTTCCTGGCCACGTGAATGTTTGTTCCATGGCCAAACCCAGTCAGGACCATGTCTGTGGTGACTTATTGACGCAGAAGCTGCCGTGGCACATGCATGTTTGTTTTTATCCTTTGTTGCCAACCCAAGGATAGAGGCATGCTTATGCCTCTGAATATAGTATGTTTCTGAGACTAAAACCTCTTGAAAGGAGATATTAAGACCAAAATAATTTGTGTAATGTGTTCCTATGCATGCCTCTAAATCAACATTATAAAAAGCCCCATCTCTCCTAAGGAAAGAGAGGCTCAGAAAAGCAATGTATATATTACAGTAAAGGAATGATTTTTCAACCTGTTTGTCAATTCAAGTACAGTATATTAACAAAGCAGTGTAATAATTAGAGCAATTAAAGAAAAGATTTATTGATAGTTTAGACTTGTAAAAACAGGTTAATGTCAATACAATTAGCTCTTGGATCAAATCAGTCCACTCCAAAGTGGGTTGATGTAATGGCATCCTACCAAACAGAAGCATCACTAGGTGGAATAGTAAAAATCAGGCACTTGTGTTCACAGTTTTCTTAGTGCTTGGGGAGTGCTTGTCATCTCCCTGGGACCTCATGCGTGGAGTCCTGCAGGGTTCTATTCTGTCCCACCTCCTGTTCAACGTGTATATGCAGCCTCTGGGTGAGGTCGTGAGAGGGTTCAGCGTACAATGTCATAGTACACTGACGATACACAGCTTTACCTCTCTTTTTCAGCAGACCCAGACCCAGCAGTCTCAGTGCTTACCTGGTGCCTGGCGACTCTGGGGGATCAGATGAGGGCAAGTCATCTGAGGCTGAATCCTGACAAGACGGAGGTGATGTTGGTGGGTAGGGCTGGGGGGGTCGTGTCCCCTGTCATTGATGGGTGGGGGGGTCTTCCCCACCCAGGTCTGTAGTTTGGGGGTGCTCCCTGAGCCACAGCTCTGCCTGGATTCTTAGCTGGAGGCGGTGGCGAGGAGCACCTTTTGCCAGTTACATCTGGTGCGATGACTGTGGCCGTATGTTTCAAACTCTGATTTAGCCACCATCATCCATGCTTTCATCACCTCTAGGTTAGACTACTGTAATGCACTCTACGTAGGGCTACCCTTGCTGACGGTCCGGAAGCTGCAATTGGTGCAAAATGCGGTGACCCGTCTCCTTACGGGGATGGGCCATCATGAGAACATTACACCAGTGCTCCGTTCTCTGCACTGGCTGCCTATTGTCTTCCCGGCCCAATTCAAGGTGTTGGTGCTGACCTATAAAGCCCTAAGCAGCCTAGGCCTCATCTATCTGTGGGACCGCCTCATGCCTCGAACCGTGGTATGGCCCCTGCGGTCAGCCGGGGACGCCCGACTCGAATTCCCCCAGGTTTCCCAGGTGGCGACGATGGGGAGGGTGTTCTCGGTGGCTGCTCCTAAGCTGTGGAATTCCCTCCCATCGGAGGACCTCCTAACCCTGGACCTCCCTTCTTTTCAACAACAGTGTAAGACCTGGCTGTTCCACCAGGCCTTTGGGGAGGGAGACGGGTTGCGGGGAGGGGTTTATTTCTGCCCTTTTAAAATGTAAATGAATTTTATGAATTTTAGAAATGTTATTTTTTTGTTGCTGTTGTGAGCCGTCCTGAGCTGCCATTGTGTGCAGGAGAGGGCGGGTTATAAATATTTGTAAATAAATAAATAACATTTTTCCCTATTGGGGAAAATGCCATGACCATGGGTCCCTGGTCGAAATACTCATGTTTTAAAAGATGTCTAGAAAAATTCACCCTTTGAAAGGTTGGTGTGTTTTTAAAAGAAAATTCCCAGAAAGAAGACAAATAGGCTGCAAACTGCCAGGATGATTACCGAGCAATACTCTAGAAGATGCAGGTATGGTAACAGGAGGGCATATGGGAATTGGAAAATGAGCAAAGCAACAAGGAAGCAATACCGTACAGTCAGCAAATGGACAGGGAACAGGAGGTCAACCCCATTTACTAACTACTAGATCCTAATTATACTGATTGGAAGAAATTCTGCAAAGAAAGTGATATATTCTTCATCATTTACTTAATTTTATAATGCTGTTATAAATGGGCAGGCAAAGAACGTCATTAAGGTTTTGAGGCTGTTACTTAACATTGTAGAAAAATGTAAGGATACCCCCAGCAATGGTGAAAAGAAGCTTGAACTATACTGTTAAAGGAAGGCAGGGAGTCAAATGGCCTCACCTTTCTGATAGTCTGTTGGAATAAATATAGCTGTGCAAAATGTCACTGCATATTGAAAAAAACAACTTTGCCTAGCTTTGGTCTGTGCAGCTCATACTTGATAGCAGCATGAAGGCTTCATCATGTACGTTTTCATAAACTGCTACCCACTGGTGCTAAAATGAATATGGCATTCTATACTCAAGAAGCCGCACATTTGTTCCTGTGAACAACTATACAAATTTGTCATCTTCACGGTTGTGAAATTTGCTTCATATCTTTATTTCTTTGTTTATTTCACTTTGATATTTCAGTTGCTCAGGTACACAGGTTGCTCAGGTTTCTTTGTTCTACAATTGTTGGCACTTTTGTGGTTTTCATTGAATATGTCACACAGATGGACGAGCCATGTTCACACATTTAAAAAATAAATAAATTCAGATATTCATCAAATAGTACTGCCAAAGCCACAAAATACTGAATAATGGAATGCCAAAATATTTAAGTGACTGAAGTACCAATATGATAGAATATGTGAAATGGAGATTCAAAACTACCAATGAAGATGGAAGCAAATCCTGCTTCATATTTAGTTCGCTGAGATGGATACAAATACATTCATTTTGGAATTCCCATCAAATATTCCCTTCTGTTCTACTACCTACCTGTCCACATAATAGGGCCCACAGGTCACAGCTCACCCTGAACTACTGGCCAGACATAGCAATCCTGGGGTGTCTCTATGTCATTCCAGTGGTTAGAAAAGATCGGAACAGAAGCCATGGACCAAAGACTCAAAGTAAAGTGTACAGTACAAACCACATGCAAAAAGAGTATGGCAGGAACTCCATAGAGGGGTGTGTTATGTGCTTAACATGGAATGCTATTCGAGATTCTGGGATGATATATTGCCCATTGTCAGAAATGGGTGGTATCTCCTGGGTCTACTATACAAGAAGCTGTGTTGGTCAGTTCCCTAAGCAGCCCATAATCTGGGGAGACATCCCTCTTTTGAGGCTGTGTAATACTAGCAATTGTACACTATTGCTTGCTATACTCATTTGTTTTCAGAGTAAAGACAGAGTTGAATCCTTTGCAATTAAAGTTTCCTTGTTAAACTGACCAAAAGCTGCTAAGTGTAGCTTCTGATTATACTAACGTTCACATGCTCCTGCTCTGTGCAATCTAGCAGTAGTGGCATAGTAACTCTATACTCAAGCCAGTGTGGACATCATGGCCCTCCAGCTTTTTGGTACCTATACAAGTCCTATTGAATTGAGGGATATTTCTGGCACTGAAAAGATTAATGATCTTTTCTAAGGATGTGCAAACAGATCACAGTTCGGCTGTTGGCTCCGGGAACTGTGTTCAGTCATTTGGTGGTTCTGTCGTTCGATCCGGGACCCGAATTTGGTTCGGTGGTTTGGTTTGGTTTGGTGGGGTTGTATCGTGGTCCCGTGATTGTGTCAAAAAATGGTAATTTGAGTGCGTGTGGAGCTTGTGTGGAGAGAGAGCATATGTGTATGTGTTGTGGCTGGCTGGTGTGTGTTTGCCTGTTTGGTTTGGTTTGACTGGGTTGGTTTGTTTGGTCTGGTTGCAGTTGGATTGGTTGGTGATTGTGTGGCTGTTTGGAAAAAAAATGAAGAGGAAGATAACAAGGCACTGGATGAAGAAGAAGGTGATGATGGTGGAGGAGGAAGAGCCTGCCACTGCTGTGTTAACAGGAGACCCCACTCCCACTCATGACTATTGGGGGGTGGGTACCCCAATATCCACCGTTCCTTAAACTTTGGGGGGAATTAGCTTAATGACTTAAACCAGGGTCTCCACATGTTCAAAAGGATCAAGCTGAGGACAGTACATGCTACAGGCAGTTTATGTACCCTCCCCAAATAGAGAGAGAGAGAGAGAGAGAGACAGGTGTCCAATAACAACAAGTTTATTGCTATAAAAAAACAGAGAAACACAGCCCTGGTCTGGCTGGCGGGATTTAAAAGGGGAAAACACAAGCGGCTTGCATGGAGTAAGGTAGGAGAAGGAGGGGGTCCGGTGTCAGGTCAGCGATGGGGAGTGAGAGAACGCAAACGAGGGAGAGAGAGGGGCGGGGGAGAAAGGGAGAGAGAGAGGGGGGAGCTTCCCCAGTTGGCTGGGAAAGTCTGGACCTGTGGTTACCTTTCCTTGTCTGTTGAGAAGGGACAGGTGGTCCACAGTTCCAGCGGAGTTCGGGGGATGGAGGAGGAAGAAGGGGCAGACCAAAGTCTGGGAGATCGCTCAACTCAGACATGTACAGAGAGACCTGCACGTATCTGGGTCCCAAGATTTCTCAAAGGTTGATGGAAAAACCAGGGGCAGTTAAAGGGTGCTGTACAAAGGAGTTTGGGAGGCTACAAAGGATCATTTGGGGTGTACAATGGGCTATCGAGGGGAGGTTGCTTCCATGACAAAAAGGGCTATACTAGATGCACCAGATACCTTTTACACAGGAGGTAAGGGTAACCAAAAAGTGAAGGGAGGGAAGGGAAGGGCTTAACGACAGGCTTCAGGATACAATGAGTGTGCGTCTGGTTTTTCTTGGGGAATACAGAGATAGGATGTTGCTGCACTGAGTCATGACTACCAGTCCTTTGTTACATCAGGTTGAGTCTCTCTCCTTAACGACTCCATCCTTTATTCAGAGACCTCTCCCTTCTAGTCTTTTTCTCAACCTTAGGTTGGTATTTTTCCATGAGTGGTCCCTTTTTGCCAGGAGCTACGGTGGTTGGGCCTGATCCTTATTTTCCATGCCCCCCCTTCCTCTTGCATCCAGTGTGGGGCTTTTCCCCAAGCCTCCTTGCCCTTGGTTACCCCTGTGGGCTTTGCTGACCCCCAGGCCCAAGTCAGTTGGCTATCACAAAAAGAGGGGAGGGGTACATCCATTCTGGGGGGGGACCAGGGGTCCTGGCTAACAATTCCCCCCCCCCATTGGGGACCTTTTAATCTCCCCACAATTATAGGATGGGCCACACCTGAACTGCAACCTACCTAGCCCAATATGCTGGCTCACAACTTGTAAAAACACCAGCCACCGGAAGATCTATGACCAATGTGGTCTGTTGGAGTCTCTTCTTAGGACACTGGTACCTAGAACCCCAGTTCAGCAAGTTCCCCTTCCCCTTCATTATTGCGGGATGGCATGGGGTTGGATCAAAATACAGCGAGACGGTGGGGGTGGAGCTTTCTGGTTGATGGAAGAGACAACCAATGGGGGAGAGTGGAAAGGAACAGGAAGAAGAAGAAGAACACAACACAGAACAGACTGGGGTACTTAAAGTGAACATTAAACTACTAAAATATTACACACAATAAAATAAGAGGGGAAAATATCTAAGGGAGTAATTAATATACAGGAGGGAAGGATACCTGGGGATCGGTGGGTGGGAATCAATACATAAACATCAATAAACATTTTATATATATATATAGGTACACCTGGGAGCTGCCTGTTACATCTACATTATGGATAGAGTCACCTGGGTTTCCTCCGGGGGGTGGGGTCTGGAGCGATCAAAGGTATTGCCACAGGTTAATCTAGTTTTACTTACATGCGAGCCTTGGCCATGGTTTACTAATTTTCTTGAGAGATCCTGCATGCTTAGAGGAATGGATCTCTTCTTAGTTTTAGGTCCCTTATTCCAAATTCTATTTTGCCATGCCCATAAAAAATCTAATTACCAATCTGTACCTGTAACAAGGAGCTCTGTGCGATGGGACAATTCTATCCAGGTGTATCCTATTAGGCATAATAGTCCATAAGCTTCAGCTGCTGGAAGGAGATGAGGCAACTTAAAGAGAGCTTTTTCTAGAAGCCGGAACAACTGCTGTGGCTGGGAGCGCTGGAGCGAAATGCAAAGTTCCTCTGCTTGTGGGCCAATGTTATGCGAAAAAGTTCCGGGTGGTGGGGAGCCTTCACAAAAACAAACTCTAGTTCCCAAAGTCTGGTGGCCATGCTGGAAGGCTTGCTTCAAGTTCTTTTGGAGCTGCAAGGGGGCCACTCGTGCTGCGTGCCGCTGGCTAGAAAACTGTATGCAAAAAGTGGGGGCTCGGGACTGACTCTGATAAACATCCGGGTTCCCAAGCTGCGTTCCTGGTGCCAAGCTTTGGAGCAACACGCTTCCCATTTTTGAATGGGGCTCATGGATCTTTTCGTTGGCTCCTTTCCTGGTATGGGTTCACCAGCTTCACTCTTCCTAACTGCCGATCGCTTCTGGATCTGCCTGATAAAACATAAGAATCTGGGAGTTAACCGAAGACAAGGAGAGAGACTGAGCACATGGGAGTCCCTCCTTCAGAAAAAAAAGGGGGTGGGGAAGGCTGAAAAGATGGACAATTTTATGAACCTTTTAAATCGTCATCACTGACATATCCAATAATAGGGTCGAATCCCCACATTTCTCAGCGGAGGGGAGCGGATGGAGGCTGATTTCCTTCCAGGACTGGATACC
Source organism: Sphenodon punctatus (assembly GCA_003113815.1). Classification (NCBI taxonomy): domain Eukaryota; kingdom Metazoa; phylum Chordata; class Lepidosauria; order Sphenodontia; family Sphenodontidae; genus Sphenodon; species Sphenodon punctatus. The sequence continues at coordinate 4,954,352 of QEPC01008309.1, read as the reverse complement.
TGTTCCCCGGCCCTCCCTTAATTACAACTTGGCCCATGATGAACTGTATCACGTGGGGATCTTCTCTCATAACCAGTTCCCATCTAGCGGAGCCGTTGTGGTAAAATTTACAACCACTCTCTCCACAACTCCCCCCGTGGCTTTCCAGGTGGCCACCCCAATGAGAGTTCTGTGTGGCCCTCCAGTCTCGCTATAGCAAAACCTGAAATGAAAGGTTTACCTGGTGATCAATTGCTTACCCATGCTGCTAATCTCACTGGACTAAGTCTGTTGGCTAATCTCATAGCTGGATTGACTGATATACTGTTCCGGTTGTGTGTCAAGTGGGGGTACATCTGTTTCCTTGGTCTCCTGGGCCTTACCCTCCTATTCATGGCTGCCTTGTGATGAGGCTGAGAGTTCTTCTACTGAGCAGGGGTGGAAGAGTTAGCCAGATCTAGGGGCTGGCTTGCTGGGAGTTCCACAGGTTTACCAGCCCACTCCTTGAGCTGGGAGCTGTGAAAATACTTTCTCCATGGCTTGCCTCTTTTACCTTCTGGGATTTCTACCTGGTAAACCACTGGACTAAGTCTGTTGACTATTCTGGAAGGACCTTCCCATTTTTGTGTTAGGGAATGCTTTGAGGCTGAAAACTTTCAATACATTACTGCCTGCCATTCTTCCCAGACAATGGGCTTTCTGATCCACCCCAGCCTCTTATCTATATCTTGTTGGGCTACTCCTAGGTGTATGGCAGCCTGTCTATGGATTTTTGCTAGTTCACCCACCAACATTTGTATCCATTCCTCAGAGACGGCTTTGTTTTCCCAGGTGCTGGGTAGCTCTGTCCCCAACCACCAGGATTCAGGCATCTGCAGGATTCAGTGCCTCTCTGTCATCACCTGGAAGAGGGTGAACCCATGTACTGCCCTTGAACCCCTCAAAGCCATTAAGATTATTGGGAGTTTCTCATCCCAGTTTTTGCCAGCGGGACTAATCTGTTTCTTTAAAGCTTCCTTTAAAGTGCGGTTAGTTCTCTCTACTAGCCCGGAGGAGGCGGGGTGTCCAGCTATGTGAAAGTGTTGTTTAATTCCCAGGGCATTGCATAGTTCTTGCATCACATCTCTGGTAAAATCGGGTCCCATGTCTGAATCTATGCACCAGGGGATACCCCAACTGGACAGGACAATGTTGAAGAGCATTTTGGCAGTGGTTGAGGTGGTATTGTTTTTACAAGGGATTGCTTCCGGCCATTTACTGAATGCATCCACTATGACGAGACAGTAATTATTGCCTCTGGCTGTAGTGGGGAGGGGACCTATGTAGTCTATTTGAATCCTGGCCCAAGGACCCTCAATCCTTTGGTGCTGAATTGGAGCTTTAAAAGTCTGGCGATCTGCGTTGACCATGGCATATGACAGACAATTATCACACCATTGGTCTACATCTGTTTTTATCTGGGGCCACCATCCTGTGTCTTTTACCCTGTTCAAAGTATCCTGGTTGCCTCTGTGCCCTTGCTTGTGGACAAACTGTATTAGCTCCCCCTGTACATTCCCCGGGACGATCCAATATTTATTGCCCCCAGGATCGATTGCCCACCATACCTCATTGTCTTTGGTGATGGTGTATTTCCCTGTGCTGTCTTTCCCCCATTTTGCCAATCCCTCTATTTCCTTGTCCCCTTCCTGTAAAGTGCCTAGGTCTAGGGTGGTTACCCCTGATCCTAGCATGCTGGCTCTAGTGGTGACTGGGGGGCTATGGGTGTTTCAGGGGAGGGTAAGTCCTCTGCAAGGTCGGGGGGCTCACTCTGGGTGGCGGCTTCTTTTGCTAGCATGTCTGCTTGACTATTCCAAAAAGCCGCCCCCATAGTCTTCCTAGAATGCCCGGTGACATGTGCAACTCAAGTCCAGCCAGTTCTGTTTTTAACCAGCTCTGCTATTTTAGTGCATTTTCCCGCATAGGCTACTGGTCTCCGATTGGAAGCAGTCATGCTTCTCCCTAGCCAAATTGGGAGCCAAGCTGTGGCGGCTCGCGCCGTCCAGTCTGAATCTGTATAGATGGCCAGGGAGATGTGTAGGGTCTTGAACTCAAGGACAGCCAATACAGCCTGGACTTCAGCCGCTTCGGCAGAGTGAGGGCGTGCAGATCCCCTCAACACCCATCCATCTAGCACCCAAACTGCTGCCCAGCCTGTCTTTGGCCACCCCTGGTCATAGAAGGATGACCCATCAGTGTACCACACTGTTAACCCGTTTTCAGTTGCCTCCTCCTGATTTTTACCCCACTGTACAGGCCATTATATGTGCTGGGGCTTGGGGAGGGGGCAGATGTGCTCTTCCCCTTCTACAAGTAAACCATAGGGAGCGGGGGTTTCTTTCTGTTCTTTACTGAACCCCACTCCCCTGCCTGCCAATGTGAGAGTCCATTGTGTTATTCTGGGGCTACTAACCTGCCCATCCTGAATCTTTCTGGAAATGATGTATTTAATGGGTGAATAGGTAGTTTGAAATATTACCTTAGACCCCACAATTATGTACTCCCAATGCCGTAAAGCCCAGACCAAGGTTAGACATGCCTTTTTGCAGGGGAGAAACCTTTGTTCCACATCATCAATGCTGCCTCCCCATTTGCTGCTGATTGAGAGTGGCCCCTATGCAAGTCTCTGTTGCTGCCAATTGTATGAAGAAGGGAAGTTTGGGATCAGGGCGAGCCAGTGCTGAGACTTGTGCCAAATCCTTTTTTAGAGTTTCCAATGATTCTTGCCTGATCAGGACCCCAATCCCAAGACCGTTCCTTTTTCAGGAGCTTGTACAGAGGTCTTGCCTTGTCTGGGAAGAACTCTATAAAGTCTCTAGAAAAGTTCAGGGTCCCCAGTATGGCTCTGAGGGAATGCAGATCTGTGGGTGCATGTAATTTAGCAATCACTTCCACCCTCTGGGTATCTGGGGACCTTCCCTCTTCTCCTAAACTGATTCCCAAGTATTTCACCTCCTTTTGCACAAGTTGTGCTTTGTCTCTATTAACCTTGAACCCAGTCTCTTGAATTATGGCGAGTACCTCCCTAGTCATTTCTGCAGTCCGGTTCCTGTCTGGGGAATGCACCAGGACGTCATCTACATATAAGACACACACTTTTGATTCCAGCTTCAATTTATCCCACATTTTTGACATCACTGAGTGGCAAATGCTGGGCAATGAATGGAAACCTTGGGGAGTTCTGGTAAAACTGTACTGTTGATTCCTGTATGTAAATGCACACTTGTACCAATAGGCTGGATGGAGAGGGATCGCAAAGAAAGCATTTGCCAAATCAATAACAGAGTACCAGCGGGACCCCGCGGATATCGCTGCTACTATCTCGTTATACTTGGCTACCACTGGAGCAAAAGGAGGAGTTACTGTATTTAAAGTCCGATAGTCTACAGTCATCCGGTAAGTCACCCCCATCTGCTTTAATAACTGGCCAGATGGGGGAGTTACAGACAGACTGCATCTTTACAATGACTCCCTGCCCCAGCAGGCTATCTATTGTGGCTTGAATTCCCTCCTCAGCCTCTGCTGGATACTTGTATTGCTTTTGCGGGGGGGGGGGGATCTTTCCCCTCGATGAGCACTTCCTCCTCTACCTTCCCGCACTCTGCCCTGTCCTTAATCCATACCTCAGTAAATTCCTGGGTCCATGGATCATCGGTCAATGGGAGAATGGGAAGAGATGCCTTAAGGGCTGCGCAGAAGTGTATGGCGGAAACCTCGGAAGGACACCCTGAGACTTGCCACAGTACCCCGTTAGCTAGGTCTACTGTTATCTGGGACTCCTTCAAAAATGGAGTCCCAATGTTCCCCTTTTCTTTTCCTTTATGGAAACAACTTTCAATTGTTCCCTTCAGTTTGCCTAATTCAAAGGGAATCTTTTTCTATACCGGGGCTTCCTGAGTTTCCCCACCATAACCGTTGAGCATCACGGTTTTACCAGACGGTTCCCCTGCGTTGACCCAGTCTGGGTCCAAGATGTTGATGGAGGCCCCCATGTCTACCAAGAGCTGGGCCAGAGTTCCCGGATTCCCAATGCTGGCCTTTACATTGGGTCTCCCCCATCTATCGGGGTGTAGTTTTGCAACTACCTCGGGGGGACCCTTGGGAATCGGGCAGCCCTAGCAGATATTGTGGACCTCCCGCAACACCTGCTCCTGCTCTGGGGTTCTACTTCTATTGTCTGGGTCCTCAGACCCCATGGCTGCTATTGGCTGGGAGGGAGCTTGACTACACTTCTGCCCCTGCTGTTTCCTTAACTCTGCTGCAGTGTTTATTAAGACCTGCAGGGACTGGAGATGGAACGGCCTCATATCTACCCCATATGATTTTAACTCGCCCCATACATATGCCCGAAGAGCGTTCCCGGGCTCCCGGTTGGGTTTGGTTCTGTACGGGGAAATTGTTACCATAATTTCCCTGGACTCCTTTCTGAGGGTAGGGGTTGGGTGGAGGGTTTATGGTTGGCAGAGGAGAAGATGAGGAGTGGGAGCCGCTATTCATAAGCGTAACCGCCTGGACCAGCTCTAGCTGCTGCTTGCGAGCGTTCTGTTTGGTTCCCCCATTCCCCTCATCAGGTCTGCCACCTTCTGGATACCCGTGGATAGCTCATCCCAGGTAACCTGTGACAGATCCATCCTCCCCATTGCCATTTTGAGCAAGTCCTCCATATACGGCCTCTATGAAATCCCTAGAGTCATACTGCATGATCTGCCTCCCGTCCCTTTTCCCTGGAACCACCATCTCCGCTAAAGCCCCCAATAGCTTTTTGTGAGCCATATAACCTCCGGCTGCTCCCCAGGAGCCTGTGTCTCCAGGAAAAACAATCTCTGTGGGCTCTGTCCCGGGAGCATGGCTCGCAGTACCGCCTTCATCCATTCATCACAGTTGGCACCATGGATGTCAGCCATACTGAGCCCCACTTCCAGGACATGCACATCTGCAGGTGACGCGCTTGCTCAGGTCAATTGTATCAGATCTACCCCATCTGCAGTGGGATAGATCTGCCACACTCTTGCCATCCAAGAAATGGTGGTTTCCTGATTCAGTGGGCCCACCTGCTCAGCAATAGCTTTCACCTGAGTGGGGGTCCACCTAATCATTTCTCTAACCTCCTCATGGGTTGCCCTCCCTCCTGCTCCAGTACGATCCACGTCTTGGCTTACAATTGGGGCCACTGGCTCCGGTGTTTGACAAGCGGGATTATACGGGGCTTCAGGAATGGCGTCTCTGGGCAGATTGGTCTCTTTCTTAGGGAACAGTATGGACCCCACCCCAGGTAGATTTTCAACTCAAATGGCAGCTACCAAGCTTTTGTGCACATCAAGTTCTCCCCTCAGCTTCTCTGTTGCTGCTTTGCAGGCATCATGGCTCACCGTGACTTTAGCAGTCTGGTTTTGCTCTGTCAGGAAGTGAGCTGCTGACTGGGCTTGCCCTTACTGTTCCCGTGATCCCTCTAACTCCCTTTCTGCCTGCTCTGCCCTAGCCAGTGCCACAGTGTATTCCTCCTGAGCTTTCCTCAGGAAGGAGTTTAAGTTCCACTTTTCGGCTACCAGCTCGCTCTTGTCTTTCTCCAGCTCCCTACACTGAGCCTCCTATTTCTCCACCCTCTTTCCTTCTTTCCCTGCTCTTTCCCCTTCTGCCTCACATTTCTGCCTAGTTTCCCTAAGCAGATCTCACAAGTTCCCACAAGCACGCAACAGCACCCAGGTGGCGCAGGCATCCCTTTTACTACCTTTGGGTTTAAACTTCTGGCAGTAACCATCATATGCCCTGCTAACTGATGTCACTGGGTCCTCGCTTTTAAAGCATCCCAGCTTCCATGGGCATTCCCCCTTTTCCGCTGCCCATATCTCTAATCTGGGTGTCCCGGGCTCCTGGTGCAACATTCCCTCTACCTCCCAGGTATTGATTGCTTGCCCAGAGCTTGTTCTAGTGTATCCCTCCTGTACCAGCTCTACATTCCAGTAATAAACCTCCTGGGTGGCTGACACAGTCCCACCCCAACATAGTTTTATCAGTCGGGGGACCCACACTAAGATCCCCAGACACAAGGTGGTCCAGGCCACTCCCAGACCAATAAGTTTGTATGCCCCCCTACCTGATATTATGGGTGAGAGACCCCAATATTCCCAGGGCTGTGATGGCAGCTGTGCCTGTGCCTCCTGAGACCACAACCGTCCCAACAATTTTGTTCCCAATTCAAGACCACCCGCACGCCCCTGGGTGGGACCACAAGTCTCTCAAGACCACCCACTTACACACAGGTGGGACCACAAGTCTCTATTAATTCCAAAGACCCTGGACTGCCTTTAGCAATCCCAAGTCTATTTCCAAGTTGCCCCAAACTTGTCTTCCACAAGTTCAGGACCAAACACAGATCCCTGGACTGCCTCTGCAATCCATGATCAAATTACTCTACAATCCTGGGGCTGCTTTATACAGTCCCAAGATCCACAAACCACTGCCCCAGACAATTCCTCCCCAACAACCCAGACCCTGAATCCTTAAATCCACAGATCCAGAGAGGAGAAAGGAGATAAAAAACGAGAAAGGAAAGAGATAGAAATATTGGTGTTTCATCTGGCTGCAGCTGTGTATGCCTCCATGGACAGTCCTGCGTGGATTACCACATGCTTGCCCGCGATCTCCACCAATCTGTTAACAAGAGACCCCCTCCCACTCATGACTATTGGAGGGTGGGTACCCCAATATCCACCATTCCTTAAACTTCAGGGGGAATTAGCTTAATGACTTAAACCGGTGTCTCCACATGTTCAAAAGGATTAAGCTGAGGACAGTACATGCTACAGGTAGTTTATGTACCCTCCCAAATAGAAAGAGAGAGAGAGAGATAGCTGTCCAATAACAACAAGTTTATTGCTATAAAAAACCAGAGAGAAACAGTCTGGCTGCCAGGATTTAAAAGGGGAAAACACAAGCGGCTTGCAGGGAGTAAGGTAGGAGAAGGGGGTGGGGTCCAGTGTTGGCTCAGCGATGGGGAGCAAGAGAACACGAATGAGGGAGAGAGAGAGGTGGGGAGAAAGGGAAAGAGGGGGGGCTTCCCCAGTTGGCTTGGAAAGACAAGAAACCTTTTCTTGTCTGTTGAGAAGGGACAGGTGGCCCACAGTTCCAGCGGAGTTCGGGGGATGGAGGAGGAAGAAGGGGCAGACCAAAGTCTGGGAGATCTCTCAACTCAGACACGCACAGAGAGACCTGCATGTATCTGGGTCCCAAGATTTCTCAAAGGCTGATGAGAAACCAGGGGCAGTTCATGGGTGATGTACAAAGGAGTATGGGAGGCTACGAAGGGTCGTTTGGGGTGCACAATGGACTAACGAAGGGAGGTTACTTCCATGACAAAAAGGGCTATACTAGATGCACCAGATACCTTTTACACAGGAGGTAAGGGTAACTAAAAAGTGAAGGGAGGGAAGGAAGGGCTTAATGACAGGCTTCAGGATACTATAAGTGTGTGTCTGGTTTCTATTGGGGAATACGGAGATAGGCTGTTGCTGCACTGAGTTATGGCTACCAGTCCTTTGTTACAACAGGGTGAGTCTCTCTCCTTAACGTCTCCATTCTTTATTCAGAGAGCTCTCCCTTCTAGTCTTTTTCTCAACCGTAGGCTGGTATTTTTCCATGAGCATTCCCTTTTTGCTAGGAGATAGGGTGGTTGGGCCCAATCATTATTTTCCATGCCCCCCCTTCCTCTTGCACCTAGTGTGGGGATTTTCCCCAAACTGGGCTTTGCTGACCCCCAGGCCCAAGTCAGTTGGCTATCACATCCATTCTGGGGGGAACCAGGGGTCCTGGCTAAGAGCTGGACCTTCGGGGGAGATGGTGGTCGACTCCTGTTCCTCCTCATCAGAGGAGCAAGAGGGTGCCACTGCTGCTGCCAGGTTTGTAAAGTTTATTTTTGTTTATTTTTCCATAGAATTTTGAGGACAAGAAGAATACTATCCTTTACTGGTGTGCGGGTGTGTGGGTGGGTGGTGGTGGGCATTGGCAGTCAAGAACAAACAGCGGGCATCAGCGGGTGACTGGCAGCAGATGTCTGCCTCTGCCACAGAGAGAAAGAGGGGGTGGAGGGTGGGGCTCTTCCAGAAGTCAGGCACGAGCCGAAGGAAGCACCCACCCAAACACATGCCAGGCTGCCAGCCATCCCTAGCAAAGGTCTCTCTCCCTCCAGCTGCCCTCCCTAGCCATGAACATCCCTCAGAAGGCCAGGATTTGTACGTGTTGCCTGGAAGGCTCTACTAGTCCAAAGAAGGGGAGGATTTGCCAGTGCCATGCTGAAGCCCTCCTAGCAGGGGTCTCTGTCCCTCCAGAAGGTCAGGATTTCTTTGCATGTGCCCCCAAAGAGGGAGGACTAGAGGCATAATCATAAATGCATGATATTATGTGGTGTTGTTTATGACAAATCTGATGCCCGCTATGCCACTTGTGCCTGGGCCAGAAGAATCCCAAGGTGGAGGTCGGAGCCAATTGAGTACACCGGGAAGATGAGATCTTGGGTCTGGAGGTGATATGACCTCACGAGAGACAGAAAAACAGCCATATGTATGGTAAGGCATGGCGGCTGGAAAAACAGGGAATGGATTGCTGTATTACCTGTTAGGAAGTCCCCTGCTGAGAGAGAGATTGGCCAGCCAACCACTTGTGGAGACATAATGCAGGCAGGGCTTGAAAATCTATGGACCATTGGTCTGACACAGTATGGCACTTCTTATGTTCCTATCTTTTTATCTTCTTTAGATCTGCAGAAAACAAATGAAGCGGGGCAGTCAGGGGACCACATCTGGGCTCATCGCCCATGCCAAGAATGTCCACCACTCATGGTGGACTGTGGTGTGGCATTGACTGGAAGGCACAGTGGCAGCCGCACAGACTCTGGGGCAGAGGAGCAGAACCAGCCAAGAAAGGCTCGGCAGAAATGGCACCACCTGAGGCCTTCCCCCACCAGCTCTGCAGATGAGTTGGAAGCCCACCAGCAGAAGTCTGTGGAGGAAAGGGCCTTTCAGACTGAGCTTGAGGGGCCCATCTTCAAATGCATGAATGACATGCGGGGCCGAACACACTCCATGGCTGACTGGTTGGTGGTACGGTTCCGGAAGCTCTGTGCTGACGAGGGTTCTGCGGTGGCTTATGCGGAGGAGGTGGAACTGCACCACCAGGCGGTCAGTAAGTGGAAGGCCTCCATGGAGGGGGCTATTGCATTTGCCCACAACCATGGATATGGGGTGGAGGAGGATGTGCCTGCCCCTCGGACCCACCGACCCATTTCCCCTTTCCCCCATGCTCCCCCACAAACCCCTGTTTGTTTCCTTTGTTTGTATGTTTGTTTATAGTTTCCTCAATCTATAGAATGTTTGTATTGTTTAAGGTTTTATAAAAGTTATATTTACTGTTACCTGCTTTGGTTGAAGTGCCAATCTTTTATCCCTCTGTGCTGCTTCTGGCAGGTAGCATAATCTGATTGTATACAGCTTGTCACATCCCTACCTGACAGCACCAGCATTCGTAGCTTAATAGCCCCAAGATGTGCCAGCAGGGTCTCAACTTGCAGACAGCCCCCTAGGAGGGGCAGGGCTTGTGTCTGGCAGTGGGCATCTGTGGGTGGGTGTGGTGCAGAGTAGGATGGTGTGGGGGGGGCACAGATGAGAGCTCTTGTTGGTTCTGGAAGGTGGCGCATGGTGGGTTGAGTTGGATGCACCTCCCCACCTCCACCTCCCTCCTCTCTTGTTCTAGCATGGAGTCCCTCTCTCTCTCCCTCTCTCTGGTCATATAGTGCAGGTGTGTGACAGCGTGGGTGGGATCGTGACTGTCTCTCCTGCTAGTGGGAAGACTCCCTCTTTCTCTCTCTCTTCCTCCATGAACACAGCACGTTGCTAACTCATAAAGAAAAGGTGGGATGACAACTCTCCATGAGGGTCCCAGCTTCTTGATGGAGTGGGTGGACAGCCATCCCTGCCTGGAATGACATGGCACAGTAGAGATGGCAGCAGCAGGATTTGCCTCTATGCACAGCACCCATGGAGCCAGCATAGTATAATTTGCTAGGGAAGAGCTCCCATACAGCAGCAGATGGTAGCAGCAGGATTGTGTGGCCACATTAGGATTTGCAAGGGCAGAGCACCCATGGGCCATCAGATAGAAGCTGCTTGATTTTAGTACTACCAGGCCAGCATGGAAGATCACACAGGGTTTGCAAGGGCAAGCCAACAGGCAGGCAGACTGAGACAGGCTTGGATCTTGGGCATCTGGGCAGGCAGGCAGCATGGCATGAGTGGAACGGCAGTGGGGAAGGCAGGCTGGGACCTTGGCACTGGCAGAGTTAGAGGCCAGCTGGCAGACTTACAACTTCTCAATATCACCCTGCATCATGAGGTCAGTTGGATCGCCCGGCCAAGGCCATCTAATGAGAGAGGCAGGGCGGGCCCTGGGCATTGGGAGGGAGGGACAGCACCTCAGCACAGCAACAGCAGCCTGGATTGATATGGTATATCCAGCATTGGCAGCTGCAGCCAGCAGACCTAGCATTGCCAGGGTACAGAACCCGTGGCACAGACAGCACATTAGCTGGCATTAGCAGCTGCACCCAACAGACCTAGCATTGCCAGGGTACAGAACCTGTGGCACAGACAGCATATAGCCAGCATTGGCAGCTGCAGCCAGCAGACCTAGCGTTGCCAGGGTACAGAACCTGTGGCACAGACAGCATATAGCCAGCATTGGCAGCTGCAGC
>QEPC01008309.1:4883782-4942688 GCA_003113815.1 Sphenodon punctatus | reverse complement strand
AGATAGGATGGGGGAAGGGTTCCCTGATCTGTCTGTCTACTCCTGGTGTTTCTAGCAAACAAACAGGATGAGGTGCTTAGGGGGGATGCAACCAAAGGAATGTATTTCCAACACCTTGCAGCATGCAATCAGTCAGATAGGTCAGCTGAGGCTGTGTAGTATGAAAGGTGGGGGGCAGGGCAGGTGTCACTGCAGCATTGGGAGGGAGGGACAGCACCTTAGCACAGCAGCAGCAGCAGCCCTGATTGATGAGGAGCCCCTTCCCAAGACTGCCCCTGGCATGGGATGGTGTGTGTGCCACTCCACCATCAATCCTGGTCCAGGGGCAGCTTGGGGAATCCCAGCAGTGGAAGGTTGACCTTCAGGAACAACAACGGCTCCACCAACTTGGCCCCCAGTCTCAGGCGGTGCGGGGAGCAAATGTCCCCCACCATGGAGAACACCTGCTCTCTGGGGACACTGGTTGGTGGGCAGGACAATAATCCCCATGCCACTTTGGACAGGGATGGCCACACGTCGGTCTTGCTGGCCCAGTAGGCCAAGGGATCGCTTCTCAGATTGATGCATGGCTCCTCACCCAGGTAGGTCTTGACTGCTGCTGAGGCGCCATCGTACTCACTCTCATAGCTGTCCCTGGGCACCACTGCCCCCACTGCCCTCAGCCACACTGTCTGCCCTGTTGTGCTGGGCCCCATGCTCCCCAGAGTGGGCTGTGCAGAGGAGGAGCTGTTGGCAGGAGGGGTGCTGCAGCTGCTGTTGATCCTGCTGCTGCTAGTGCTGCTTTTACCACTAGGCCTGGAGGCAGGGATAGACCCTGCTGACTGAAAGGGGTGGCTGATCCTACTCCCACCATCCCCAGGGGTGTCCTGCTGCAGCTGCTGCTGCTGCCACTGTGGCGAACTCTCCAGAACCCACTCTGCCTTCAGGACCCTCCCAAGGTCATCCTTCCAGAGGCCATAGAGGGCTGACTTGCGTGCCACACTGCCCTTGAACCTGGGGTCCAGCATTGTTCCCAAAGCATATTCCCCCCACAGCAGGAGCTCATCAAACCTCGCTCAGGCTGTCTTGAGCATCTGTGCCAGCCCAACCACCTCAGCCCCCAGCTTCTTGCCCCGAGGGCCGCAATCCTGCCCCTGCAGAATCTCCTCTCAAGACTTCTGTGGAGACTCTGGACCAGAGGGGTCACCTGGTTGATTGTGACCATGGAGGAGCTGATGGTCTCCGTCACTTCCAGGACTGGTCTCAGAATGAAGACCATCTGTGGGAGGCTCTCCCATTCTGCCCCACTGAAGCCTGGAGGTGCCGCGTTGTCTGTGTCCAATTGCATCTAATGCAAGGCAGATTTCTGCTCCACAAGCTGCTCAAGCATCAGAAAGGTGGAATTCCACCTGGTGGAAACGTCCTGCACCAGCAGGTGCATGGGGAGCCTTGCTCTGCCTGCTTTTCCCAGAGGAGCTTGCTGCCCTTCATGCAGCTTCCTCCCACAGTTGATCAGGGAGCTAAGGGTGCCTTCCCCAATCCCCTTATCCCTCAAGCTCAGAGCATCCCTGACCAACAGGTGGAGGGTGTGTGTGGTGCAAAGGATGCCCCCATCGTGGACAGCCCTCACTATATTCACTGCATTATCAGTCACCACACACCCCGGGGTGAATGGTGTACCTGGTGTGACCCACTCCCCCACCACGATGTTCAGGGCTGCCTCTATGTTCCTAGCAGTGTGGGGGCAGTCCATGACTTCCACCTGAAGCAGGGACCATCTATACCCTGCTTCAGGACCCCTCATGCCACTGTCAAATGCCGACTCTGTGTCCTGCCACCAGTGCGCCGTCACCGTCAGGTATGCATTCTGGGTGTTCCGGCTGAACCACAGGTCAGTGGTGAAATGGACAGTGGCACCCCCAGCCCCTGCCAGCTGCTCCTTCAAAACCCCCATACAGGGCTGGCAACACCGTACGTGTGGTGTGGGACGGCAGCTTAAAATGGGCCAGCCTCTTAAACCCGGTGTCTCTGACAATGGAGAAGGGTTAGCCATCGAGAGTGATCATCTTGCCCAACAGGTGCATGGCTTTCTCTTGAAAGCCACGCCACCTTCCAGATGCTGATGGTCTTGCAAGCTGCCCCCACCCCAGCTCCTCCATTGTGGGCTGAAGCTGCTGGTGAGGCTGCTACTCCTGCTGCTCCCCCCTAGCAGCGATACTGCTCCTGCTGCTAGAGGCAACCGCTGGAGCACACCGGTTGCCCGATGAAGGAGGCAGATGACTGACTGCTTGGGTGGGGAACCCCCTACGATCCACTGACCCTGCCTGCCTGCTTAGCATTGCACCACTGTGGCATGATTTCAGGTGCCTTGACATGGCAGTTGTGCTAAGGTTGGTGAGCACCTGCTCACGCTTCACCTCCTTATTGCACAAAGTGCACTGCACCTCCCATGGATCATCCGCCTACACCACCTTAAAATGCTCCCAGACCCATGATTTTTTTTGCCCCTCCTGCCTTCTGGCCCATACCGGGTGACACACTCCTGAGAGGGGCAGGACATGGTGGCATTTGCAGTGGTGACACAGCTCGTGGAGGGACAGCCATCACCTCAGCAGCATCAGATACAGAGACCTCCTCCACAGAAATCTCTGGATTGCTGTCCCCATCCCCAAACAGAGTGACGGAGGCTGCTGCTCAGAGCTTCTCCCACTCTGAGCAGCACTCTGCCCCTGCCCCTATTCTGTTGCTTCTGCTGCTGCTACGCTCCCTTCTTCCATTGCCCGGGGATCGGGCCCTGCCTCTAGCAGCCTGGGTGAGATTCATAAGCCATGGACTGCTTTGGGGGATTGCCTCTATAATAATGGGGGAGTCGAGGGACAATGGTGATCCCTGAGGAGCTTCAGGCACTGAATTGCCTGCACTTGCAGCCGCAGATGGGACAGCCGCAGCCTCTTGCACTGCAGGCGTTCCACTGCCCTATGTGGCAGTGGAGGACGCTGCCAGGAGGTGACGCCTAACACCCTGGCCCCTAGTGCCACTGGGAGCACTAGTGCCACTAGTGCTGGGAGAGGAAGACCCACAATCAAGCCTGCACAGCTTGGGGTGTGGTGATGGGCTGCTGCTTCTGCCTGTTGGCACTCCGCTGGCACGGCCCCTGCCACTTCTGCCACGTGCCTCATTGCCTGGCTTGTGGGCAGAAGACTGGCCTCTCCCTCTCCTACCTCCCTTCTCTATTTCTGCAACCCAAAGAATGTGCAAATCTTTTATAAAAAATTAAAAAATGTTTAATCTAATATTATATATATCTATATTACACTAAATCTAACTTCTGTTAACTATCTAACTATTATAAAACCAATGGAACTAAATAATGGAATATCTAACACTTAGTCCTACAAACACACACTAAAACTGAATCACTGATCTCTATAAACTATAACTAAGCTAACTTAACTGTAATAACTAATAACTAACTCCTACCTACCTACTATAATCAATCAATCTCTCTCTCTCTCTCTCTCTCTCTCTCTCTCTATATATATATATATATATATATATATATATACACACACACACACACACACACACACACACACACACACAATATTACACAGGGATGGGTGGGAACACAGCTCACAACAACGCAGGGAGGGGTACAAAAACTGAAATAAAACCTAAATCAATCTAATCCAACTCTAATAAATAAAAAAAACAGGGGAAGGGAATGAGGAATGGAATATGGAGGGAGAGGGAAAGGAATGGATTCAATGGAGGGTAGGGAGATAGAATACAGAGATGGGTAAAAAATAAAAACAGCAGCTAAATCTAATATAATCTAACTAAATGATAATAGGGAGGTAAATCTGTTGGATGGGTGAAAGGGAATAGATGAGGATGGGAATAGATGAGGAAAGCAAACTGCTGGGAGTCAGAGGGAGCCTTCTGGAAATGCTGCTGTCAGGAACAGTGGCTGGCTCAGAAGGTATTGGAAGGGGGGAGGGGAATGAGTTTTTTTACTTGCTGCATCCGCCTTACCACAAGCCCCATTGGCTCTGTGCAGTCTTGCCTCTGGCCAATCGCAGACTGCCAAGCCAGTGGTCTGAGGAGAAAGGGGATGGTGATTGGACAAGCTGGCTGCTACTCCAAGCCTCTCCACCCCTGGTGCCAGGAAGTCTGCTCCTCAGCTGACTCCCCTTCCCTGTCACCTTTTTTTGCCTTCCAGTCACGTTTCCCCCCCCTCCCCCCGAACTCAACCGAATGCGGCCGAACACAAACTAACTGTTTGGTCATTTTTTGGTTGGGTTTGGGTTTGGGTTTGGTCAGTTCAGAAGTTCGGTTCGGAAGTCCGAACAGACTGAGTTCGATCTGAACTCCGAACATCTGAACCGCGTTCACACATCCCTAATCTTTTCAGGCTTTGATTTCCAAGCTATGTTTCCTGAGCAACACTGATATAAAGCTGGTCTAACACCATTGAGGACAATGAATTATGGAACAGAGGGTAAAAACAGATGTGACAGCAGTTTGCTTTGGCTCGCTGTGGTCTGGGAATCACCAGCACATCTGTTTTGGCACTACCAGATGTCAGCTCTGGGCTGCACTGAGGCAGGTAGGTAGATAGCTCAGGTTGCATCCTCAGAAATCTCCATGCCACAACCTGAGCTAAGAGCTGCCCATGTGGACCACAGCGGGTCAGCACATCTCTACTGTCCAGCTGTCTTATCAGCTGTGCGTCAGGGGCCGCCATGGTGGCCCATCATTAGCCCTTATGTCTGTCTGTCATGGATGCAGTGCTAGAAGCAGAGTGGGGGTTAGGCTGGCTGCTCACATGTTTGTTGAACTCCTGACCCTACCCGGGCTGTGCAGGCAGCAGAACTGCTCTCCAGGCACAGGCATGTGTTTCCAGTGCCCCGACATGTCCTGGTCTGTGTCAGCTGCAATTTCCTGCCGCGGACTAGGCTAGGGAGCTGCGGCGCTGGCTGCACATCTGTTTTTATTTATTATTTCATTATTATTAAAATGTATATGCCGCCCCTCCTGCTATAAGCATCTCAGGGCGGCTAACAATATTTTAAAATACATTAAAGAATAAAATACATTAAAACAACCTAAAATCCCCCAATTAAAATAACCCAACCCCTCCCTAACCCAAACCACCTACCCCATCTCCCTCGGTAAAGACCCAGCGGGCACTGTCTACGGAAAAAGGGGAGGTTGACAGTCAAGCGAACCTCCAATGGGAGGAAATTCCACAGCCATGGTGCAGCCACAGAAAACACCCTCTGCATGGTTGACACCTGGGAAACCAAGGGGACCTTGAGGAGGACACCCCTGACCGACCATACGAGCTGATCCAGGATCTGGAAGATGAGGTGGTCCTGCAGGTAGGTGGAGCCCAGGCTGCTTAGGGCTTTAAAGGTCACCACCAACACCTTGAATTTGGCCCGGAAGACTGTCGGCAGCCAGTGCAGACAACGAAATACTGGTGTAATGTGCTCACATCAGCCTGTTCACTTCAGGAGATGGGCCACCACATTCTGCACCAGCTGCAGCCTCCGAACCATCACCAAGGGTAGTCCCACGTAGAGTGTGTTACAGTAGTCCAGTCTCAAGGTAATAAAAGCATGGACAATTGTAGCAAGATCAGAGTCCGAGACATACGACCTAAGCTGATGTACCAGATGTAACTTGCAGAATGCCCCCTTTGCCACAGCTGCCACCTGGACATCCAGGTGGAGCTGTGGATCCAGGAGCATCCCCAGACTCTGGACTTGAGATACCAGGGAAGGACGGAGGCCATCACTCCCCTGGCTTTCCCCACAACCATCACCTCCATCTTGTCAGGATTTAACTTTCAGACTGTTGGGAGGTCTAAGATGCTCTTCTACTATGTTTTTGTTGTCATTTGTTTATCGCAAAGCAAGAGACCAAATGGTGGAACAAATTGCGTGGAGTACTTTTATTCTATATTCCCTGTTTGGAAGTCGCATCATATCCCATGTCATCAAATAAATATCATTGATGGTACGTGGCTGGTTTAGCTGAACAATTGAATTCAGCTCTTCTGGAAAAATGCTACTTAGGGTTAAAAGTTGTGAGTGCCAGAACTCATCTATATATTTTTTTTAAAAAACAACCCTGAAGAACAGATGATAGGAAGAGTGACTAAGAGAACTGTGACCTAAGAAATGAAACTTAGTGGTTATTTTTAGTGTTATTGTAATGCTGCAATAAAATCATTTTGCAATATTCCTCAGTTGGCTGTGTGGAAATTGACTTCAAATCCATGAGATATTTATCTTCAAATCTGGGGTGGGCAGAGGGAGGAGGCACTTTGCTACTGGAAATGAGATGAAGCCAATTTTTTTGCACTGAAAATCGCAGTGCACACATGTCACAGTCGAAATAAAATTAACCTTTGTCATAACTCTATTCATATAGGTGGAGTACTCATGATTAGGTTTGGCTCCAGGATTCTAATCCTGGTTTTGATTCTGACGTATTGTGAGAGGTCACTTCAGGCATGTTGCTTACCTTTTCTGAACCTCGTTTTCTTTAAAGTGAGGAGTGGAATCATGTTGACAATACTATAGAAAAATCCTGCTTACTTTGACCTTTCTAATATAGACCTATCCTTATTTTGGACATGTTTTATGTTCCCTACTATTTTCAGACCATTTTTAAACAGGGTGTGCATGCAGGTCCATCCATCTCCCACCCATCTGAGTGCCCATCTGAAGGTGGCATGGGTGGGTGCACGCTCCCGTGACCCACACACCGCCCACTCATGCCCACACATGGAGCATTGGGGGAAAACTGGGATGCTTCATACAGGGGCAGGAGTGGGTGGTGCATGGATAGGGGCACACACCCAGTGCACACCCATTGTGGTCCATTTAACACCTCCCCGCTGGATGTGTGTGGGCACTCCATTCAGCACATATGGACCTGCCCCCCAGCCATTCCTGTTTAAAAATGACTTCAGTTACACAGTATTGTTGTCGTTTACTATTTATATAGCACCAGATAAGTTCCTGGAACTGAAGAACCATGAAATTAAAGGCTGTTTTTAAACAAACACACTATACTGTTTCAAAACCGGTCTTACCTGACTTGTCAGAATGACATCATTGTCATAATCAGTCTGGTTTCTGTGGCTAAACTACTACTGTTGTGATGTTCTATTAGAGTATTAAAATTTGTTGTTGAGTATCACTGGGTAAACGGTTCATGCTGTGAAAATTTCAGCTGAATCAGTTGGATAAAAGCTGAGATATCACAGTTTGAAAACTGCACTTTCAAGCCTGATTTTTCATTTAGTCAGACCGTCTCAATCTGGGCAGGGTAGAGTGGTTGAGTGTTGGTTGGGAGGAGGAATTAACCTTTTAGAAAATTAAAGGCAGCTGCCAGGGGGTGCCGCTGGGGTTTTAGTTGTTAATCTGAGTAGTAGTTTTAAAGTCATGGGGTTGTAAAAAAAACCCATGTTAGGCTATGGAGAGGGGCTGGACTGCTTTGAAGAGGAGCGCTGCTTGCTGCCTCTTCTCCTGTCTTTTTCCTTCCCTGAGTGGGCCTCGGGGCAATTGTGCCTGGGGGTTTCGGGATGCCGGGGAGCGAGGGGGGGCACTTTGGGAGAGGGCAAGGGAGCGAGAGTAAGGGGGTGCTTTGGGTGTGTGGGGGGTGAGGGAGTGATGGTAGGGGGGAACTTTGGGGGGGCAAGGGAGCAAGGGCGGGGGGCGCTTTGGGTGTGGGAAGGGAGTGAGGGCAGGGGGCCTTTGTATTTAACAAAAAACTTGGATATTCCATAGTCGAAAAACCTCCAGTTTACAAGACGTGTTAAGGCTCTTGCAAATTCAATAATGCACTAAAAAGTATGGAGATTTCACGTTAAGGCTCCTGACTTAATGTCCGTGCCATGTTAGCAGTACAGACATTGTACAGTCTCACATATTGTGCTCACTTACAACTTAGGCTCCATGCACCCACATGTTGCTTTTGTCTTTCAGTCCCAATCCTCTTCCTGTGCATGTTGGGGGCAACACTGAACCTGGGAACAGAAGCGCATGAGCTGGCTCCTCACCCCCTCCATTCCCTCTATTTTTTCATGTTAGCTGGGGAGAATGGGACAGCTGAGTAATGTCTCACAACCCTCCCTCTTACCCACTAGTCTCCACTGCCCTCCCAGAGCACAGTGAAGCTGGGTGCAGTCATATACAAATGTTTAATTTAAAGTTTAAGTTGGGTATTCATTGAAATTTTTTAAATGGAATGACCATTGTAAGTAATGGAAGCAACAGCAATGCCAATTTCTAAATAAATGCTATTGTCATTCAAACATCCAGTTATGTGACTGTGAAATAATACAACACTACACAGCTGCAGCTCTGGGAGTGCATGAGGAAGGCAAGAGGGTGTGAAATAATGAGAAAGGCACCAGATGCAGTAAGTGGAATGGTTTAAATGATAGGGGAAAGTTCATAGTGTGCAGGATCAAGTAAGTGGGTGGTAGGGATGTGCGAATGCAGTTCTAATGTTCGGAGTTTGGACTGAACTCCGTCTGTTCGGACGACCGAACCGAACTTCCGAACTGAACCCGAACCGAACTCGATCTGAACTCGAAAATGACCAAACGGTTCGGTACTGTTTTGATGATTTCAGATGAATTTGGGTGGGAAAAACGTGACTGGAAGGACCAGGGAGGCGGATGCAGTTGAGGAGCAGACTTCCTGGTACCAGGGGTGGAGAGGCTTGGAGTAGCAGCCAGCCTGCCCAATCACCATCCCTTTTCTCCTCAGACCACTGGCTTCACAGTCTGTGATTGGATATGGGGGAAGGGGGGGGGGGGCTAGGCTGCACAGAACCAATGGGACTTGTGGTAAGGTGGGCACAGCAAGTAACAAAAGTCATTGCCCTCCACCCTTCCAACACCTTCTGAGTTAGCCACTGATTCTGTCAGCAGGTGTTTTCAGAAGGTTCCCTCTCCCAGCAGTTTGTGTTCCTCCCAATCCATTGTCATCATTCTCCTCTTTCACCCATCCCACACATTTACCTCCCTAGTATCATTTATTTAGATTAGATAGATTTTGGTGTTATTTTTATTTTTTTACCCATCCCTGTGTTCTTTCTCCCTACCCTCCATTGAATCCTCCCCCTCCTCCCACTATATATTCCATACCTGATTCCCTTCTCCTGTTTTTGGATTTATTCAGAGTAGCATTAGATTGATTTAGCTTTTATTTCAGTTTTTTATCCCTCCCTGTGTTGGTTGTTGTGAGCTGTCTGTATCCCCCCCCATCCCTCTGTCTGTCTGTCTGGATTGACGGACAGACAGACATAGGAGTTAGATTAGTTATAGAGAGAGATAGAGATAGTGTGTAGTGATTCAGTTTTATAGTGTCTTTGTAGGTCTAGGCCTTTGTGTTATTAGATATTTATATCTATAATCTATATCTATAATATAAATATCTAATTATATATATATAAAGAGGCTGGTCCATTGCCCGTAAGGTGGGCAAAGGGGCACGTGGTAGAGGCCATGCCAGTAGAGTTGCAGCAGCAGCCAGACCCCATCACCATGCCCCAAACTCCACAGGCCTGATTTTTGGAGATGACATGATGTTCCTCCAGGGCCACCAATGTCCCCCATTATTGATGTGAAGCAGTTCTCCTGGCCGTTGTCTGCAAGTTGAGACCCTGCTGGCACATCTTGGGGCTAATACGCTACATGTGCTGCTGCTGTCAGGTAGGGATCTGACCAGCTGTATATACACAAACATACAATGAGATTCTGCCACCTGCCAGAAGCAACACAGAGGGGTAAAAGATTGGTAGGTCAAACTCAGCTGGTAACAGATATAACTTTTATAATAACTTTTTAAAAAGCAAACATTAACAATATAACAAGACAGAAAAATAACAAACTTAAGTGTTTCATGGCCAAACGATATCGATACCGATAATAAAATCTTTTAATTCGGTATCGATATTGCTATCAATATCGCTACCGATGTCCGAATGTTCGGCCAAACCCAACTCCGCTGAACCGAACAACCAAACCCGAACTCGGTTCCCAAACCCGAACTCGGTTCCTGAACTGAACAGCCGAACATCTGAACCACATTCTGTTCGCAAATCCCTAGTGGGTGGAATGACAGGAGGAATTAGAAATAGTTACAATAAAAAGGTTCTGAGTGAAATAACTGATTCAGAAGACTAATGGAATACCAGGGGGAGCAGTCCTATCTTTTAACCCATTTACCATAGCTGCCACTCTATCCTTTGAGTCCCAATAGCATCCCTCCCTGTTATTCCACTTCCTCTCCTGTTTTTTTTGTCACTTGACACACACCCTTACTTTTGTTCCATATGACACACACAGATAAACATTATATTTCTCCCAGAGCTTTTGAGTTCTTTGTGAGGGTAGTGAGAGTTAGAGGGGTGACTTGGATCCAGGACTTCTGGGTTGTCTGTTACAAGGTTGAGAGCTGCTCAGGGGAGAGGAGAACAAACTAGGAACCATGACTATTGAGTTGCTTGTGAAGGGAGTGCAGCGTACTGGATTAGAGTGGGATGGAGAGGCTGGATGCCAGGAGTCCCAAGTTCTCTGTTAAAGGGTTGGACCCATGTAGATTAAACAGGGAGCCAGGACTCCTAAGTTCTTTCTTTCTTAAATAAGAAACTGGGGGGGGGGGTTAGGGGCCAGCTCACACCCTCCTGTCCCCAGCTTCAGTGTTGTCCCCAACCTGCACAGGAAGAGGATTGGGACTGAAAGATGAAGGCAAAGTGTGGATGCATGGAGCATAAGTTGTAAGTGAGCACAATATGTGAGACAGTATAATGTCTTTATTGCTAACATGGCACGGAAGTGAAGGCGGGAGCCTTAACTTCCAATTTCCATGCTTTTTGATGCATTGTTGATTTTGGAAGAGTCTTAACTCTTGTAAACCGGAGTTGTTTTTTTTACTATGGATTGTTCTACCTGTGCAGATGGTTAAAATGACTGTTGTATAATGTTCTTTATTTAGAACATTCTGAAAAAACCTTGAAAAAGGTGTTTTACAAAAATGTTCTAAAACCTAGAAGCATGCCGGAAGCATCACAATTTTTTAGGGATGGGCGAACAGATCGTGGTTCGGATTTGGCCATTCGGTTCAGCCTGGTTCGGTTTGCCCGTTCGGTTCGGCTGTTTGGTCTGGTCACCACGTTCGGGTTCGGCCGTTTGGTTTGGTCTTGTTCGGTTTGGTTCAGGTGTTCGGAAAAAGGCTCTCTCTGCAAGAAATGATGGCCCCAGACCCATGACGGTGGGTCCTGGGACTAGAGTGGCAGCTTCTAGACACATTGGCCACAGCCCTCCCTGCCTGTAACTTGGCCCCAGAACTCTGATGGTGGGTCCTGGGTCTGGAGTGACTGTTTCTTGATACGGTGGAACGACAGCACCTCTGTGCGATTACTGATGGCCCAGGGTGGCAGCTTCTAGACACATATTGGCCACAGCCCTCCCTGCCTGTAACTTGGCCCCAGAACCCTAACGGTGGGTCCTGGGGCTGGAGTGGCTGTTTCTTGATGCGGTGGAAAGACGAAACGCCTGCTGTTCATCAACAGTGACTAGTTCAGAAGGTGTTGTGAAGGGGGGAAGCAATCAGTTTTGTTTCTTGCTGCACCCGCCTCACAGCAAGCCCCGTTGGCTCCGTGCAGCCTAGTCCTTGGCCAATCGCAGATTGCGAAGCCAGTGGTCTGAGGCGAAAAGGGATGGTGATTGGGCAGGCTGGCTGCTACTCCAAGGCTCTCCACCCCTGGTGCCTGGAAGTCTGCTCCTCAGCTGACTCCCCCTGCCTGTCACATTTCACCTTCCAGTGACATGTTTTTGCCACCAAACTGACCCGAACGCGATCGGAACTGACCAAAATGTTTGGTCATTTTGACATTCGGAGCTAGTTTGGTTTGGTCAGTTCATGTTCGGATTCGGGTTCGGTCTTCCGAACATGCTGAGTTTGGGCTGAACTTCCGAACTGCATTCGTTTATCTCTACAATTTTTAACGTTCCAGCGATCTAGACGAGCACCTTCAGAATGACATAAAGCCTGCTATAACGTTCTAAAAGTATCATTTAAAAACAGCCAGAGACCGATTCCTGTCCTAGGGGATTTATAATCTGGGATGATCAAAGAAAGGAGAGACCAGGAGAGGGAAGCATTGGGAGAGACAGGGATACATTCATGAAGTTGAGAAGTTATAGGTGAGTATGTTTAGCTTAGTTACAGGAGAGAAGGGACCCTGGATGACAGGACAGTAGAAGTAAAAGCTGGTGAGGTATTACTGTGGAATCCTCCTTGTCAGGGCCCCTTTCTAATCTGGACAAAAATCATGTCTCCTATAGTGCCTTGAAAGGGGGAATACCTATTTGCTCTTCTGATTAGAAACTGCAAGTGAAGTTTTTTAACAAGGTCATGCAATGGCTGAGATGGGAATAGAACCCAGGAGCACTTGACTTCTGGTCCTGCTGCTAGTGCAGCGACATCATCCATATTCTAAAACAGGGATTTTCTAGTGAAAATACTTTCCAAAATGCTACGTTCTTCATTATGAAGAATGCTAAATCTCCTAAAACATAATGAAGAATCAAAATTTCGGGAGTACTAAATCATGCATAGTAAGTTGATGAAAACTATAAATATTTTGTCTCTCTACTTAAATTGTAACACATTCTGCTGATTTTCAAGTCTTGCACGTTTACTTCCATGGGACTTTAATGCATCTGCTATAGCTCTTCACATCTGTCATATTAGGATTTGTGTATCAAATGCCATAAGCTGAATGTGCCCTTCACAAAAGTCTCCCAAACCACTCTCTGACCCCTTTACATTGACTTTTTTGATATTTAAAATTTCTTCACCACTTATTAAAAAAACCTGAAAGAAACAGAAGGACTCTTCTTGACTATGCTTTAATGTTGTATTTCCACTGTAAAAGGGCAATGTGTACCAGAATTATAATCAATTTCCCCTTTTTTCTGTATTACAATATGCAGGCAGAAGACTACCAGAAACTCTTATTAGTCAAAGTTATTAATAAAGGTATTCATTGTTATATTGTTATATTATATTATTAATATAATAATTATAATCAAGAGCCAGTGTGGTGTAATGGTTAATGTGCAGTACCTGGGGTATTTTCAGACGTTACGAGATCACGCTCAACCACAGTGAACCACGATCAATCTCGCGGTGGGGCCAAAGTGCCCTGAACGTCTGTTTCGCGGCTGCCAGATGTTCACCACGGTCAATACCCACATGGGGTCAAAATCAACCACGCTTCCGGAGCTTCCCCCTGGACCATCTCTCAAAGTGTGGTCAAAGAGATTCCCGATGGGAACCAACAAAATGTAACGTCTGGATGGCAACCACTGGCTGGAATCAAAGGAAATGATTCCCAGTTGGGGACAAAGCATGCAGCATTGCTGCCAGGCAACGAGCAACAACACAGGCCGGGAAGGGAGATTTAAAGGGCACACAGCAGCAGCCGGGACGAGCCGCCCCGGCGCCTTCCGGGTGCTTTGACCATGGCCTGGCCCGGGATCGGCATAACATCTGTTGCGCTGCCCCGGGCCGTGATCTGGCGGCCCGATTCCCTGCTGTGGTCCCAGTCCTGTCACGTCTGTTGGGTTTTTTTTTTACCACGGGGGGTGGTTATTTGGTTCACCTCCACTGGGAATCCACTGTGGTGAATCGGGACCACGTAACGTCTGTAATCACCCATGGATTGGGAAATGGGGGTTGGGGAAACCCTGGTTCAAGTCTTGCCTTAGCCAGATACTCACTGGGTGACCTTGGGCCAGTCACAATATTTTCTCAGCTTAACCTACCTCCCTACCTCACAGGGTTGTTGTGAGGATTAAAAAGTTGTGTTGTATGTAAAGCACTCTGAGTACCATGGTGGTGGTGGTGGTGCTGGTGGTGGGGCGCTATGTAAAAATAAAGATGATGATGATGATTTTAGTATGTTAGTATATATCACATATTATTTTATTGTTATTAATACTCAAAGTTATTAATCAAAGTTATCAGGCAATAATCTTTGAATGGCTATAGACTCCTTCTCCTCTATGGTATAAACATATTGGCTATCAACAGATAAGCAGGGTAAAATTTTTCAGTGGTAGCAAATTCCATGTTGGGAAATGCTGCTAGGTGCTTTTTCAACAATATTGTCTGTGCCTTTTTTTTTTAAGCTACTTGCACCGTCCAAAGGTAGTTAAAGGATGCTAGACAATATTAGTGGTTCTCAGAGTGAGGATGCAGGGATACAGAACACAAAACTTGTAACTCCACTCTGAGCTAGGGGGAATTTCCAAAATGGTGGCATTTCTCTTCTGTAAGAACTACTAACTCTCCAGAGTGCAGACAGCAGGTAGAGCATGGGGAAGGATGCCTGGCAGCGCAGAGGATTCCATAGTCAGTTTCACCAGACAATCCTCTGTGCTGCAAGGCATCCTCCCCTGTGCTCTCACTGAAGCACAGACAGAAGGCAGGGAAATCCCTGCTTTCAAGGATCCCAGTTGGAAAGGCTCCCACCCAGTACATTTACTTTCACTGAGATCATTGCTTTCATTATGTAATAGCATACTCGTGGTGGGAGGGGAGTGTAGGCTCAGCACCATAGTTTCTTTAGAGGTCCTATGCCACAGTTTCCCCTATTCTTCCCCCACTTGGTGGGTGGTCATTGCCTGCCCACCCACCCATCACACTGGCTGGGCAGGCGAGAAGCAC
Organism: Sphenodon punctatus; assembly: GCA_003113815.1. Lineage (NCBI taxonomy): Eukaryota > Metazoa > Chordata > Lepidosauria > Sphenodontia > Sphenodontidae > Sphenodon > Sphenodon punctatus. Next base: position 4,927,944 of record QEPC01008309.1, on the reverse strand, counting down.
ATCTAATATATAACTCATTTGCAAGGTTTTTTCCCCCCGCATGTGAGTAGTTTTCTCTCTTTCCACCAGTTGTCCTGTGGAGAGCTCTTCCGTGTCTGGGGTGGGTGAGTGGGATGTGGATTTGGGGCAATTTCAAGCCCCTCTCCTTTCTATGGGTATGTGGTCCTATCTTTGTATGATTTGTACACTATGGAGCCATGACCTTGTCTTTTGTCTGCCCCATTTGGAGTAATGGACAGAAAAATAACCCTTTGTGTTTAATTACATGTACCTTCTCTAGTACTGTCGATGAAATTTAGATAATATTTTTTGGCCTCTAAAATTAACGTGGTAACAATTTTTTGGTTGCATCTGCTCAGACATGGGAAACCACATATTAATAGCTTACATTAATAAACAACTGGGTCCAAACACCCCTTTGTGGAACTAAATCACTTCTGCATTACTCCAGTTGCCCACTTCACAGTCTTTAGTGGGGATACACCAGTGTAAAGCTAGGGTAACACAATAATGAATCATACACTGTGTATGTAAAGATGTTCTCTGCATGTCTGAATGAAATATTGGGAATGCTTCTGTGTTTAACTTTAATAAACCATTCAGGAAATCCAACTATTGAAAACCAGAAACTCAGGGTGAAATTCTGGCCACACTGAATTCAAGTGTAGATTTGACATTGACTTTAGTAGAGGTAGGATTTCACCCTCAGTTGGCAAGTTTTTCCAGCAACAGAACTCGTGCTTCATTACCTGCACCTCAAAATAAGATTCCCTGATGGTAAAAATGGGCAGTAGAGTACAAGTTATGTAATGACTAGGACTGAGAAACTAATCAAAATACCGAATTTGACATGTTTGCCATATTAATTTCTGATTTAACGAAGCACATAAGAAACTATATATGCTTCCCACTTTGCTTGCAGAACTTAGTATTCACTTTCATTATTTCAATATTCATGGTTGCTGTCATAGAACTCATGCTAGCCCCTGCATCTGCTCTGACCAGATTCAAGGATTCTACACATTGAACATGGGATGTCCCACCCCCATGCAGATGGGGAATTGGACACTTTTGGGGCCTGCACAAAGGGGCCCCATGTGCCATGGCAACCCTGTGAGGTGGTTGGGTGGTAAGTGGCGCTTGCTTAAAGTTCTGTCCCCCTGGCACAAGGTGTATAGCCAATGTTGCTGGGGGGGAACGAATCCACCCACTGGTGTTAGTCTGGCTGCCTTGGTGCACCCAACATGCACCACCAGCAGAGAGGAGAATTTACCAGAGCAGAGGCTTCTGTGATGCCCTTGTGTGGGCACAGGGGAGAGGTGGATCGCAGTCAATAGTTGAATATGCTTTCTTTCTTTCTTTCTTTCAACAAATTTAAAGAAATAAATGTTTTTGTCTGTTTTCATTATCTTTGTTGTTCGTTGTATTTTAATTACTAAAATGAATGGGGCTTGGTTTGTTTTAGTAATTTAAAAAATGGAAACGAATTGCACACCCCTAATAGTTAGTAGGTCTGCTGCACATATAGATCTTGTAGCGTTCTTAGTTTTTACATGGGACTGTGTTAATTCTGTCTCTGTGTATATGTACAAAGTGGTAGACAGATAGCAAGTGGTATACCTCATTCCTTGTGCCACTGGTTGGTTGTTAGTTGCAGTCTAGGGAAAGTAGTCCTATGGTAGTGCCATTAGCAGAACAGACAGCCCTTCACTCAATTAGGACAAAGCAGTAACTTAACTTAATCTTTTCTGTAGTTCTGGCTGGGAACAGGGAAATGAATATAGACCATATATAAAGGGTTGCAGCACTCATTGCAGAGTGCAAGGAGGAATTATCACTCACTTAAATTTCTTCCTGGGGTTCCTGTTACAAGATTTCCTTCCTATATTAAGAGAGGCAGGGTAAAAATCCTGTAAGTAAATGAATGAATAAATAAATAAATAATTTAGAGGTTTTCAAAAAGAGACTATATCCAACTCTTCAAGCAAGGGGGTTGGACGAGACGACCCTCGTGCCCTCCTTCCAACTCTGACCTATTATTCTATTCCAAAAAACAGAGCTGTGCTCTCCCAGCAACACCTACTTCAACATAGTTAATACAGGCATTTTTCTTTGATAAGCAAATTGGGTAATTGTATATCCTGAACACGTTGACACATTAACAAAATGTAAATGCTATGGCTGTGATAGAAATGCAGCAGAAATATAGCAGGAAAATGGCTGCACACACTAAAAGGCAATATTAGAGTGCATTTTGGAAATAAGCTGAGCTGAATTAGTTTCCATATGACACCTTTAACAAATAAGAGAGGTGGGTAGAAGTTTTTTATTTCAAACATCCTTAGGGAATGTGCTTTTTCTTTTTCTTTTTAAAATTATCTTAAATGGCCACTGGATGCTACTGTTACTCTATGAAAATAGAACTTCAGACACATTTTTTTCTGGCAATAAATCAAGTGGTTCTGAAAAGCATATCTGAGCATCTGACTCATCTGTAGTCATTTTCACTTATCTCACCTTTCACATGACATGTTATCAATAACTTTACCAGTAACAGGTAGCTAGCTTTGTGTGTGCAGTATCCCGCTTGTTTCATTTATTGCTTCTGACATTTCTTTTTGTTTGTCTTGTTTTTGTGGTTGCATACTATTAAGAGGGGATGATGAGAACTGGGGAGCAACTAGGGATGGCGATAGGGCGAGCCCCTGCTATAGGAATGCCATCTTTCTCAACCCTCCAGACTCTTTTTCACAGAAGTGGTGGGTTGTGTGTGTGTGTGTGGGTTTTTTTTTAAGAGACAAAGCGTGTGAGTAGGAGACAGTGGTACACAACTATATAGAGCTGTCACCTGCTTCACCCTACGTGCAAACCTTTTCCAAAATGGCACCAGAAGTGTAGGAGTCATTTTGGAAAAGGGCAGCGGGTCAGCATGGACTGGCTGCCCTTTTTCAAAATGGCACCAGTGCTGCCAGAACCATTCTGGAAGACTGCGCGCAATTTCAGAACGGTCCCAGTGACCATTTTGAGAAGGTTCAATGATTTCTTATTTTTCATTTTTAAATTTTAAAAAAAGAATGAAATCAAACGTATGTCATTTGCTTATTTGTTTGTTTCGGAATATTAGTTACTAAAAAGAATGGGGTTTATTCATTTTAGTAACTGATAAAAACAAAAAAAATTGCACGTCCGTAAAGTGGTACACTCCTGATAAGACCCACTAATTACTTGCTAGTCATTGCAGTCAAATGTTCTCTTCTGCTCTATTCATGTTGATCAATTTTTCCTTCTCTTTATGTGCAGCACCCTGATAAGAAATGAGCAATAGTTTCTGAAAGGGGACTTGCAGACATGATCATCACCTGCAGAGTCCAGCTTTAGTATCACTGCTTTACCACTGCCACCAGCTTTAGTGGTAGGGCCTAAGAGAGAAATTCCTGTTGTGGAGAGGTGCACATATATACACATGCAGACAGTAAGTAGATTAGGAATGGTATACATAAGGGAAGCTCTATGCTTTATCTTTGGCTTATCTTGTGGTGGTGGCATTTCTTTGTGACATTAGCACAGATGCCACGGTATCTGAACTGAGACACTGTGTGGTATCACAGAGGTGACATTTTCCAGGATGCTTTAGCACACAATACAATGTGGTAGATGTGCTCAGGCATCATGAAAAATGCTAGCAGAAGATATATCAGAGACAAAGTCGGAGCTGGCCTTAGAATTTGTGCTGCCCTGAGTGAAAATTAAAATTTGGGATCCCAGTGGCCCCGCCACTATAACCACACACCCCTTTAACAATTAGCAGTCTGGTGCTTGCTTAGGAATATTTTATTATTTATTTTATTTAACTCTTTTATACCCTGCCCCTCCTGCCAAGGCAGCTTGGGGTGCTTAACAATTCATAAATACAAAAATATAAAAATACAATAATATAAATATAAATAAATATATCTTAAAACACTATTATGATCCACAGGAGGATGTCCAAAAATATACAAAGATAATAAAAACCCTCCACTCTAGGCCTGAACCCACCCCCTTCACTCATCTCCTTTGTCAAAAGCCTGATGGAACAGCCAGGTCTTGTATTGTCGTCAATAGGAATATGAGAACAGACCGGAGTTTGGATGTTCGGCCGTTCAGCTCGAAAACTTAGTTCGGGTTCATCGGTTCAGTTCTGCAGAGTTCAGACTCCCCCCCCCGAACGTTCAGAAAGTTTGGCCGCGGCAGAGGCTTGGGGTGCTTCAGGGGTGCAAAAAACAAAAAAGAAGGAAGGGAAGAAAATTATGTTTACAATTTATTGGAATGACAAATGAACTGGCCCCACGGGCCTATACATATGCACTATATATACAAAACATAGGTAAAACACATAAAACACAACTCTGAAGGTGTGTATAACCCAGACTCGTTTCGGGGCACAGCCCCTTTCTCAATGGGTTAATGAAATGTACCACGGCAAGAATTACCCAAAACGGAATGCCACCTGAAAAATATCAAAATTATATACATAAATGTCCCTTTACAATAGGATGAAAAGTATAAACAATATAACTATAAATCAACTGGCCCTATTCTCATAATTTATATTTCTATATATCCTAAATATGGCCAAAATAAACACATAATGTCTCACCTCTGTATGGAATTGTACAAAAAACTAATGCATAATAGCCCAGCTTTCTTCCTGGTTCTCATGATGCAAATGTCCCGCTACAAAAATTGGAGAGGCTTTTATCCCAAAAAAACTTTTTATTGATCTTGCCTTACCAGAGGCTTCCCAAACTTTTTTTTCCATTATAATCCTCTTGATTTTATTAACAATGCCACATATATGGCTTCCCTCTGTCTATTTGGCAATCTTTCAACTGGACCCTAGCGTGCTACACTAGCCCATGAGTATCATGACCTATATAGAACTATTACAACCCAACTTCGAGTACCCTTCTCCTTACTATCTTATTGCTCCTCATACCTGTATGGAATTCCACTGCATAAATGTAAAATCATCAGTCACAGCATACGCTGCATATCTATGTATAGACTCAAATTGCAGCATTCAATGCATCTCTCTTGAGAGCTTACAAACCCTGGTGCTCCTCCATGGGCTTTATACAAATCAAAGTTCCTCATGTTGATCATTGTGGCCTTGTATTCTTTTTCTCCATACCACAGCACTTTAATTAATTGTTTATTGGTTCCCTGTGTTGCACACAGGAGTGTCATGTGTTTTGAAAGATTCACAATGTTAGGATTAAGTTTGTTTATGTTTTGACATGCAAGCTATCATTATGCACTAATGCATGATTTTATAGAGTACTGCAAGATATTGCATGCTTTGGGATTGCCACAGGCATTAACCCTGGAATATGCTTTATATCAACATAATTGACTCATTATCCTTACTTAGTTGTATGTGGCTCGCTCACTATATGGGGATTTGTTCATTAGTTGAAGCCCATGCCTCAAACCCATACTCTCTGATGATCCTTACTACAATTGAAACTGGGATGCCTTTCCAATTGGGACCTGAGGAGAGTGGTTGCAAGGTCCAATCAATCCTGCTCCAGGTGATGAACATTTGCATTCATTGAGAAGGGGATGTCCTCCATGAAGATTTGGGAGAGATTGACTGAAGAGCCTCATTAAGCCATGTCAGCTGTTTGCACTCTCTGAACATTCAGACCTCATGGATTAGGACTGTGAATAAGAGAACATGAGGAACTTTGATTTGTAACAAAATCAGCAGGGTTGAATTCACGATGGAGGTCGTCGACCAAAGCCACAAGTGCAGTCTCAGTGCCATAACCCAGATGAAAGCTGGACTGTGAGGTATCCAGAAAACTGATGCAGTCAAGATGCTCCTGTAGCTGCCGAGCCACTACCCGTTCAATAACCTTCCCTAAAAAGGGAAGGTTAGAGACTGGTCGATAGCTGATGAGGAAGTCAATGTCAAGTGATGTATTTTTGAGCAGAGGCCGCATCACCACCTCTTTGAGGCAGCTTGGCACTCTGCCCTCCCAGAGGTATGCATTGACAACCCCCACCAGCAACGGCCTCAGCAACTACCACAAACCACAGGAGTGATGGCAGGGTCCGAAAGAAATGGCAGTAGTGTTGTTGGGGTTCTCAGTAACCATCAGGATCAGTCACAGTTGGTATCCAGGGGAAGTGCTTTCTGTAGAATGCCCAAGGTGTCCCCTCTAGTGGGCCTGCCTAAGTCTAGTCCTGTACAAATTGGTTTTCTTGCTGCTGCTGGAGTGCAGGGCGGTAAATGTAATGTCTGAAAGCGCCTGGAGACCCCAATCACATAAATTAGCAATGATGTAACTTTTGGCTAAATATTGGCGGGTGAGGAGAATGCTGATGTATTGCAAGATTGTTTATCTAAGAATTAAACTGTTTGTTCTTTGCCATTCATCTTTCCTGGATTAATAGTAATAAAAAAACACTCTTTATGCCTTAATTTCCTCTTGTTAAAAAGGCAATTTCCCCACCTTTTCTCCTCTCATTAGGGAGATATACCCCTGTCAGCCTGTCCCTGAGGGCATATTCTCCCCCCACTTCCTAAAGGACAGCCGCCCCTCATTTGAAAATCCTTTGTTCTGAAAATTTAAATCAATCAAAGTAAAGGTGGCTCGAGACAATTAGCCTTCTAGCTTCTTTCCCCAATGCCCTCTGCATCTCATTGAACTCTACTTGAAGCAGAAAGCTGCTGGAAGCTCTTTGGGGGTATTTTCAAACATGATCATACCACAAGTGGTCATGCTTTAACCCACGTGGCACTCACAGTACCATCGTATCTGATCCCGCCCCCTCTCCAGATGTTACCCCTGGCATAGGGATGTGCCAAAAGAACCGAGTTCTGAAATCTGGTTCGGTTCAAAAATCGAGTTTGGTTCGAAAGTTCAGTTTGGTCGACCAAACTATTCGAGTTCGGTCAAATTCTGAACTTCCGAACTGAGTTCGTACATTCAAACCCAGCTTTTTTGGCCTTCCGAACTGGTTCAGATTTGACCGAACAGTTTGGTTGAGTTTAAGTTCGGTTCGAAAGTTCAGTTCGGTGGACCGAACTATTCGAGTTTGGTCCAAACTTCCGAACTGCGTTCACACATCCCTACCCAGGCAGGATCAGGGGCTCTCCCCAGGCCGGGGCAGTTTTTAGTCTGCACTGTTACCTGGGCTCCTCGTACATGTGATGACCTGATCTACCTGACTCTGGTCCGGGACCGGAACTGTTCTTGGCAGGCATGGTGGCTTCAGAGGCTGCCATGCCCTCCCATCAGGGAGGTGGGCAGACCGTACTCAGCAGCACGGGGGCTGAGGGAGTGCCACCACTCCCTCAGCCCTTCCCATCAGCATCACCTCCATCTTTTCAGGATTCAGCTTCAGACAGCTTGCCCTCATCCAATCCCCCACAGCTATCAAACACCAGGTAAGCACCGAGGTAAGCTGTCAAACACCAGGTAAGCACTGAGGGCGCTTTTAAACGAGACAAGAAATGCGGCTGATCCTTTGATCAGCTGCATTTCTTTGCGCTCGTTTAAATAGCAAGCTTACATTTAAGCCGGCTCTTCCCCGCATCAGACCGGGCAGGCGATCCTGCCCCCTCCGACGCGGATCGCCGCTGTGCCGGCTTCACGGCACACTTCCAGGGTATTTTGCCGAGTGCGCATGCACAGAAGGGTGCGCATGCGCACTGAGTCTCTATGCCGGGTCTGATGCTCTTCTGAGCATCAGACCCTGCGTAGAGAGAAAGGTGGGTGCCCGATCCCGCCTCAAAAGCGCCCTGAGACTGCCAGGCCTGCGTCAGCTGAAAAAGAGAGGTAAAGTTGGTTGTTATCAACATACTAATGACATCACACACAAAATCTTCTGACGACCTTGCCAAAAGACTGCATGTACACATTGAACAGGAGAGGGGGAAGAATAGAACCTTGCAGGACTGGTGACTTTGCAGTAGCTGCTAGGGGTAAGTGAGTGCATGGCATGCGTAAGTCTTTTATCGTTGTCAATCATAAAGATTTTATTATGTTAGCAAAGCCATCATAAATACAAACACACACATAACACAAAATGTATAAATACAAATGACAATTACACATTGCATTCCGCTACGTTCCTAATTTTAAATGCTGCAAAGCAAAATTTGGCAGTTTTCAGAGACCAGGCAGAATCCACATCAGCAAGAAGTCTCCTCAAGGCATCACTCTGGCTACATGGTAGCATAGAATTTCTGATAGGTTCTAGCAACAGATCCCTAGGAGCACTATACAAAGGGCAGTCAAAGAAAACATGGCTTAGAGTTTCAACAGTCTTACCCATACACAGGCGGAAGAGCCTTTGGTCCTAAGGTTGTTTACCAAATCTGTCTTCCAAAACTGCATAGGGTAACAAGTTTAACCTTGCCAGAGTGAACGCAAATCGAGAGTTTTCTGCAAGGGTAGATAAATAAGAGGCTCCACTAGGGGGTACACCGAAGGAACTATAAAGACTAGATTATTTTTTGCATGGCATTTGCTTCAGTAACCATTTGTAGTTCCTGATCACTAAGCTGTGATTTAGTGAGGCTAAGAGCTTTTGCATGCTCCATATTCAGTAGATACTCTCTAGAAAATCCTAAAGCGGATAAGAGCAAACTAACTCTTTTTTCCCATTGGCCATTAATTGCAGAGGAAAGCGCAACTGAGGAAAGAGACTCAACAGGAGTCAGACTTAAACACAGCCACAATTTTAGGATTGCAGTCCTGGCAAAGTTAAAGGGCGAGAGCCAGTTTCGGGCCTCAATAACACATTTGGAGTTTATTGTTGTGGTATACAACATAGAACTTCTACATAGTATCTCTGTTTCTCAGATTCTCACATTTTGCTAATCTCATCATGGGCATAGCCTTTTTCTTTTTCTTTTCTTTTACTTTTTCTATTGGGCAGCATGTCTGGGAACTATAGATGGGTGGCATCTGGCATGGACTGGGCTGTCTGATTCGCAATCCTCATTCTCCATCGATCCATTCTTTCCTTCTATTTCTCTCTGACTGGGACAGCCAGCGTTTGGGGATTGCACATGTCTGCATGGCATGGCATGGACTGGGCTGCCTGATTTGCAATCCTTAGCCATCCTTGCCTCAGAGCAATGCTACACCTTGGCTGCAAACTGCTTTGGGGTTCACTGCTCCTATTCCCTGGATCGCTTCCTATTTTTCTCTTGGTATTAGGGTAGCCTGTGTTTAGGAATGGCAGTTGACTGGGTGGCAAGAATGCTTGTTTTCTCAGACAGGAATGTGGTAAACAACTTATGAACAAAAACCCAGAAGTAAAATGGTACCTTTGGTAATGCAGCAACCAACTAGTAAAATGGTAACTTTCGTAATAAAGTAAGCGGTACATTAACTTGCTGATATTTGGCACAAGGGATGCCCAGAGGGCCTGTTCTATTGTTATCTTAAGCATCTGCAGGAGGCATGCTCAGGAGGTGGTGCCGAAGGCGATGATTGGTGAGCCTAGAGTTAGGAGCCACTTGCTGTAATTCCATAAAGTTGCAGCCTATGCCCATTTTAAACCCAGTCCGTGAGTTTGTGTGATTCCTGGGTCATGTCCATGCAAATGATCAACAGTAGGGGTTGATGACAATGCCACCTTGCATGCCTTATACTTGAAAAGCTGTAGGTGAGGGTCATGGCTCTACCTCCTACTTCCTCCACTGGTTGCTCCAAACCTGTAGCAATTTTAAAAATTCTTCCAGAGTAACAGTCATGGGTGTTAAAAGAAGGGTGGGACAGAGGGAACGGGGGCAAGGCAAAGATGCTCTCCTGCCCACTTTCTGGAATGTTGCTGCCCCCTGTTGAATATTATGCTGTAGCATGGCTACATCAGAATTGGTGTTAACCGATGGACTGCAACCTCGGTTCGACTCTGCTTCACCCATAGGTGGCCCATCCATCTAAAGGCGGGCTTGGGCTGCCAGATGTTGAGGCAGAGCAGGCATTGTCTGCTCCAGACCAGTGCCTATTGCAGTGCTCTGGAACATCCAGGAGCACCACCAGTAGAATGGGCTGGCCAAACCTGGGGCACTGGCCTGAGGCAGAGCTGTGGTTAGGGATGTGCGAACAGATTGTGGTTCAGGTTCGGTCGTTCGATTTGGTCCGGTTCGGTCCAGTCGTTTGGGTCAGTCATTTGGGTCGGTCGCCGAGTTCGGGTTCGGTTGTTCAGTTCGGTCAAGTTCGGTTAAGTTCGGACATTCGGAAAAAGGTATTGCGAGATCCCATGATCGTGCCGGAAACTGGAAATTTGAGTGCGTGCGGAGTTTGTGTGGGGAGAGAGCATGTGTGTGTGTGGCTGACTGTTGTGTGTTTTTGGTTTTGGTTGGCTGTATTGGTTTGCTTCGTTTGGTTGTTTTGGTTGGCTGTGGTTTGGTTTGGCTTTGTTTAGTTGTGGTTGGTTTGTGTGGCTGGCTGGCAAAATGAGGAGGCTTAAAGTTAATAGGAGTTGGGAGCCCAAGCCCAAGGTGGAGGCAGAGGAGGCCGCTGCTGGACCTTCTTCTTCGGTGGTGGTGGAGGTCGGCTCCTCGTCAGAGGAGCCTCAGCCAGAGGGTACCACTGCTGCTGCAAGGTTTGTAAAGTTTATTTCTGTTTATTGTTCTATAGAACTTTGAGGACTAGAAGAATACTATCCTTTAGAGCGAGCTCACTGGCATGCTGGTGGGTGGGTGGTGATGGGCACTGGCAGTCAGGCACAACAGGTGACTGGCAGTGGATGTCTGCTAGAAAGAGAGAGAGAGAGAGAGAGTGTGGGTCTCTTCCAGCAGTCAGGCACGAGGTGAAGGAAGCACCCACCATCCAAACACGTGCCAGGCTGCCAGTCATCTTAGCAAGGGTCTCCAGTTGTCATCCAAAAAACAAGTGGGGGGTGGTATAAACAATAATTCCTTTATAATAATTAGAAATGATCTCTGCCGAAGCGAGAGATCTATATAAGGATGAATATACACAAACACATATAAACCATGAACAACATGAATGTGTGTAATTAAAAAGACGTTATACAACAATCCCTATAGGGAAGAAGGAAAAAAGACCCAGATGCGTTCCGGGGACCCGCCCCTATATATATATATATATATATATATATAGGGGATATATATATATATATATATATATATATATATATATATATATATATATATATATATATATATATATATATATATATATATATATATATATATATATATATATATATATAAACATCAAAACAGATCAATTTTTACTGTAGCCTGAATGCAGTTCACAGTTAAGCATCTGTTGCCACTGCTTTTCAGTCCTTCTAGATCTCCAGTTGCCATCCTAACAAGCACCCAAGGAAGGGGAACATTTGCACATGCCAGCCATGGGGGTCTCTCCAGTTGCCAAATTTGCCTAGCACCCTAAGAAGGTAGGACTAGAGAGGCATCATCATAAATGCATGATATTGATTTGTTAATGTTTATGTGTTCCTGTTTAAGAGAGGATGATGCTGCCACTGCTAGAACCCCAAGGTGCAGGTCGAAGGAGCCGCTGCCGCCAGATGGAAGGAAGAGGTCCAACATCTGGTGGTTTTACACCATCACGAAATGCGGATTGATCGCCATATGTACGGTAAGGCATTAGGCCAGTGGGGCTGTTACAACAGGGAATGGATTATCCTATGATTGACCTGTTAGGAAGACCCCTGCAGAGAGAGATTGGCCAATGGCCACCCACCCACTTGTTGAGACAGAATGCAGGGAGGGCTTGACAGACCATTGGTTGACACAGTATGGCACTTCTTAAAGCTCTATAGTGGTTCCATTCATTCCTGGCTGATCACTCTCAGCAGGTAATCCTAGGGGAATTTACTTCTTTCCCCAGGAGTCTCTGATGTGGGGTCCCGCAGGGTTCCATTCTGTACCCACTCTTGTTCAACGTTTCTATGCACCTGCTGGGAGAAGTTGTGCATTGGTGAGGGGTATGTTGTCATTAATATGCTGATGATACTCAGCTGTACTTCTCCTTTTCATCTGGTCCAGGCCTGGCTATCTTGGTGCTTTCCCAGTGCTTAGTGACTGTGGGGGACTGGATGAGGACCAGCCAATTGAAACGAAATCCTGACAAGACAGAGGTGATGCTCATTGGTGGGATCAGTGATCTAGGTGAGGGGGAAATCTCCCATCATTGATGGGGTCCACCCAGAGTTGTCATCTTACGTTCAGAGCCTAGGAGTGCTCCTGGATCCACAGTTATGCATGGTTGTCCAGGTGTCAGTGGTACCCAGGAGTACTTTACACCAATTACATCTGGTGTGGCGGCTCAGTCCGTTTGTCTCGAACTCTGATCTTTCCACCATCATCCATGCGTTTGTCATCTTGAGGCTGGATTACTGTAATGCCCTCTACATGGGGCTGCCCATGGTAATGGTTGGGAAGCTGAAGCTGGTGCAGAATAAGGGTGGTTTTTCTTTACCAGTGGTTTTACCTCTTTGTTGTTGTCTTTATTGTTTTAGTAATCGCTTTTATGTATTTTTTTAATATATTGTTTTAAATAATTTGTGAGCTGCTCTGAGCTGGAGGAAGCGGGATAAAAGTCAAACAAACAAACAAATAAATAAATAGAATGCCACAGCCCATCTACTTATAGTGATGGGCTGCAGGAGCACATTCAACCGATGCTCCAGGCTCTGTACTGGCTGCCTATTGTCTTCTGGACTCAATTTAAGGTGCTGATCTTAACTTATAAAGCCCTACATGGCCTGGGTCCTGTCTATCTGAGGGACTGCCTCACTTCCCGTGATTATGTTGACCTGGGGTGACCCTTGTGGTTGTCAGGGGGTGCCCTCCTGGAGGTTCCCTGCTATAAATTGGTCGGGACTGACAGTCGGGCATTCTTGGCGGCCACGTCTGTGTTGTGGAAGTTTCTCCCGGTGGGTGTCCGTCTACGCCCTAACCTTCAGGCACCAATGTAAGGCATGACTCTTCTGCCAGGTCATGGGGAGGATTAGTTTTGTTTGTGCACCAGAACGGTGATTTGGTTTTGTTTTTAAAATGTTTCTATAGGTTTTATATTATATTGTATTTTTGAATGTTTTATATAATTTTATACTGTATTTATGATCTTTTGTATGCCTCCTAGAGCTTCCAGAGACAGAGAGAGGTGGGGTAAAAGTGAATAAAATAATAATATATTGGTTGGGTTGGCATAATTCTATTGACTGGAAAGGGGGCAAAGCAAAGAGGGCTCCCTCTTGGTACTCAACTGGTATGATTTTACCCAAGATCAGAGAAGGACAAGTCCTATTCATCTTGTCTACAGAGATGATACCTCTCAAGTCTCCTGGATTTTCCAGGATGTCTCTGAGTTATCACCTCTTTTGTGGCAGTCATGGAAACTGGAGACTGCTGCTGAGTATCTAGGAAGGGAGATGTGAAAGACAGCAATTTGCAAGCTGTCAATGGGACAAATCAGGGATTTTAAAACAGGGATGTCCTGGAAAATTTGGGCCCCCTGAGAGGTATGTCCACATATGAATTTTAATTGGGCTCACCTCTGCCCTGGTTTCTGTAAGTAACTGTATTTTCTTCAACAGTATGATCCATTGCGTCTGATCCAGTTGATGCCTATTTTAGCCTCCCTAATGTGTCAAGAGGGAAAAGAACTTTATTGGAGTGCTGAGTGCTATTTTGCTCTTCATTCAAATCCCAACCAGAACTGTGTTTGTTTTGTGTAATAAGGAAAGATTTAATGGTGTCCATTTGCTGTCTGTGTTCTCAGTGGAATTTGCATTGAACTGAAGGTGGTAAGTCATTTAAGTTAATGGAATTGAGCAGCACAACCCAGTCCCAGTCTAAGTCTTGGAAACAAAGTTTAAAGCATGTAGCTGGAGACTGAGTTGTGCAGATCAATTTGATTATGTTAACCTATCGTAAGAAGAGAGTGTTTGCCTTGAGACAAGATAATTCAGGCAGAGTGTAGATGGGATTTACTGCACACTTCTCAATCAGACTTTATATGTGGGTGCACCTGCCGGAGAGGAGCAGTGCTTCTGTCACCTTATTACAGATAATAATATAGCCATCTCTCTTGCACGTCTAATTTATGTTCATGCAGACGGGGGGGGGGATAGAATTTTAAATGGACTAAGGTAACCCATAGTTACATTTTACATAATATTTTTCTCTCTTGCTTTCTTAGTGGAGAAGCGATGTACAATAGGTTTGGGCTCCAAGGATTTTTTCTTCTTCTACAAAATGTAAGCTATAGAGCAGTCAAGTCCAGGTGACAGAAAGCAAAGAAGAATAAAGAATAAATACTATGCTTCAAAGGGGAATCCTTAGGGACCCATTTCTACTCTCTGACCATGGCATATCTGTGGAAAGATCAGGGTCTTCATGCTTCATTTCACAAAAAACAGATTTTGCCCTTGGTAAAAATTGTGCTCTTTGTGAATGGCTTTGTGAAATACCAACATTAAATCACCTTCTTCTTTCAATGCCAACTACTGAGATTTAAAATTACACTGCACAGCCTCTTGGCAATTAGTTTTGTTGCTTCATTAATGGCTCGCTCGTAGAAATATGTACAGGTTTGTACATATTTCTGGTGGGCGTCTAACCAGAGTGTTTGTGTTGCAATCTGCTTTCCCTGGAAATTGGCAATGCCTCTAATCAATTACACTTACAGCAGTGCAGTTCCTGGTTGTATGGAACTGTGGGCAGAAAGATCAGGGGGTGGGGAGAGGAAGGGTGCTTACTGAGCTGCCTCCTCATCTTGTGGAGTTGGGATAGTTACAAGCTATCCCAAGCTCCTGGCTCTAGTTGTGCTGCTGTACCACGCTAAAGTTGGCATGAGCACTGTGATCCTGGGGACAGGACTCCAATTTTTAGTGAGGATTTTCTTCCCAGTATTCTTGTGTTAAGGGACTCTAAGGGTGCTTTCAGAGTACACAATAGGAAACTAGAAAAAGCTGCACAGAATCCAGCCTATTTTAATGGCTTGGTCTTGAACCTTTGGCCTGGGGGGGTTGGAAGTGGTGCAGTAGCAGCTTGCGCCACCTGCTACCTAATAGACTATGCCTCATTCTTCTCCCTGTGTCTCCTTCTGTATCTCCACCTGGTGTGCACCCCACCCTTGCTCACCTGTCTCCCATTTCTGTCACCTGTCTTCCTGATTGGCCACCAGGGAGTATTTAAGACCTCCTGGTGGCCTCAGGAAGCTGGTGGAGCAACTGCTCTTCCCTGGGTGTGTGTGTGCCCCTGTGGTTTGGGTCTAACATTAACCTGTCTCACCCCCTGTGACTGTGGTGGTGTATGTGCTGTGTGTGAGAGTCTTGTTGTCCTGTGAAATCCTTGTCTTTGGAAGTGTTGTTCATCCTCCCTGCCGCTGGTTACCTTCTCCAACCCCTCTGTTGTTTGATTCCCCCTTCTCGCTCCTCTGTAGCTGACTACCGTCGCCAGCTACTCTGTTGTTGGTCTTCCCTTCCCAGCTCCCTGCCGCTGAGTACTTTCTCCAACCCCTCTGTTGTTTGTTCCCCCTTCCCGCTCCTCTGTATCTGGCTACCCTCCCAAGCTACTGTTGTTTGTTCCCCTTTTTCAGCTTCCTGCTGCTGGTTCTCCCTGGCAACATCTCTGTGTCAGGGGAGTAGGGGTGAGGGAACCTATAACCAGGGGACAAACGTAAAAAAGGCCCAGGGTACCCCGATAGGAAAAAACCTCTCAGCCGGTCTCGTGGTGTTTCAAGACTGCTCTCATCCTTATCAGCTGGGAAACCCAACTTCAGAATGTACAGCTCATCACTGAGGTTATAGAAACAAGAGAGAGTGAGAGAAACACTGCAGGAGTGAAAGAGGGAAGAGAAGTTCTGAGGAGCCACAAGAGGGAATACTGGATAGAAGGAGGGAGGCAGGGGACAGGGAAAGAGGGAAGTGAGACACGGAGGGAACACAAGCTAAAGGGGAATAAGGTAAGGCAGGGCTACAGGGGGAACGCTAAGCACGGAGGCTGCCAGGGATGGCAAGGCCCTGGGGGGAAACAATACCAAGCAGGGTTATAGGGGAACAAGGCAATGGGGAGGGTGAGGCCAAATGGGGCAACCAGGAATACAGGATTGCGGGAAGACAATGCATGGCTATAGGGGAAGTGAGATCAACGGGGCAACAAAGAACACAAGACTACGGGGAAACAAAACACGGGCATAGGGGAACAAAGCTATGGGGGAAGTGAGACAAAACAGGGCAACGAGGGAACACAGAGTTAACCAGACAGCAACACAGACAACAGAGGAGACAACATTCAATCATACCAGGACACTTAACAGGTTACACACAAAGGATGACAAGAACTATAATTATAACACAGACAACAAGAAAGGAAGGAGGTGCAGGGTCCAAGGGGTCACACATAAAACAGATACCCAACAAATACACAGGGGGAGGGAAAGAGAGAGAGTAAGAGGGACCCCCTAGACACAAGGCAAGGAAAGGTAGGGTGCACAAGTGTTCCACACCAATGTGCACTCGGGGTAAGAGCAGTTGCTCCCACAGCTTCCTGTGGCCACACTATGGTTTAAATGCTACCTTGTGGCCATTCACGAATCTGGGAGGCAAGGCTAGGGGGGAAAGGGCACAGCTGGGGAAGGGCATGGCAACACAGGGGGTGAAGACATGAAGGAAGACACAGGAAAGAATACTAGGCTGTTAACACAGCCCAAGATAGCACTAGCCCTTAAGATGGTGCTCTCCAGTACTGCAGGGCTGGGGGTTCAAGACCCAGCTCTGACACTCTGTCACTGGCTCTCTCCCTAGCTCCTCTGCAACTGGCTACCCCCACCAGCTTCCTTGCTGCTGGCTATTCCTGAAAGTGTCCCTGTTGCTGGCTCTCCCCTTAGCTTCTCTGTAGCTGGCTACCCCAGCCAGCCTCCATGCTCCTGCCAGTTCCCTGCTGCTGGCTACCCCTGCCAGGAGCCTTGTTGTTGGGTTCCCCTTCCAGTTTCCCTGTCATTGACTTCCCCTTCCAGATCCCTTGTTGTTGGTTTCCCCTTCCATCTCCTCCATCCATGCCCTTGATGATGAGTCATACACCTTCTTAGACCAGCTTGCCTGGTAGCCATGCTGAGCGTTTAGTCTCCCGAATAGTGGAGAGTGGCTGAGAGGTTTCAGTGATGACGCTGTGGACAACCCTTTCCTCCCTTTTCCCTGTCTTTCCTATCCCTCTCTCCTTGTTTCCCCCAGCTCCGCACCCCGGAGCCTGACACCTATAGGAATCTTGTGGTTAGCCTTCCAGAAGAATCCTCAATTCCTGAGCCAGCTGCACTCTTCCTCCCTCTGCACATGTCCTGTATTTTCTCCCCCCCCCCCAAACACACACACATCATGTATTCTGTGGATACATCAGTGTCCACCCTACCCAGAACACCCCTGCCCCAGGGCTTTGTCACCATGAGTAGGAACACCCCCTGCTGCCTGAAGCCTCTGGACACTGCAAGGATCCCCTCAGCTGCCCCCAAGTATTTTTGTAAACACCTGATGTGTAAAACGAGTAGAGGTGTGCACCAGGGGTCCATGTCATTTTCATTTTTGGTTTTTGTTATTTAAATCCGTCATTTTGGTTTTCATAAATATCAAATTGTCATTTTTGTTTTTGCTTCCATTTTAGTTTTCCATTGGTTTCAATGGAAAACATGTATTTGACTGTAACGTTTTTGTTTGTCACTACATTTGGCTGTAATATGGAGTACATATACTTCCAATGGAAGGCATTATGTGTACCAAATTTCAAAAAGATTGGATAAAGGAATTCAATTTTATAAGTAGTTAAATTATTTTGTTTTGCAAAATTCTTCATATACATTCTTAGCTGTAACGTCTTTGCCTTACATTTAATGTAGATGAAATTTGGCAAGTTTACACCCCTTCCAATATTTGCCATCTCTGCCACCTTTCAGAAGGATTGGATAAAGGGTTCTGGTGGTATAAGCAATTAACATATAAATATAAATTTATGTCTGACTGTAACATCTTTGTAGTCCAACCAATGTACATGAACTTTGGCAGGACTGTATATCACACTTTAATGATCATCTCTGCCAAATATTAGAAAGATGTGATAAAGGGTCCCAGTTTTATATGCCTGCACAGCATATGCAGAGAAGGAGCCTATGCCAGGGATTCTCTTACATGTCACTGTGGTATAAGATTGGTTTGTGATGCCAATTGGTCAGCAGAAAGGTCAACCAAATATCCTCATTCTGTGCTGTGACCGTCCCAACATCTCTCCCTCACTTGTTACTGGGAAGTCAGAAGCATCTGTTTAGGAAAGGGTCAATAGAGATTCTTTTATGTCCTCTGTCACAGTGCTGCAGGATGGTACACATAGTGCCCTCCATTGGGGGTACACTCTCCCCAAGTTTCATCATAATTGAATAATAAAAAAAAATGTTATAGCTGGAAATACGTTTTTCAGTTTCCCCCCTTTATTTCAAAAACAAAATGTGTTTTTGTTTCTATTTTTGTTATTATTATTTGTTGTTTTCATTGTAATAACGATAACAAAAATGACAATTTTTGTTATCATTTTTGTAATAATGAAAACAACATGCACACCCCTAAAAACGAGCTCTTGGGTGACTTTTTGGCAATACATGGTGCCCAACCCTGTATACGTCAGGTCAGGCAGTGTGGATTTGATGGGCACACCCATTTTCACAAGTGCCCCTTTCAGCTGTACTTAGGACAGGGCAGGCATGTGGGCAGAAACAGGCTCAGGTTTGGATACAGGGAGGAGCAACTCTGAACAGGTTAGACACAGGAACAAGCAGATCCTCAGTGGTCAGGAAGAGGAAGCATTGTTCTTCCTCTTCCTGTTGTTCCTGTGAAATTCTTGTCTTACTGGGAATACCTTTACACAAGGCTGAAGCCAATCAGCAGGTTAGAGGGAGAGGGTAGGAGGGCCTACCATCAGCAGAACAAAGGGCCTATTAGGCAGGGTCTGTATGTAAGCCTAGGTGCAGTGGCAGGTATCAGGACCCAGATTTGAACCAGCATGCTTGGGGCAGCAGAGGTGTGGCTGACTCTGCACCATCACTATTATGCCTAGGTTCCAGCCCTCAAGCAGGCCCTGTAGGTTTGGTACCATTGGTCAGACTGCCTGATGTAGCCCTTGCCCACAAGGTTCTGATTGGCCACTGGGTGTGCCTCTCAAGGCACTGAAGGCAGAATAAAAGGCACCTGACAGGAAATGGTAGGCAGGGAAAGCAATACTTAAGCCTGTGCCTTCCGCCTTACCTGCTCACCTGAACTGGTCCCTTGGCTTGACCTTTCTGCTTGGCTTGACTATGTTACTGGTTTGACCTCTGGATTCTGATGTTTGCTTAGCTCTGATTTTGTTGGGACTCTTGTCTGGCCCTGATCCTGTCACCACTTGGTCCAGCCCTGTTTGGCACCTGACAGTGGCACTGTGGAGATGTTCACTGACCCGTATCCTTAGAGAAGCCAGTTTGAGGCCCAGTTGCTGACGCTGACTTTGGAGAAAGTGGCTGAACTCTCCCCTCCTGCCACACTAGCAGTCACAGCCTGGATTCCAGGGTGTCAATCACCCATTCTTTAGCTGCAGCAGCCCAGTCATGGACACAATGCCATGAATGTTGGAAAATCAAAAGACTTATCAATCATGATTTTAGTAATTTTAAAAATTAATTACATATAACAATTTTTATTTTTTTTCCTGTCTGAAAAAATTTGATCAGCTCTATCCATTATAATTTTAATTCCCCTACAATTCTATTAAACCCCTCCCCTACTATGTGTATATTTCAGGCAATATACCAATTAAAATTCACAATTGTTAAATGTATTTAAATCATTTGTATTTATTTATATGCTACGCTTTCCAGAGGCTCAGGGTGGGTTACATTTAAAATGAATAACCCCCCCTAAAACACCACAAAACCTGCCCAATACCACTTCTCAGACCCCTACTCCTAAACCACCCACCACCTCATTCTAATCCCCTATCTCCACCCACCAAATGCCTTTTCAGATAAAAAGGTCCTGCACTGCCTCCGAAAGACGCTCAGGCTCAAATGAACCTCCAGGGGAAGGGAGTTCCAAAGTACATTCCAAACTGAGAATGCCCTCCTATGATCCCTTGTCATATGAGCAAGACTAACAGATGGTACGAAAGGGAGGCATTACTGTCCAATCACAGGGGTCTCAGTGGGGCATGGGAAGGACAGGCGGTCTTTTTGCTCTCGGCAACGCGACCCTGCACCACCTGCAACTTCTGAACAGTTATCCAAGGCAGTTCCACATTACAGCAATCTAGCCCTGAGGGGATGAAAGTATGGATGACGGTGGCCAGATCCAAATCAGAAAGAAAAGGCCACGGCCTCCTCACCAGATGAAGTTAGTGAAAAGTACTCCTGGATACCACTGCAACCTGAAAATCCAGGTGCATCAAGGGGTCCAGAAGTGCTCCAAGGCTGTGAACCTGATTGACCAGAGGGGGTCAGACTCCATCAATAACAGGAGTCCCAGTCCCCTCCAGGTCACAAGACTGGCCAACCATCACCACAGTCTTGTCTGGATTCAGTCTCATTCAGCTCATCCTCCTCATTCAGTCCCTGACAGCAGCCAGACATTAGGTGGGCACTGAGACTACAGGGCCTGGATCAGATGAAAAAGAGAGGTAGAGCTGGTGTTGTCGGCATAATGATGACATGGCATCTGACCCCAAACGTCTGAATGACCCCACCCAGTGGATTCATATACATTTTCAATAAGTGGGGAGACAGTATAGAACCCTAAATGATGCCACAGGGGAGGTCTCAAGAGGAGGATGAGCAATCGCCCATCACCACTCTCTGTCCTGACAGGAAGGAGTGGAACCACTTGAGTGGCCCCGCACCTCCACCAGGTCCTGCAGTCTGGCAATAACAACTCATGATCAACTGTATAAAAGGCCACTGTCCCTTCTCTCACCCTTCCACGCCTTCCCTGCTCCCCTAAGCACCTTCGTCCCTTCTCACTTGCTGCCCCTCATGCCTGGAACTCCCTCCCTGTCCACATCCGCCTTGCCCCCTCCCTTCATACCTTCAAATCTCTCCTTAAAACTCACCTCTTTCGCTCTGCTCTGTCTGACTCTTTATCCTGCTGAGCCACTATTCCTATACCTACGATCGGTTTACCTTTATCCTTGCAACATGGACCTGCCTGCTGTCATTCTCATCGTAACCAAGCCAAGTACGTGCACTTGAGACCTCGCATCTTCATGAATGTTAGACCCCTTGTCTCTCCCTCTGTTCCCCTTCCTAAGTCTCTCCCCCAGCTCCTGTCTCTCAGATTGTAAGCCCTAGGGGCAGGGACCGTGTCTATTTTATTACTTTGTAAAGTGCCAGGTACACTGCTGGCGCTATATAAATGTTTGTTAATAATAATAATAATAATAATAATAATAACACTGAAAGATCTAACTGGATCAACAGGGTAGAATTTCCCTTGGTCATTGACCAAGGCCACAAGTGCAGTCTCTATGCCACAGCCATACCCTGCTAGGTCAGGGGCCTAGTGGGGAGCCTAACAGAGGTCAGGAGTGGTGTACTTACCTTCTGGAGGGGGTCCCGTGAACTGTGGCCTCTTCCCTGGGTGGTAAGTTTTTGAACTTTCTTTTTTAAAAGGAAACAAACTGGGCATGCTCAGAAGGGTGTGAATCATTCTTCTGGACATGCTTAGCCCTTTTTGAAGATGGTGTCATTTTTTTTAAAGGGCAGGCCGTTCTGACCATGTCCAGAACTTCTGGGCATGCTCAGAACCAACTGCCCATATCCAAGATGATGCCCACAGCATGCTGCTGCTGCTACTGCCAGTGCCATCTTTGAAAATGACTGAGCATGGCCAGAACTCCAATTCAGACCCTTCAGAGCATGCCCAGTTTGTGTCTTTTTTCTTTTTTAAATCAAACTTACCAGTCTAGGCCATGCTTTGTTGGACCCCCTCTAGATGGTAAATACCTCATCCCTGCCACTAGGTCTCTGCCCCTTCTTGGACTCTCACCCAGAATTTCCTTTATCGGGAAGACAGGGGGGATGGGTGAGAGCTGAGGGGGCCAGGGGGTAAGTGACCCCAGCCACTCCCCTTGCCTGCCCCCTCCCAGTGAGATCTGAAGGGGGGGATATTGTGCGAGGTCTCCCCTCCCCCTCCCCCCTTGAGTCTGGAGAGATTCTTGTCACAGGGGAATTCTTACCTCGTTTCAGCCCTAGTCACAACATAAATGGTGTCATGAGAGACTTTTCATTTCTGGGTCTACTGAAGTCTAATAAAGTAGAACCTTGTGGAGTTGGTGGTCACTGTCTCTAATGCTCTTAGAGAAATTTACAGTTGTCTCACTAGTAGGACAATCCTCCACCATTAAAGTCAATTGGAGTTCTGCCATTGACTTTAATGGCAGAGGATTGTACCCATAGCCACTTATGTCTTCCAAAGAATTTCTCCCTTTACTTCTTTTCAAGGAGATGCATCAGTTACTGGCTCTAGCAACTCTTCTTCCTTCAGACTCCAGCTAATCTTATCTGATTCAGTCTGTGCCTTTCTCCAGTTGATTTACCTCCCAAATGCTTATTAAGCGACCCAGTTGTTTTGTATGCAGAGTTTACAAAATTCAAAATAGAAATAGAAAAGGGAACTTCATCTCTCTTTGCAAGTTTTTTCAGTGCATGCTGGGGTGGCATGAAGAGTGGAGATGAAATGATGTGCAACAAAACATTTGCCATTCATTCTCAGCTGTAGGAAGCCTGTGTTAATGCAAACCATTCACAGACTCAGTTCCTCTCTTACTTGCCAACAGGGGTATTATCCAAGCAGATACAGTTGGATTTTTCCCCACTACAATCTGTCAGCTACAGTTCTACAGCACACTTGGAAATGAATGTGGTAAAAAAAGTATATTAGAGACAAGGTGTGAGGCATAGTCTGTTAGCATAATGTTTCCTTGCATTGTCCTTTCAGCATACCGAGCTGTAATAATAATAATAATGCTAGTACCAACAGAAGAAAGACAAAGTAACACAGTGCTGTAATATTCTGTAGAAGAATTCTTTCAAGATTTCCTGATTGGAAGTCCACCTTTATTTGAGCTGAAATGGGTAGCTAATTTGCTACCTGGAGGCAATACCTTAAATTTGGGGTTGCCTACTGGGTGCCCTAGCAGTACCTAATTACTGAGTAAGACATTCGATTACCTGAAATTCTGGGTATTGCCTTTACTGGGTTGCCGATTTTCCACCTTACTGACCAATTCCCACTTATTATTTCACCTTTTTGGGTGTGTTTCTGAATGTTCTTGACCATTTCCCTATATCAGTACATTATGGAGATGGAGAAGTGGTAACAGAAAACCAGACATGTGATAATAAATGGTATTTTGGTAAACCGAGCAGCCTGCTGGGCACTAGTTTGGCTATTGCTTAATACATAATGTTGTTGAGTTGGTTACTATAATTTTACTGGGTATATCTATTTTTGCAGGTATTTGTTTCAGCTCTAATATTTATTTATTATATCACTTAAGAATGTGCTTAAACTTAAACTTTTTTAAACACCTGACTCGGTGGGGGCTAGGGGGATATTGGATTGTTTATAGTGGGGGTTTTAAATACTTTTACTGTCTGCTGGTTAGGGATTAGGATTGTGGGAGAGTGTATGTTCCAAGCTGCTGGTAGGAGCAACAGGCTTGGTTAACCTGCTGTTGAGAGCAGCAGCAGGAGGGGGTGAGGATATGGTAATAGGTGAAGTATGTCCTGGTCCGCTGGTGGGAGCAGTGGGCTTGGTCTACCCGCTGGTGAGAGCAGTGGGAGGAGGGGGTCCCCCAGTGACAGAGGGGGGATAGGGCATGGGAAGGTTTTAAGGGGGTTAGGGATATGGGGATGTGGGGAGGGGGGTGGGGTTCCCCTGCCACCCAGGCGGAAAGTCTATCAGAAGGCCGGAGTTGGGCTGGTCCCTGGGAGGCAAGGTGGCGGCAATAGGAGTTGTGATGGGGCAGGTGAATTATAACTTTAGAAGGGGGAAACGTCATTCTGAGTGGAGGGATCGGTGGTTAGTGCTGATCCCTTGCGCAGCCCCCTTGGGCTCAGATAACTGGGTGATTGAGGTCTCAGAAGGCACAGATCTATCACTGGCTCTATGTAACACGAGGTCAGTTTGCAATAAATCAGCTTCACTCCATGTTGCTATCTTGGAGTGGGTAGTCGATCTCGTGTGTGATGGAGACGTGGCTGGATGATTGTTTTGGGCCAATATTGGTGGATCTCATTCCGGCTGGGTACTCTGTCCAGCACTAGCCTAGACCAGAGGGTTGGAGGGGTGGGGGGGATAGCTATTATTTTTAGGAATGGTTCAGTCGCACAGAGATTTTCAGTGCAGACCAAGTCTGGGATAGATTGTCTCCACCTTGTGATTGATTTGACTAATAACGGACCAGAGGGTCCAGTCAGGGACAGGTTAGGGTTTCTGCTGGTGTTCTGTGCACTCCATTGCACAGCACTATCCCTCTTTGCTCTAGCAGCTCTCATTTTGAACCTGGTCTTGAGGTCCCCCAGGCTTATTGTCCTGGGAGACTTAAATATCCATGCCGAGGTGGGATTGCAAGGTGCAGAGCAGGATTTCACGGCCGCCATGGCAACCATGGGCCTGTCCCAGGTGGTGAGGGGCTTGACACATGAGCGGGGACAAACTCTGGACTTGGTTTTCTGCTGGCCATGAGGTGGGGGGGTCCTATAATTGGGAGGTGTAGAGAGTTCACCCTTGTCATGGGTAATCCAATGTCTGCTGCTGCTGCCAATGCTGCATCTGCTGTCAGTGCCACGGGTTCTGTGCCTGGCCAATCCAATTTCCGCTGCTTCTGCCAGTGCTGCTGTGCACAACTCAGGGGTCCACTATCATCAATATCTGGACAACACCCAGCTGTATTTGTCATTTTCATCTGACTCAGGCCTGCTGTCTCCTTGGTGTCTCGGTGTTTGGCCGCTGTGGGGGATTGGATGAAGTCAAGCTGATTGAAGCTCAATTCCGAAAAGACAGAGGTGATGTTAGTTGGTGGGACTGGTGATCTGAGTGAGGAGGTTTCCCCCATTATTGGAGGTGTTCATCCTTCCTTGGTTCCATCTGTGCGGAGCCTTGGGGTGCTCCTTAATTCCCAGATGCAACTGGATCTCCAGGTGTTGGCTGTGGCCAGGGGCACCTTTCGTCAACTACATCTGGTGAAGAGGCTCCGCCCATATGTCTCGGATTCAGATCTTGTCACTATCATCCATGCATTCGTCACCTCGAGGCTAGACTATTGCAATGTGCTCTAGAGGGGGCTGCCCATGGTGACCATTCTGAAGCTGCAGATAGTGCAGAATGTGGCAGCCTGTCTCCTTATGGGGATGGGCCATAGGGATCACATAACACCAGTACTCCAAGTGCTGCACTGGTTGCCTATTGTCTTATGGGCCCACTTCAAGCCTTTAAAGCTCTTCATGGTCTAGGTCCTACTTATTTGAGAGATTGCCTCATCCTCTGGACCCATAGTCAGCTCCTGAGGTCATCTGGGGGCTCTCTACTGGAAGTCCCATGCTGTCGACAAATTTGGATGGACAGGAGGGTGTTCTTGGTGGCTGCGCCATCGCTGTGGAATTCTCTCCCAGTGAAGGTGCGCCTCAGCCCAAATCTTCTCGCCTTCCAATGAGATTGTAAGACATGGCTCCTCCGCCAGACATTTGACAGGGGAGAGGGGGAGGGTGGGAAGAGCTTGTAGGATTGGGCAGGTAGTATTTTGTTTTTTGTACTAGGAAAAGTTGGGTTTTTTGGGACACAATGTAAGTTTTTGTATTGTTTTAATATCTGTTTATCATTTTTGTTACATTTTTAGTATTTTGTAAGCCACCCTGAGTCACTTGATGCAAGAGGGGCGGGGTAGAAATACAAATATAAATAAATATGAATAAATGAAGTTTATTTATTTTATTTTATACCCCTTGAGATGAGGTTTTAATTCCTTTTGATATGCTTGCTATAGATATTTTGAAGAAGAACAGCTTTCACCATCTTGAAATTATCCTCTTGAAAAATGCATGATGATCTGTGATGACTGATGTTCCAAAGATAACAGGTTCAGAAATTAAACTCTGGATCCAAATAATCAAGACTTCTAAAGAATTTCCATATGGGTCTGGATAAAAATTGGGCATCTGATCTCTATTTCTCCAACAGGCTGAAAATAAACAGAGGCCACACCACTCTTGCAATTTGGAAATGTCCAGATCTGACCTTGAACATTTGGCTGTGCTCTGTAACTAGCAATGAGTGAAGAAATTTACTTTCTTATTGGTTTGGGATACAGATTACTCAGGTCTGAAGGAACAGATGTCATTTTTTATGCCTGCAACAGTGGTATCTTCCAAATTGATGCTTTGGAGGAGGTCTGCATGAAGGGAAGAAGTTAGACTGAGTTTCCAGAATACTTATTCTGTCCGTAAATTGGTAATTACTGTAGTTTATAATAATATAATTTCCAGAAGTATTGTTCTTTAAATTTCTGAGGGCTTTTTCTGATGTTGATTATTTATTTATTTATAAATGCACTTTTACCCCGCCCCTCTCACCATAAGGTGACTCGGGCCGGCTTACAATAAGAACATTAAATACAATAAAATCAGCAATAAAAAAACATAAATCCAGGCCTGTATAATAGAAACCTCACCCACAAAACCCATTATCCCATCCCACCCTCCCCCTCGCTAAACACCTGGTGGAACAGCCAGGTCTTACAACATCGGCAGAAAGTAAGCAGATCTGGTCTGAGGCAGAGCTCCACCTGGAGGTCATTCTACAGCAATTGAGCCATTGCCTGTAGACCTCAACAGTTGCTCCATTGATGACCAAATGGCCTTTTGGAATGATCAGCTAGTCGAGGCCATTGATCAAGTGGCTCCTAGGTGTCCACTCCTGGCATTCTGCCACTGCAAGAACACCCTCCTGTCCGTCTGGACCCACTGAAAACACAGGACCTGAGGGTGCCCCCAGAAAACCACAGGGGCCGTCTTGGGGCTCAGGGAATGAGGTGGTCCTTCAGATAAAGCAGGACCTAGGCTATGTAGGGTTTTATAGGTCAAGACTTTTATAGGTCAAGACCTGGGCACCTTGAATCGGGCCCAGAAAACAATTGGCAACCAGTGCAATGCTCGAAGCACCAGCTGAATGTGCTCCCTGCAGCCCGTCCCCATCAGGAGACATTTGCACCAGTTGCAGCTTCCAGACCATCACCATGGGTAGTTGCACTTAGAGCACATTACAGTAGTCTAACCTCAAGGTGACAAATGCATGGATGACTGTGTTGATATTGGAGTCTGAGAATTTATTTATTTATTTAATTTAATTTCTTAGCTGCTCCCCCCTGTTATAGCAGCTTGGGGGTGACCTACAACATATTAAAACTGTATAAACATATATATATATATATGTATGTACAGTTTATATAGTTTTAATATGTTGTAGGCCACCCCCAAGCTGCTATAACAGGGGGAAGCAGCTAAAAAATTAAATTAAATAAATAAATAAATAATTTCTCAGACTCCAATATCAACACAGTCATCCATGCATTTGTCACCTTGAGGTTAGACTACTGTAATGTGCTCTAAGTGCAACTACCCATGGTGATGGTCTGGATATATATATATATATATATATATATATATATATATATATATATATATATATATATATATATAAATAAACATAACACAATAAATACAAACTAATCAAAAATTAAAACAGCCCTAAAAATATCCCAGAGTGGAGCTCAAAAGACCCCTCCCCCTCCTTAGACCTGACAGGGAATTCCTCACTTCTGGCTTAGCTGATGTCTCTGAAATAGTGGAGTAGAAGTCATGCTCAGTGAGAGCAATTTTGTCCACAAAGTACATCAAAAACTTGTCACAGCGGGCCTTGGATGAATCTAGTTTCAGGTGGAGACAGGCTGGACTGACCATACCCCTCATCACCCGGAATAGCTCCGCTGGACATGACTGAGCAGATGCTATGAGGAGAGTAAAGAAAACCTTTTTTGCTGCTTTCAGTCATGGCATAGATCCTCAAAAATACGATCGACTTGGGTACGAGTACGTCGCCACCATTGCTCCAACTGCCTACCATCAGGCTTCAACCAACCAGATCCTCCATGAACCACAGGGACCTGCAGTGGCAGAATGCCAGGAGTGGACACCTAGGAGCCACTTGATCAATGGCCTCGACTAGCCGATCATTCCAAAAGGCCATGTGGTCATCAATGGAGCAGCTATTGAGGTCTACAGGCAATTCCCCCAGAGAATTCCAGAACCTATATCTCCTATCAACAGGCACCCCGCAGTGTATGGCCACCTTCATGTGTCAGGCCCACCACCACCTGGGACACACACACAGTTGCCTGCTCCACCCCATGCAACCCAGCTTTGGCATGCATACTGAAGTCCCCCAGGACAATAAGCCTAGGTGACCTCAAGACCACCCCTGAGACCAGAGCTGCTAGAGCAGTCAGGGGTGCTGCCATGCAGTGGGGTGCATGGTACAATAGCAGAATCCACAATCTATCTTGGCCTGATCCCCCTGTCTGTTGTTGTCCAAATCAATCACAAGATGGAGGTCATCTATACTGGATTTGGCCTGCACCGAATACCTCCTCACGATCAAGCAGTCCTTAAAAACAATGACTATGCGTCCCCACCAACCCTCAGGCCTGGACTGGTGCTAGCTGGAGTACCCGGCTTGTTCAAGGTCAGCCAAAATCAACCCTGACATTTCATCCAGCCAGGTCTCCATCACACACATGAGGTCAGCCTCCCACTCCAAGACTGAATCATGAATAATGGAGGATTTATTGGCTACCAGCCTCACATTAAAGAGCACCAGCAACAGGCCAGGGTTGCCTGATACCATGACCTCCCAGTTACCCAAGCTGGGGGAGGCTGATCAGGGGACCAGCACCAATCACTCTGCTCACCATGACAACTCCCCCCCGGGACCATAGTTCCCCCGGCCGACAACAACCCCAATTGCCGCTGCTCTACCCCTCATGGCCCAACCCCAGTCTGGCTTCCATTACCTGGAAGGCCTGGTAGAGCAGAGAAGCTTCCCCCCACCCTCCTGATTGCTAACTAGGTGATACCTTAACCCTTTCTTATTATTATGATAGTCTTTTGAGCCATTTCAAAATTTCAAAGCAAAATGCATTCAAAAGCTGTTTAACAACAAAACCCTGGTTTCCCCATATATCCAGAAAAAATATGAATTAGTCCAGGCTTATTTAACAGTTCTTCCTATTGCAGCCAATGGCAGGCAAGTTTTACTTAGGTTGGGATTTTATTGTGAATATTTTGCATAGCTTTCTTTGTACCAGACTTGTGATGTGTTTATATTTGGAATACGCTTCATTGTTTTAGAATTCTCCTCCATAAAGATTCTCCATCTATAACTGATTGACTTGACTGTGGGTATTTTCAGATGTGACAGTACCACAGGTGGCCACACTTTGGCCTGTGTGGGCACCTGTGGTGCTGTCATGTTTGAACCAGCCCGCTAGATGTTTTCCTGGGCTGGAAAAAGGTTTTTCCCAGGCTGTAACAGTTCTTAACCTGGGCTGTGACTCTGGCCCATCGCCAAGTCACAAGCCTGGGCTAAGCACTCCCATGGCCCAGGGCAGGATCGAAGCGTGATGGTGCGGTGTGCCGTCAGATGTGAAAATACCCTGTAGTTGTTCTAGTCTGTTATGATAATGACTGTTAAGAGAGGTACCAAACTCTTTGATTATCTTCTAAATTTTCTGCAGTAATTATGCATAACCCTGGGGGAATTTTAATATTTTTGTGTCTAGAAGAAAAGGGTAAGTTCAACACATTTTTCTTCTTGAGTTCTCTTTCTGTGTACTTTTCAGATGTAAGATAATCAAGACACTTTGTGATACATTTTAAGAATTACACTCAATTATATAAATTTTGATTGTTCTTCCAATGTATTGTTTTGAAAGTTTATTCAGATTTGGAAATATAAATTAGAAAATCGAAAAAGCTTGGAGCCAAACTCAATGTTGTTGGGTTAAAAGAAAAAAAAAATGGAAATAAATGAAATAACACTGGAAATTATTTTTCATTGGCAGTACATGCATTAACTCACTGTATTTATTAAGCTGTGATGCTTAACAAAATTCTCCCACGTGAGTGAGGTCAAATCAAGATAGTTTACTATGATGAACAAACATCAGCTTTGACTGCTGGAGAGCAAACAGGAGTGCTCAACTCATTTCTGTACCTAATCACACATCTTACATTGTACAGCAATATGGAAAAAGGTATATTTGCTCAAATATTGTCTAAAAATGTGATATCTCCAGTACAGTCTATTAGTATTAGTGAAAACTGTAATGGTAATCTGATTCCCTGTCTGACTGGATCTCTACATTTCTCATCCAGAGACCTTTTTTGGTTTTATGAACTTTTTATTAGAGTGCAACTTTTTACTACAATGATGGGTTCTGCTCTTTGAATGCTACAGCATAATACACAGCATCCCTTGCACCACTGGGCCTGATTCAGGGAGCAACAGCATGGTAATAAGAGCAGAATTTGTTGAAAGTTAAGTATTGAAGGCCCAATCCAAGGTATGCGCGTGCACCAAGCAGAGGTTGTGCATGCACAGGAAGCACGCATCACATGCAAACCAAGTGCAAGATGTGTGCACAAACCATGCACTTGGTGTGCACACATCCTACATTTTCTGCACATGAGGTGAGCAACTGATGTGCGTGCAAACCTTGGCTTGGTCCCAGACTAATGGAACTGAGACGGCAGCCAGTGACTGGCTAATACTAACAAAGCTCAAAGAAATGACAGACTAGTTGAAAAATAATTCTGGTTAAATAACTCATTATACAACTTTAACTGGAGCTGGTGCAAATGCTCATTGTGAAGATATTCACTAACAAGGTTAGCCCTTTTCTGTATCTGGAACTTGTTCATGAATTGATTTTGAGTAGACAAAGTATAAACTTAGCCTTCTGTCTTCTTTATGAATTGTCTAGAGAGAGAATGTGGTTGTTGTGTTGGTTCCAAAGGTAATAGATGGAGACAAAGTAGTCCACATGATGAGATCTTTCTTTGGACCAGCTTAAGTTCTTATGATCAATGTCTGCTGGTGAGGGTATGCAAGGTTTCGGACTACACAGGGCACTTCCTCAGGCTAGTAACAAGGCAAAATTATGTTCTGGATAGGGACTAGTTGTGGACTAAAACTTGAATATCTTCATGGACAGGAATTGACAACTACTATGTCTCTGCCTATTATTAGGGATGGGCGAACAGATCGCGGTTTGGGTTTGGCCATTCGGTTTGTCTGGGTTCGTTTCATCCGTTCGTTTCATCTGTTCGGTTCGGCTGCGTTCGGTTCGTCCATTCAGTTCAGCAGTTCGGCTAGTTCACCGAGTTCTGGTTCGGCTGTTCAGTTTGGCCGTTCTGTTCGGCCGTTCCGTTAGGCTGTTTGGCTGTTTGGTTCGGCCGTTCGGCCATTTGGGAATGTTGTTATGGGTGTTTGTTTGTTTTTTATATTTTTTTTGGTTTTTTTATTAGGTTTATATGGTTTTCTTTTGTTTTTTATTTGGTTTTTTGGTTTTTATATGGTTTTTTTTATTTACTATTTTTATCTAATATATCTCTCTATCTACACTAAATCTAACGCTATGCTATGAACTAAATGGATTATCTAATAAGTACACAGACCTACTCCTACAAACACTAAAACTAAATCACTAATGCTATCTCTATCACTAAGTTAACTCCTACAACTCTCTACTATCCATCCATCCATCCATCCATCCTTCCATCCATCCCTCCCTCCCTCGTATATGGAATGGGGGGGAATCACAAACAGAAGAGGAGTCTGTAGTGAAATACATACATAAGGTTTAAGTTTCATTTTAGTAGAAAACTGTTCCAGAACAGCAGGCATTGAGTAGGATTTTTAGATTGCTTTAAGTTTCATTTCAGTGACCAGCTCAGAAGGTGTTGGGAAGGGGGAGGCAGATAATTAGTTTAGTTTCTTGCAAGCCTCTCCACCCCTGGTGCCTGGAAGTCTGCTCCTCAGTGACTGACTACATCTCCCTGTCATGTTTGACCTTCCAGTGAACCTTTTTTTGTCACCCGAACGTGATCCGAACTGACCGAACTGTTCGGCCATTTCGCCGTTCAGTGTTCGGTTTGTTCGGTATGTTTGTGTTCATGTTCGTGTTCATGTTCAGTCATCCGAACAGGCCAAGTTCGGGTCGAACTCCGAACTTCCGAACTGCTTTCGCCCATCCCTACCTATTATGAATTGTCATCATTTTCTTTTGTTTGTTTGTTGGGGAGGGGGATTTGAAGTTATTAGCTGTTTTGTTGTTTTTGATATTACATTTTAACAATAGATTGTGAATATTCACAATTCAGGCCACAAGGGCTAGTTTTGTTTGAACCTCTACATATGGAGCCTTATTTATTTATTTGTTTGTTTGTTTGTTTGTTTATTTAAATTTCTTACCCCGTCCTTCCTTCAAGGCAGCTTACAATATTAAAATGCAAAGAATACACACAAAACCATCAATACAAAATACATAAAACACTGCACCACCCCAACCCATCCTCCCAACCCTTGTCCACCCCACTCCCAGCTTATGACTCACCCTTTGCCCTCACTGCCAAAGGTCTTTGCAAATAATACTGTTTTGCATTGCCTCCTAAAGGTGCTTAAGCCTGGGCATAAACGAACCTCACCAGATGGAAGCCTTCTTACAATTAGGACTATTGGGATATTGGGTCTTTGCACTGAGCATCTGGGAAGTTGCCTAGAGAAGCAACAGAGGAAATTGGGAGGGATCCCTGAATTGTGTGAAGATGGGATAGCCATATGCTGAAAACTGCTCCTGCTCTCTCTCTCCTCCCTCGAGTAGATGAGTCAAGGAAGGTTGAAGGGATAAACAACTATGTAACAGGACAAGGTCCCTGACAGGTGCGTCTTTGTGGGACAAACCATGTAGGATCTTCAGCTCCAAGGTGCCTTTATTTACCCAGTGCTCTCAATCCTTCACCTGTCCAATACACAGTCAATATTCACATTGATCTGTACAGATACCTTTAGGAAGCCCATTTGGGTCCCACTGGCCAGGCACAATTCTCTCCTGTGGCCAGCTATCCCCCTCTTCTGACTTGGGCTAGCCCCTGAGGGTTAGCCTGAGGCAGAGTCTTACCTGGCTTCTGCCTCACTACACCAGCTTCAAGTGAGTTCTAGTTCCCTTTGTTAGGGGTTAAGCTGGCCTGGCTATGTCTAGAGCCATCTGTCATGGATTTCAAGCACTGTCCCTGCAGCAGTGCCTGCCCTCTTCTTAATATCTGTTTTGCTTTCCATCTGGTCCAACTCCTCTTCAAGGGTCTGGCAGACCCACACACTGTCCCTGTTACAAAATGGAAGTCACTCTCATATGGTCATTGGAAAAGGCCCTTCCTGGAGCTGGAACAGATATCCACAGCAAATACTGTATCGGACAAATCACTTGCTTCAATTTGGGTCCACCAGAGGGGCATGGCTTTAGTTGTGTGTTTTTAGTTTTGGTCAGTATTTTTGGTCTCTTTTTTTTTAGGCTATTTGGTTGAATAACTGAATATCTAAACAAAAATGACTGTCCCCACCTCTTTCCAGGAAAACAGGATTGCTCACAAATATGTGAATATTTGGTTTGGTGCAAATATTTAGAAATAAGAATATCTGGAAATATGAAAAATAGTCACAAATACAGAATCCAGTATTCATTTCACCCTAGCCCCATTAGCAAAACTCAGAGAAGTTCCCTGAAGGTCTAGCTTAAAAAACCTGATGTCACAAGTAAGCAGGTAGAATTTCTCCTTTAGATTTGTCTGAAATTCAGCTAAATAGCACACACAGTATCTGGATAGATTCCCAAGTTCTCAGGCAATCAGATGTTTTTGATATATTTGTAGGCATTGCTAGAAGCACTGTCATGATCTTTCCAACCTCCCTGGAATAAAGTGTGGCAGGGTTCTGGGAAATTTATCTTTGGACCTCACAAAGCACTGCAAATTCCTTTCAAGAAAATTAGAACTCTAGCCCTTGATTATCAAATGCATTAGATGTCAGCAGGCATGTGCTTCTGCTTTGCCTTGGAGTTTCCTTCTCCTAGGAATCAAGAGAAAAATGCCTTTACATTCTTAAATCTGAGTCTCTTAAGCCTAAGTACTGTGTGCCATTTGGGATGTGGATTTAGTTCTGAACAACTCATCTGAAATAGATATTTCTCTCTGCTCCCTGAGGGATTTATTGGCAAAACTAGCCATCTATTAACATTATCTTGGGACTCTGCACAGTGAGAATAGATACTATAAATCTTAGTTGTATAAAAACCCAGAAGCCATAACATTTTACTGGACAGCAAATAGAAAACTCCAATAAGTTCAGACCTGTTTATTTTACTTAGAGTGAAAAAACCCCACCACCACAACAAAAAACATTCTGTGCGAAGCGTGCTAGGAAATGTTCCTGGAGACATTTGTCTGTGTAGCTAACACAAGCAGGAAAATAACAAACCACCCTACACACACTGTTGCTCGAGAATTCATCTAATCAGTTAGGTGCACTGCTAATTCTACATAATTCTACATGCATCTTGTGTTAGTACTAATGACTGAGCTACAGCTTTGGTCTTGGGTCCGACTAGAAGTAACAGTAAAAGGTGAACTAATATGTATCTGATATGTTCTATTAGGACTAAATTTGCTGTGGTGGTACCTCAGCATGAAACCCCCTCCTTCCAGATGATTGACTCAGCTCCTCCCTCCTCCCCTTTAAAGAGCACCTGAAGACTTTTCTATTCTCCAGTTGCTTTTAGAAGATCCACTTACGGTTCTCGTTAATGTATTTTTTCCTTTCCTTTACCTTCCCTTTAAAAAAAACTGTTTAAAATCATTTAACATGCATTTTAAGTTGTTTTATGATGTGTTGTTTTATTTTTGTATTAGTGTTGTGCAGCGTTCTCAGCACCATTTGGCTGGTGGGGGTAGGGAAGTGCTATCAAAATAAAATAATGATTATTATTCAAATGCTCATGCTTAATGGTGCTCAGGGCTACACCCATAATGCCGAATTGCCTGTTAGGTGGCCTTGCTGTGACTTCGTTCCTCTAAGACATCGTACCTCCAAAAATATAACATCAGCCATTGAATATGAACTAATCTGCAACTCTCTGTCTGAGAACCACTTTTTTCAAAGCATTGTTTAGAGCAGCAGTGTTTTATATGAAGGGACCCATGTTCAGTACATTGTTATCAATGGGGAAATACATTGAACAAGGGTCCTGACTCCCTGCCTAGATGGTAGTGCTAAGTGCTGTCCAAAAGAGAACAGATTGAATACCTGTCAGGAGGTATAATTGTACACTTCGGGCACCTCAGGAAGACATTGGCAAATTGGAATGGCTTCAGAGGAGAACAATTATGGTAAAAGGTCTGGAAAGCAGGTTGTATGATAAAGGAACTGGGTATTATTTAGCTTGTAGAAAGCAAAATTAAGGAGAGACATGATA
This sequence comes from Sphenodon punctatus, assembly GCA_003113815.1. Taxonomy (NCBI): domain Eukaryota; kingdom Metazoa; phylum Chordata; class Lepidosauria; order Sphenodontia; family Sphenodontidae; genus Sphenodon; species Sphenodon punctatus. The sequence continues at coordinate 4,892,294 of QEPC01008309.1, read as the reverse complement.
GACGTTTTCAAATATCTGAAGGACTGTTACCAAGAAAATGGCAAGGAACTGTTCTTCATTGCCACAGAGGCTAAGACTAGAAATAATGGGCTCAAATTACAAGAAGGCAGATTTTGGTTAAATATCAGAAAAACTTGTTCACACTAGGAGCGGTCGAACAATGGAACAAGTTCTCTAGGGAGGTTGGTTGTAGGCATTCCATTGCTGGAGGTTTTCAAAAAGAGTGTGGGCAGTATAGCTGTTGGGGGATGTCGTAGCTTTTGACATCCTGCATCAAAGCAAGAGGCTGGACTAGATGACCTTTGAGACTCCTTCCAACTCTGATTCTAATTCAAGGCTTCCTTTGACTCTGTTCAGCCTATTAAATTGCATGTCATTAGGACGATGCAGTGTTCTCAGTCCATACTCAGTGATTCCCCACTGTTATCAAAAGGAGGAAGCCCAAAGAATTTAGCTTTTAATACTGAATTAACCAATTGCAGCATAGCAAAACATAAAATCAAATGTCAAAGAAGAAAGTGGTATAATTTGGGAATAATTAACAACATTTTATTTTCAAGTGACTTGCGGGGACAGTAAGGTTTCATTGTTACATTTCTCTGTTAAATTCCTACTTAGCATTCTTCCTTTTGTCGTCTTACACATGTGGCTGAATGGGGATAGTGCTCTTCTGCTTAGTCCTTCTAAGTTCCAGGAACTGAAAGGTATCTTTTGATCAATATATTCTTATCAATTAACCTTCAAGCTGAATTGTGTTCCTTCTTCTTTAACTTATTTCTTACCCAATTACCTAAGAACTAAGTGTAGACAGTTTGGATATAGTAAGTACAGCTTTCACTTCCATGAGTCGAGGGTAGTTTTGACTTTAAGTGTAGCTTCTGCTTATCTGAATTAATGGCAACTAGTTGTGTCAGAAACCTGACTCATACAATAGCCATAGGAGACCTACAGCGTCACCGTGCTGCAGTTGATGTGTTCCACTAGCTCCTTCTAACAAAGTCTAACAGAAGATTTCTCACCACACTTGATGTTAACCTAAAATTCAGCTGAGCTTCCTCATTCTTTTCCTTCTCTGAATAGCATTTCCAGCAAAAGAGCTAGTATCCCTGCTGTATTCACCCTCTCGGTACTTAGTGCAGGCTGTGTTCACCAGGACAGTAAAAACTGGAACTGAAGTGAATATTCATGGTGAATACTGTACCTGACAAATTTTCCCAATTTGATTTGAATCTGAAAAAGTGGATACCCATTTCCGCTTCACTGGATATCCACTTCAGATATTTTGGTTCAGTTCTCATTACCTTTTGGTTTTTTCGGTTCGGTCATTCCAGGCATTTTGGTGTATTGCCCAGTAGCTGAAATGAAGTAACTGAAATACTAAAATTAATGAAGTATCTCTCCTGAAATAACTGAATAAGTGGATATGCAAATATCCAATTTGGCTGCAGATATCATTTGACTCTTCAGAGGACTGTCGGAGAATGTGAATAATATCTGCAAATACAAAAATCTACTATTTGTTTCCACTGTAGTAAAATCTGCATGATGGTTATGGTCAACAGGAAAGGTTTAGAGAATAAATGTGTTTAGCTCAGCCCTTCAAACTGAAATACATCACCTTTTTAAATATATGTCTGAGCTGCCAGCTCAGGGATAAATTGTTCTGAAGTTGTTTCTGAAACTGGATGTTGAGGTCAACTAGACGTCGATATGTTGTCATGAAACTTTTCAGACACCTTTGGGACACTGTTATATGATCTGTTTGCAGCTATGGTATCTTCAGGATTGGATCATGTAATGATCCTAGCTCTTTAAAATGTGCTTTAATTAGTGCACACACATGGAATATCTGTTTGAAATTCATGCTGAATCTTTCTACTTGCTGTGCTTTACTTCAAATTTGAATGCTCTTTCATCTCTATATTGCAGCAATTCGCACAAAAGTCTTGGGTGAAACAGGCTTTACCCCCTCCTAATCTTACTTTAAAATCTTTAGTGCCTTTACAAGACTGTGTGACATGTGAACCATGCAAAATATTTCATAGCTTTTTTTCCCTGATTCTTTATTGGATGATTAATGATTCCTAATGAACAAAGATGAAATGGAGGTTAACTAATCCTTCATGAAGGGTTCTGATGAGTGTCCAAACTGTGAAACATCATTAGCATCATAGATCAGAGATAAACAGAGTTAGAAGAAAGAAACTTGCTACATTCTTTTCACTTATTATTGTAGAATTAAACTATAAGGTACCCAGCACAAAATCTCCGTTCGTTATACGGGCATAAATCCCTACCATCCCCTGCCTCTGATCCTGCTCTTGAGCCGCTGAGCACCTCTGGAGGAAGTCTCATGAATTTGCTGACTTCCTCCACTTTAAGTTTGCTCTTTCTTCATTTAATGATACCTTTTCCCTGGCCAAAGTCTGCTATTACTCCACATTAATCAAATCCCATTCCTGCAACCTCCACTACCACTTCTCAACATTTGCTTCCCTTCTGAAGCCTCCCTGTCCTCTCCCCCCATACTTTTCTCTCTCTTTGCACATGATCTTCTTCTTCTCTCCTTTTTCAACAAGAAGATTGATAAACTCCACCTTGCTATTGCCTTCAACCCTCTCCCTCCTCCATTTCCTTCCCTCTTATTCTCCCTCCTGCCTCTCTTCTTCTCCCTAGCTTCCCTTGATGAGGTCACATCCCTCCTCTCTTCATCCAACCCCTCCACCTGCCCCCATGACCCCATCGCCCTCGCCTCCTAACAGCGATTTGCCCCACCACTGCGCCTTCTCTGCTGCACAGAGAATCTGTCCCTCTCTACTGGGTCATTTCCATCGGAAAACATGCCATTGTCCTTTAGAAGGCCCCTCCAACCATTCCAAATATTGCCCCAGTTTTCTCCTACCCTTCGTTTCCAAGTTCCTGGAGTGGGCTGTCTACACATGCTGTCTTGAATTCCTCTCTCCTAACTACTTCCTTGACCCCCTTCAATCGAGCTTCCACACACTCCACTTGACTGAGACTGCCCTTGCCAAAACTCACCAGTGACCTTCTCTTAGCCATGTGTAAGGGCCTCTACTCCATTCTTGTCCTCCTCAATCTCTCTGCCATCTGTCGACCATGGCCACCTCCTGGATTTGCTATGCTTCCTTGGTTTCCGGAACTCTGTTCTCGAGTGGTTCTCTTTATATCTCTCAAACTGCTCCTTCAGTGTTTCTCTTGCTAGTACTTCCTCTATTATTTTATTTATTTATTTTTTATTTATTTATTTATTTAAAACTTATATCCCACCCCTCTTGCCCAAAGGCAGCTCGGGGCGGAAAACAACACACACAAAAATTAAACAATAAAACATTTTAAAATAAATCAACAAATTTTAAAACAAATTATAAAAACTCACCCTCCCTCCCAAACCCTACCCCCCACCCCTACCCCTTGCCAAAAGCCTGGGAGAACAGGGAGAACAGCAAACACAAACGTCGAAATGACAGGAGGGTGCGGGCGAACCGAGCCTCTCTGATGCTTCACCACCCCGTGGGAGTCCCCAAGGCTCTGTCCTGGGCTGTGCCCTCTTTTCTTCTCCCTTTACACTTTCTCTGGGTAAACTCATTGAATCTCATAGCTTCCAGTATCACCTGTATGCTGATGACACACAAGTCAATCTCCACTCCCATGCTCTCCCCTTCCACCCAATCTTGTATTGCTGACTGTCTCTCTGACATCTCTGCTTGGAAATCTCGCTGCCACCTCAAACTTAATATGGCCAAGACCAAACTCCTCATCTTCCCCTCAAAACAGTCCCCACCTACTTCCCTCTCAATTTCCACTGAGGATTTCACCATCCAGCCTGTCCCTCAGGTGCATAGCCTGGGATTCATCTTTGACTCCTCCCTCTCCTTTATGCCTCAGATCCAGGATGTTGATAAATCCTGTCACATCACCCTGTATAATATTGCTAAAATAGAGCCCTGTCTTACTGTTTCCACTGCAAAAACCTTGTCATCTCTTACGCCGACTACTGCAACTTCCTCCTTACTAGTCTACCCTGAACTGATCTCACCCCCCTCACCTCTGTCCACCGCTCTGCTGCCAAAGTCATTCACCTTGCCATCACTTTGGCCATGTTCAGCCCCTCCTCTCTGACCTATACTGTCTCCCTCTATGTGAACACATTCAGCACAAGCTCCTGGTTTTCACCTTCAAGGCTGTTCATGGCCTTGCTCCTCCATATCTCTCTGCTCTTGTATCCCACCACATTTCTACCACATGCCTAGAACTCCCTCCCTGGATACATTCATTCTTCTCCCTTCCTCCCAACTTTCAAATCCCTCCTGAAAACCTACCTCTTCCATCAGGCTTTCCCTGGTTCGTCATGAGTGAAATTGTGTCCTCTTCCCACCTCACTCAGAGTCTCTTCCCTGTAACTAAGTTAAGCACATGCCCTGCAACTTTTCAACTTCATCAATGTATCCTTGTCTCTCCTGATGTTCACTTCTCCTTTGTCTCTCTTCAACTGTAAGCCCCTTGGGGTAGAGACCTGTCTATAACTATTAACACAGGTACACTGCTTGCACTATAAAAATTAATAATACGTAATAAATATTAGCTTGTAATTATAGTAAATAATAGTTTTGTTTATTTTTACTTGTAAAATTATTTGAGTTTTGTTTTTAAAAGCGGAAGTGAAATGAGACTACCTGTGTGAGCATGGAGCACATATGGCTGCACAATCACGTCTTTTGTAGATTCTTTGGCCATCCCTTCCAGCTTTACTAATCTTTTATGTTGTCTATACAGGACATTGAATAATTGTATGCACGTTCAAAACTATTTTTATTTTTCTACTGAAAGACAATCCAACTGTGGTCTTTAATCAACAAAATGGAACACCTCTCCTTAATTATAAAAGGAAATAGATTTAACCAACATTTGGAATTTAATTAACTGTGTCTGGTTTCGATACACCACAGAATTTTAAAAGAATTTCCTTTTAGCATCAGTCTCCAAGCTGTTCCCGTCAGTCTTCATTGTTCATGCAGGTCCCATATATATATGCTCAATTTTTGCAGTGCTTCTGATTAACCAATAGCTAAGTTCCAGTGACTGGAATATGCCTTGTCCTGTGCTTCTCACTAGCTGACTTCTTGTGTTGCCTCTGTACTTCAACGTCAACAGAGTGATTTCACTGATTAGGGGCACTGTAACATGGATTAGTTGTGTGGAAGTTTTATGAGTGGGGCAAGGAGGCAGCGAGAACAAATTTAAGGGCAGGGGATGTACCGAAGAAGGGGTGAGAGGAACTCTTTTCACTCCATTCCCAGTACAGGTGCCTAACCTCTGCCTCTGAAGTCCTAAGCCTTAGGGATGGGCGAACACGGTTCGGAAGTTTGGAGTTTGGACCAAACTTGGTCTGTTTAGTTGACTGAACCGAACTTCCGAACCCAACCCGAATTTCAAACTGAACCGAATTTACGAACTCCGTTCTGTTCGCCCATCCCTAGTGGCAACACACACCAAAAAAACTGGTTTTGAATGGCCGAACTTGTTTTGGAAGTTCGGAATTCGACCAAACTCAGTTTGTTCGGTTGACCAAACTGAACTTCCAAACCGAACTTGAATTTCAAACCGAACTGAACCGAATTTCTGAACTCAAATTTCAAACCGAACCGAGAATCCGAACTCCATTCTGTTTGCCCATCCCTACTAAGCCTGAAGAGGACAGACTTGGAGTGGAGTGTCCTGCTGGAGTGGCATTGGAGGCAGCAGATCTCCTCCTTTGTCTCCTTCCTGGGAGGAAAAGACTTTATGGAGACAGCTATTGGGATTGTTGACCCTTCTTCAAATGGACCCCATCATCCATGTTGCTTCCACTCCTGTTCCAATGGCATCAGCTGAGCCCCATGGAAGAAGTGTGCTGGTATGGGGCTAGATCAGAGTAATGAGTGACAAGTGATGAGGGTCTGCTGGTCTTGCTGCTGCCAGAAATGAAGAGGGGCATGTCCCTTCCATGAACTGCTGATGTGGTGCCTCGGAGGTTGTCTCTTGGGAATAGAAGACAAAGGGTGGACTTAACAGTTGAATTTGTCTCGCAGTCCCTTATACAAGCAACGCCCATGCATGTGTGATGAGTATTCCCTTCAGTTCTTTACATGCTTTCTCCTTTCATAGTCTGTCTTTTCTTTTTCGAGTTATTTGCATAAAGAATAGAAAGCTGTCCTAAAAGCACAAGTGCACTACAGACTGAATGTACATTAAACATCACTGTTATCACAGCTCATGAAGTACAGTTTTTATCTGCCCATGTGCTGTGCATTCCAAAATTTTTGCATGGCTTCTTTTTGCTTCATTAATACTGTCTGAAGTCTTATTCATTTTGCCCATCTTCAGCTTGCTTAATGTAAAGGCACAGCAAAATCTCCATTCCTCAATAAGTGATTCCAGTCATTGTATGCAGGAAGTGTTTTCAAAAGTCAGACTACTTAGTTGTGTTACCCAGGCAATACTTCATGTTGTAGTTTAATGTGCTGCCACTGGTTTATTAAACCACTTCAGGTAAGAAAAATATTTTCAGGGCCAATGAGCACTGGGAATTTTCACAGTGGATCAGCACAAAGTTTTTCAGCATAGTTGCTATAATTATAATGCAATGGGGGAATTCAAAATGTTCAGTGACCCTCAAAACCCCACTTCCATCTACATATTGTGGTGGTGCGGTGTTATTTCAGTGGTCTATAAAATAAAGCTTCTAAAACACTGGCTGCCTAACTATGTGTGAGAGCTTTTTTCCCCTCTCTTACTTTTTCAGTGCTACTTTCTTTAGGTTTGAGAGTTTGTTGGCATCTTTATTTTTAAAGGAGGGCAAAACCCATTAAAGGTTAGTTGTAAAGATATCTGCTACAGAGTCGTGATCACAAGTCACAGCTGATTGTGGTCGGCTAAGCTGTTCATCGAGACACACCGATTGCTCCTCAGCTTTCTAAAGGAATTTAAATTTCCTTTAGAAAAAATAGTGGTCGCAGTCCTTATCCTAAATTGGCATAGTTCCATTGACTTAATGGAAGCTGTTCTGATTATAGCTGAATATTTGACCTGTTGTAGTTGTGAGAAAATATTCTGAATTTAACAAATGTTATGTTTTCTTCTTGAGGCTGAGAAATAGGCTGTAAAAGGAGTGTGACCTTCCCCCATTTCATCGCAATGAAACATTCTTTCTGAAGGCTAATGATAACAGTAGAAACAGTCTTTTTTACAGCTGCCTCCAGTTTCAATATATTTCTGAAGGAGTGGAGCATGGACATGAATTGATGGAGAAATGAGAACACTGTTTTCTGAGTATTGGGTATAACAGCAGGCAGCTAGGGAAACTTTAAGAAGGCCCATTTTGAACTGTGTAAGGCCCTGCAAATCTGAGGCCAACTTCCTGTTCTCAACAGCCGATGAAAAGGGATTGTAAAGAAATTAAAAATGTGAAGTAAATAAATCTAACTTAAGGTATATAACAGAACGAAGGAGAAGAGTCTATTGTTTGCAACTGACAGACCTTTGCTTGCAATTGGGCATGTGTGGTCGTCATCATCAACTTTTCCATTTTAAAAAAAATACCAGTAATACCAGGTTATCGTTATGATTAATGGACTAGAATGTGCTGGATTTGTTGAGTTATATCATAAAAAGAGAATCGGATATTAAGAGACCCCAGAGCTTCTAGTCTGACCCTAGCACCACATCGCAAGCCCTAGCCACTTTCAGACATGCCCGCCCCCTCCAGGAACATATTCTGGCTTTGGGGGGGGACTGCGCAGCCCGAATATGCGCAGGGATCGGCCGGTCTCACCCCTCCTTCCCCCCCCATGTGACTTTGCTGGCAGACATGTGCATGGATGCAGAGCTCAATTTCCTGCTCTGAATTCCTGCACATCTCTGCCAACAAAACCACGCACTGGGGGGGGGGAGGGGCGCTTTCAGACCAGCCAATCCCTGCACATATTCAGGCTACACATTGCCCCCTGCAGCCAGAATATGCATTGGGGGGTTGGTATGTCTGAGAGTGGCCTAAGATAAAAATAACACAGCCCATACAAAAAAAATGATAGGGATGGGTGAACAGATCGCAGTTCAGGTTCGGCCGTTCGGTTCGACTGCGTTCGGTTCGTCCGTTCGGTTTGGCTGCATTTGGTTCGTTCGCCGGGTTTGGGTTCGTCCGTTCGGTTCGTCCGTTCAGTTCGTCCATTTAGTTCAGCCGTTCAGCCATTCGGGAAATGTTGTTATGGGTGTTTTTGTTGTTTTTTATGTTTTTTTGGTTTTTTTATTGGGTTTTATATGGTTTTCTTTTGTTTTTTATTTGGTTTTTTTGTTTTTATATGGGGTTTTTAAATTTATTTTTTTAATCTAATATTATATATATATATCTACACTAAATCTAACTGCTATTAACTATTCTAAATGCTATGAACTAAATGGATTATCTAATAAGTACACAGGCCTACTCCTACAAACACTAAAACTAAATCACTAA
>QEPC01008309.1:4864781-4877978 GCA_003113815.1 Sphenodon punctatus | reverse complement strand
AATTTCGGATCCTGATGGAAGTTTGCAATAAAATAAAGCAAAATACGACTGATACTTATTTATTAATTTAATAAACATATTAAATGAGGTTATACTCACAAGGGCCAATCCCCCACTTGGGCGGCCAACTGTCCTAGGCGGAGTCGCCTCCACAGAAATAATATTAAAACCTTTTAATTTAATACTCTCTAAGGCCCATGTTTCCTGTAACAGGCAAAGGTCCCATTCTTTCAACCTTGAAAAGAAATCGGGATCCTGACAGCGCGCCCTCCAACCAGAAATGTTCCAGGAAGCCAATTTAATCAGAGGAGGCTGTGATTGTCATAAGCTGGGGCCAACATTGGTGAACTCCGTCCTTAGGTCCACCAAATTGACAGGGGTTGGAGCCCCAGCCACCAAGGGAGCCCTCACCAAGGGGGGGGGGCAATTTGCATACCTCCGGGAGGGGGCCCGGGTAACCTTGAGGAGATAGTCACCGCTAAACTCTCAAGGGGACAAGACCCACCCTTCGGTTGCAATTCAACCAACTGGACATCCAACAGCTCCACACCCTCCTGTCCCAGAGCCAATTGGCCAGAGACCAATTCCACTATGGTGCTAGTGCCACTCTGGGCCAGCCACTCCACCTCCTGACTATTATCAAAAAGGTTTTCCGTGGGGGGCTGGAAACTTGGGGCTACAGGAGGTGGGGTCCCCTTTTGTATCAAAAGGTCCCAGTTTCTTCTTGTACTTGAAGGGGTATTACCCCCTGTAATAACAGCCCCCGTTCTCATATGGTTTAGTTGTGAGCATAATAATTCCAGCCTGGATAATAGGTTTAATTCAGGGGTAATTCCCTCCCCTATTCCCCCCAAGGAGGCGAAGTCTCTGCAAGTCAATACCTTCAGCCCGTGTTTTAAGGGGGGGTGAAGTCCACCCTGGGGGGTCCCTGGTCTGATTTCCATACTTCTCAAGCTACCCTCTCTTATCTCCCGATGTGGGCTACCCAGTTTATTATTTGGATTTTGCGGGATTGGGGAGGGGTTACTTACTGGTAAAGCCTGGGCGCCACCCTGGAATCTCCCCTCCCGGGGGGTCGTTCTAACCTGAGGCTCCTTACTCTCGAGAGACGAACCTACCGTATGTCAGAATATTACCTGCAGCAGATTGGAAGATTGGAAGGCCAATTGGAAGACCAATACATAAACCCCTCTATTCCAGGCCTCAGAGTTATCTACACAAGATTATCAAAACATCTATGCAGCCCCTGATCATGAAGCTGCCTTTTATCACGTCAAGTTCAAGGTTCAAGTTTATTGGGTCAGCTTATGCCATATTCCATAGGAACAATAACAAAACAAAATACAATACGTCAACAAACAACACAACTAAAATGAACTTAAAATAATTAGTAAAATAATATCCAGGTCTCCCCTTAATATAAGGGGCCATGACCCCGAACTACTAATTAACAATTGTCTATATACCTAGGCTAGGCAAGATTGAAGTTAAATATGCCCTATTTCAGGGCACTCTAAAATTTCAGTCAAAAGAGTAGACTAAATTTATTATCCCTGTCAACAAACTTTATTTACTCAATGAAACTCGAAGCTTTCTCCTTATTATTTCTGCCTTTATGGCAAAATTTGCCACCTTTTTTTATAAGCTCCACATCTTTTTGTAAAAACATCAAAATTAATTTTCCAGAACTGAACAAAAACCTAACACCTCGGAGAGAAGGCAGGAGATATCACTCTCTTAGATCGTTGTAATGTGGAAATACATAATGGACTATGTCTTCAGGAACACCTGCCCCACAGCCACAGTGTTTTTCTCCTCTGGGAATGCCACTCCTCCGCCCTTCAAGTATTGCAGATGGCATTTGCTCTAATCGTAGCCTAGAATAAGCCTTTTGAAATCTACAATCCAAGTCTATGGTCACATACTTTTCAATACCCAGATCTACCTTCCCAGAGGCAAGCCTCGCCCTCTGCACCCCAGAGCGGCTCCTTCAGTCCGCCGGGGGTGCCTTCTTGGAGGTCCCCCATGTTAAGCGGGGGGCCACAATGGAGAGGGCATTCTTGGTGGCCGGGCCGCGTCTTTGGAACTCCCTTCCGGAGGAAGCCTGCCTGGTCCCAAGCCTGTTGACTTTCCAGCAAAGTTGCAAAACCTGGCTGTTCGCCCAGGCCTTTGTGGGGGGGAGGGGGGTAAGGTTTTTTAGCTCCCCTACCTTATTTATTGTTAAATGGAGCCCGCGTCTTGTTGTATAATCATTTTATATATGATTTTTATTATTATTATTGATGGTTTTAAACTGTTTTTATGCATTGTATTTTTTATTGTTGGAAGCCACCCCAAGCTGTTCACAGGAGGGTAGGGGTAAAAATCTATAAAATAAATAAGAAGGGGCCAAACCTGCAACATGTATCGTGGGTGGTTGGGTAATGGGTGGAGAGGTACTTGTCTAAGACCATTTTTAAACTAGATTCTCTCATGCCTGAACACCGTGTGTCCACGTGAGGGAGCATCTCGTTTAAATATGGAGGGGTGTAGGTGTGAGCTCCCATGACCTATGCACCTCCACCCCCCCACCCATTCATGGGGCAATCAGCGAAAAGGTGGGTTGCTCCATGAATAGAGGTGGGTGGAGATGGGTTTGAGTCCCTCTGTGCCCTCCCCCCATGCACGCCCCCCCCCCCTCAGCAGCACTCCACTGGGCTCACACAGACTGTTCCCCCACCGGCAGGCCATTTAAAAATGGCCTAAAAGTGCCCTCTCTCTTTATCCAATCCACAGACAAAGTAAGTCTGGAATTGCCCACAGCTGTAGTTCTGGAGCAGTAGCAGACTTCGGAGTCTGTTGGCTTTAGAAGGTGAACAATTGTCACATTCTATGATGGTTATAATTAACAAGCATAGGTGCAAGCAACCAGGCTGGTGCTACCACAGAGGTTAGCACAGATGGCCACCTAGGTACGAACTTGAAGGGGGCGGCAAAAACTGCAGCTGCCCCCACCTCCAGTAAGCTCTGCAACAGGATGGAAGTGGGGGAGCGGGAACTGGGGCCATGTAAGATGGCAAAAATCTTTACACCATTCCTGGGTGCAACCCACTGACCATTTGAAACTGGCCAATGCCTTCAGTACTACTAAAGCAACACACCACTGTCATCTAAGTATATAACTAAAAAACATAGTTCACCTAGGTTTACACCACAATAACTGATGAAATAATTATGAATGTGGCTCTTTCAGGTGTTCAATGGTCAAAATTACTTGTGGGTATTTAGGTGGTATCCTGCTGGGCATTTCAGCCCCAGCCGACCACCTGAATTTATTACATATAAAAAGATGTTTAATATTGCCCCCTCTTGTTACACATTGTATAAAACTGCTCTCATCATTTCCTTTGCTTTCAATTCCCTCTAGTGTGACTGCAGTTCTGATTAGTAATTTACCACACAGTCCTATAACAGTGAATACTCGACTGCTGCTGTTAATTAAATCTGTGTGGGTAACTATTCACTCACAAGAGACAATAATTTCAGCAAGATATTGTCAGGCCTCAGGCTTTGCACTAATAGAATCTGTACATATCCCAGAGGTGATACTTTCCATATCTGGAGAGGAAGCAGTGAGCCAGATCTCGCATCCAGCGTGGTGATTCAGTAAGTGCCATGGGGAAAAGCTTCAAAAGACAGCAAAATGTGCAGAATAAGAACAAAACAAGCATGGGTATTTTTAAAATTCTCACTCTATACGGCATGCTAACATGGCATGGCACTGCCATAACTTTAAAACAGGAATATGGGACATCTGACTTTTGTGTAATCCACTGTCATGAAATTATATACATACTATGTTTGTACTTGTTTAGTTTGATTGTGTAGTGGCTATGGCACAAGCTAAATGCCTAATTAAACTTTACTTACTTTCCTGTCATGAAATTTACATATGTGCAAGTGTACAGTGACGAGAATAGTGCTTTTATATCAAACTCAGAGTTAAAACAGAGACGCATGCAGGAAAACTGGATTATTGTGAGAGACAACAGAATTAGTTAAAAGTCAGGAGAGTTTAAAACAAAAGGATCCTTCTCGGCCTTATAAGGAGGGAGGCTATTGTGGGGGTCTGTTGGGTGTAGGCTGATTGGAGTTGTGACAGGAGCTGGCATCAGGCAGGCTACCCTTGTTCTTCCATTCCTTCTGTAGGCCTAAACCATTCCTACCACAGTAAGGGCAGCACCACCAGCTCGTCTACTCGCCCATAGGTACTCCACCCTTGAGGAAACTGCAGGACCAATTGGATCTAAACTTACAGCTTTTGAACAACTTTATTACCAAGTGAGCATCTTTCCCAACCACGTCAAGCATGCTTCGGGACAAAGACGTTTGAACAGTCCATCTATATTAGGCCGCTTTTAGAAGAGCGGAGCTCCGTTTCGTGTCGGCAGCGCGCATATTTTGAAACCTCCGCCTGGTCTAATTAGACGAGATGGAAGTGGCTTAATATTCGCATATTACAGCAGAGGAGCATTTTTTAAGTGCGTGAATTAAATACCTTGATTATGAGGTATTTAATTCGCGCACTTAAAAAATGCGCCTCCTTGTAATATGTGCATATTAAGCCACTTCCGTGGCTTTGGGTTTGGGCTGTTCATCCCGCACCACAGCTTGCTTAAGGCTGAGCGCCAATCTACCCTGCCGAAGGGACACATTGATAACGTTTACCAGCACTGTCCCATGCATCTCCCTGGAGGCTTTCACCAACCAGGACGGGCACGGATCGAGTTGACAACTGGTGGCCCTAATAGACCCCAGGACATCCGCTGCATTGGCTGGCGTCAATTCCTGAAACTCAACCCAAGAAGATGGACCAGACGGGACCTCCGCAACCTCACGCTCCTCAATTGAAAGTGGCTTCAGCCAAATGTCAACATTAATTTTTCTGGTCTTCAGAAATGGGCGTGTTTGTGTCTGTTCATTGAAGTCTTGCAATATACTTACTTATTCTACGTTATTTTATGTAAGTGCTTCAGTCTTTGGTACGTATATTTTAGTGCAACCACATTTCCACTACTACAAGGACTAGTTATTTAGAGAACAATGTACTCTGTTTGTTTACATAATATTTGCAGTACATTACTTCATAGATTATGTAGATTACTTCATAGAAGAATAGGAATATGAACATGGACTCCCCCCACTCCTGATGCCCCAAATCTCTACAAAATAATTTTCAGTCCCTTTCTTCAGTGTTAGGTGGATCATGGCTAATTGATTTTATATGAGTCCCATCTCTTTTGAAAGAAAGTTTTATATATGGGATCACTTTTGCAGTGACCCGCGTACACCCATCATTATCAGTTATGCATTCTTTTAAAAAACAAGATATTTTGTTTGTTCTGGGCTTCTTATCTTTTGCTCTTTCATTCCCCTCCTGCTCCCCACTCTTCCCCAGGTATATCTCTTTATTTTCAGCCCCTTTCTTCTGTGTAAGTAATCAAGCAAGTAACTGCCCTCCAAATTGACACCCGTGTTGTTATGGAGCCAGTACTCCTCCAGTAGATCTCAAGTAATACTCTGAACTGCATCTGAAACTTCTTTCTCATTGCCTCAGATTATTTACAATGGCAGACACCAAAGTGAATGCGTCAGGACAAATGAGGAAATGGGTAGACATGGTGTGACCAGATTCTGAATAGAGGTAAGTCCTGGCAGGATTAGCTCATGGGTTAGCCAGCACCCAAGCACTTATGTAGATGGTAAAACAGTCATTAGCCCAGTTAGAACTATATAAACTACAGGAAGGAAAGGAAGGCTGAGATGGAAAGGACTAAGTCTGTTTAAAGGCCTTGCCAGAAGTCCCCCCCATAGGGCTGGTAAGTGCCAGAAGCTGTTCCTACGATAGAGTGGATGATTCCTAAGGGCTGGGGGAGCAAGGAACCTCTAGGAATAGAAATGTATAGGGAGTGGGGGCCTGCAGCTCCCAGAACTACCATGTGAAGCAGCTACCATGTGAAGCCTTGTATATGTAGAAAAAGAAGATGCAACTCTGCAAATCAGTGAGAACTGTGGTGATGATGGTACACAGCATCCATGGGTAGTTGGTGTTGTGCTGGATGGAGCAATGGGACCGATCTTGTGGATACTCACTCGCCCAGAGAGCTGACCTGTTACATATGGCTTGTCTATAAAGATGGTCTTAGTGATGATAGGTAAAGCAGAAAAAAGACTACCAACCCTTTTCATAATCAACACAAAATCATTGCAGAGGCAATATAATGCATAAATGGCCTGGGTCAGTGGGCTGCACACATCTGAAAGACTGCCTTTCCTACCATGCTCCGCTGGGACCTTTGTGGTCAGCTGGGAGTGCTCTCTTGTGGGTACCACCTGCCAATCTTGTTCATACAACAAGGACCCACAAAAAGACATTCTCAGTTGCTGCCCCAGTATTGTGGAATTCCCTTCCCCTGGAGGTCTGTCAGAGACCGAGCCTGAGTATATTCTGGAGACAGTGTAAAATCTTTATTTTGGGCAAAGCGTTTGGCAGGTGTGGATAGGGGTGGGGGTGGGTGGGTTTAGGGGCCAGGGAGGGTTTTTAAAGGGGATTTTAATGTATTTTGTGTGTTTAATATTGTAAGCCGCCCTGAGCCTAAAGGGAAGGGTGGAGTAGAAATTGAAATAAATAAACAAACAAACATTTCTTCAGACAGTTTTCATGTATGATTCTGTGCCTTTCAGGCATCTGTAAAGGTTCTGAGACTGCTGGCTATTCTTATAATATCTGCATTTTACTTTATTACAGCTCATTATAGATTGAGTGCTACCGACAGCTATGGTTGAGATTGCTTTGAGATTTTCATTTTAAGTATTGGGATGAAGTTTTGACCTCATTGAAGCCAATATGTTTTTTCTGTTCACTGTTGTACCCATAATTCCAACCTGTATATTTGAGGACTTATATCTTTCTGAGATTTCACCTTACACACTTCATCTTTGTCCCAAAATAAATTCTTTTGGAAAGTTTTACTTTTTTAAGGACTAAATTCTTTCTCTCTTTTTCACTTTATATACATGTCTTTATAAGTAGCTTTTGTAGCAGATGCTAATAGTAGAAAGTTGAAATTTGACATGAAAATAATTTCTCATTGTGAAGAAATGCTTTAAATCTTCTGATGACATCTGATTATCATTCAGTGCTTCTCGGAACTTGAAAACTGTAGTTCATTCATGTGTACAGGAATTGATATGACTTTCATGACTTTTTAGATCTTTCAGCAATGTTAAGAGCACAGGGGGATGCTCGGGACCCAACCTTCCTTTCAATACATTTTGAACTGGGCATCGGTAAAGTGTATACATCCGTTCAATACATGAGAACTGAGATTGCCTTATGCATACTTATAAAGTGTGTGTCCATCCTCATCCAACGCACATTTTAAGGAAAATATTTACATTTTAGAAGTGGGTTATGGATGATGTGCATTGAATGAAGCTAAGTTCTGTATTTGTCTTTCTCTCCTTCACTTTGCCACTATTATAAGAGGTTACTTAGCTCTCAGAAAGCTAGCACACATAATTCAATAACAAAGGGTACATACAGAAGAGTATGTAATTAAAGCTACTTGAATAGGATTTTCAAATACATACACATAAGGGAGTGCCAATATCAGAGTTTCACAGCTAGCCATAGCTATGTATTATTGGACATGTGCACTATTTTCCAAAGGTGCCTTTGTGTAGGGATGGGCAAACGCGGTTCAGAAGTTCAGAGTTCAAACCGAACTCAGTCTGTTCGGTTGGCTGAACTGAACTTCTGAACCGAACTCGAATTTCAAACCAAACCGAACCGAATTTCTGAACTCCGTTCTGTTCGCCCATCCCTAGTGGCAACAAACCAAAAAAACTGGTTTTAAATGTCCGAACTTGGTTCGGAAGTTCGGAATTTGACATAACTTGGTCTGTTTGGTCGACCGAACTGAACTTCCGAACCAAACTCGAATTTCAAACCGAACTGAACTGAACTGAATTTCTGAACTCAAATTTCAAACTGAACCGAACCGAATTTCCGAACTCTGTTCTGTTTGCCCATCCCTACCTTTGTGACTCCAGAGCACAATCCCACATGCAATCTCAATGTTGTCATTTTCTACCTTTGGCATACATAGCCTTTAGCTACCTTTAGCATAACAATAGTTATTGTTTTTTAATCATATTTTTGTCATTTCCACACAGTCAACATGGGTCCCTGACATACCTTCATATGCATTAACATATAGAGTTAAAGTTTTATCTGTATTTTGTTGCATTGGGTCAATCAGTTTGGGGAACTACTGAAATCAGGCATTGAAACAGCTTAAACTTTAAAGTAATCCACCATAGGAAAAAAACAACAACCAAGATTCCCTTACTGATAGAGCTGAGACGAAAAATCTCTGTGAGTGCTGTTTCCAACAGAAACAGTTTTTTAGTCTTCATCTGTGTGAGGAGGAAATCTACCAGCATTTTGGACATTTTTCATGATTTTCTGCTATTTTCCACCATTTTGGTAATTTTCGGTAATCTCTGGTAGTATTGGTATTTTCCGGTAATGACTGGTATTATCGGCAATACCAGAAATTACCGGAAAATAGCAGAAAATCACAAAAATGTCAGAAATGCCGTTAGATTTCTCCTCAATGCTGAAAGGTTAGGATTTTCCAACCGAATGAGAGCATCTGTTCTCGCTTCAGGCCTACTTACTGGCACTTTTGGTGTATACTACTAGTCATTACTTAGAAAACAGAGGGATATTTCTCTGACTGTAGGTGCAGGTTTACAGGAGGAATTTAATTTTATTTCCTAGTCCTTAAAAACAAAAAATCATTCTTTTTTTGTAGCTGATAGTATGAACAAGCAGTGCTGGATTTGTGGATGCCAATAAGAAAAAGTAGGACAACTGACTACACTGTAATGGATCCCTGTGTTTCAGTGACAAGTGACAACTGGAAATTACTTGAAAGATATGGCTTAAACAATAGCTGAGAGTATATACATTGAGAAACCCTACCTTATTTAGAGTCAGAAGAGGTCATGTGATTGTCATATCTCTTCCAGCAATTTTTTTGATTGCCTTTCAGCTGTAAAGCCTGCAGTTACCCATTGTATTCCCACCTTGCTGAGGTCGTACTTCTGTCACCCAGTAACACACAGCTTCTATCATCACTCCTGGGAGTTACATTGAGAGCTAATCTTTAAACCCGGATCTGTTTGAGTACGGTACATTTCAACTTGTCAGTTCCTTGCTAAGTCATTCCAAAACAAAACCTTTTCTTTTTACTGTGTGTTTGTTACTCAATACACAGGAGACAAACACAAAAACGTCTCCCCCTTTTAAAATTGGTCCCTTACTCCTGTCCTTGTTTGTTTGTTTTTCTTAAAGTGACTGGCTGCGTATTTTCTTTTCAGCTGTTCAGCCTTGTCCCATTCTTTAAAGCGTTGTTAGCGCTCTGTTACGGTTGTTTCAGTGAACACAAGGGAAAAGTCATGACTAAGTGAATCGAAGAGAGTGCAGTTGCTGTGTTTGTCCCATGCATAAGGGATGGAGTTCAAGTAGTTCAGATATAGCTCATTATATATATGCCTGGGGAAGGGCCCTCTGTGACCATTCTCAACAAGAGAAGCTGGCACGGTAAAACGACGTGTGCTCTTCCGATCTGAGTTCAAGTAGTTCAGATATAGCTCATTATATATATGCCTGGGGAAGGGCCCTCTGTTACCATTCTCAACAAGAGAAGCTGGCCCGGTAAAAGATACATCTGAACTACTTCATCTCCTTTGGTGAAATCTGATCTGGATGAAATTGTTGCCCTTTACTGAGCAACAGGAGATAAAACTTGATGACATCAATTTTAAACATATCTTAAATAGATTTAAAAAAACCTGCAAAATTTTATAAGTGCATTTTTGGAAATGTGTCCTTAAGCAGCAAAATAATTGTTCCTAACAAGATATCACTTGTATTCCAAGATGACATCTGCTGTCTCTAGCATAGCAATTGCTTTTTGCCTCATACATGCAACCATGATGTATATTCCAGAATTAAACCATGTTTTAGTCTATTTGCTATTGACAGAAAAATGAGATTTGTTAGTGACGCTTTCCTTATTCTCATTTACAAAGCAAATTGATAAACTGAACAATGTGAAGTCAGGGAAAATGAGGAATAGAATCACTTTGTATTTTGTCTGGGAGACCATGCCAATAAATCATACACATTCACCATGCAATAAGCATAATATTTGTGTTGGCATTCTTTCTCGTTGCCAGTATTGTATTGGTTGTTTATGGGTTCAGTGTTTTCAAGGCAATGTTAGCATTAGTGGTGGAGTATGATTAAGCGTGAGTAATTCCACAGTTCAATAAGATTACAAAAAAGGTAATACATCCACAAAACACTATTCCACCAACAGTTTCATGTGCAGTATAAATAGCTAAAGTGTATTGCTCTCTTCCAATGTGGATAATTCATTTACTTTAAGAGAAAGAGCCTACCCTCTGTTATATAGGGATCTAGCTGCATCTAGGGTCTGTCTTAGTTTTTGTTAGCAAATGTTGTTACAACCCTAAGTTGTTGCAACCCCTTTGGGAGCAGGCACAGAGGCAAGAGCCTGTAGACAACAATAATGGATTAATAAGCCAGATGGTGTGGGCTGAGTGAAGAGCCAGAAACTACTCGACAGCTGGGAGGAAACAGTACAAAAGTCTAAGCATGTGTGTTCAGAGAAGGATAATAGGGAAAGAGATGGTGGCTTGGGCTCACTCAGGAAGGAGCCCACCTCCATGAATAGACAAGAACCAAGACCCATGGCTGACAATGGAGCAGGCTGGCTAAGGGGGCCATGCCAGAAGGGTCAAGGGCCAGAAGTTCAGATAGCAAGACTTGCCTGAAGGTACGAGCTGGGAGCGCAGGGGAAGGGGGCTTGCCCAAAAGAAGCACTTGTGAAGTACATGCATGCTGACGAGCCTTTAGGGCTCTGATCCTATGAATGCACATTGAATTTCAGAGTGAGTTACTTGCTTCCTTTACATAGGTAAAACTGCAGCTTAATACAACGAATAATAATAAATAAATAATACACAAGCTATCCAGGAGGACTTTATTGGAAAGTCCTAGAAGTGACAATGGATCACACCTATATGCAAGATCTCAAAGCCAGAGCTCACCTTTTATATTAGATGACACAAATGACTGCTTCTTGGAGCAGCTGATCATCAAACCAACAGGAGGAGGAACTATTGTGGAGCTGCTTGGCAGTAGTGATCATAATATAATAAAATTCAACATACCTATACAACATACAACATCTGTGGTATAAGAATCTGCAGTGGCTGAAGAAGGAAGGGAGGCTGTTAGAGACATGGTGGCATTGCACTTGTGCTGAAGACGACAGAGCTAGTTTAAAGGCCTATGCCATGGCCATGAGAGCAGCAAAGAAGGGGTTCTTTGCTGCTCTCATAGCAGTCACAAAGTCTCATCCAACAGCTTTTCTGGGTGATGAGGGGGCTGGTCAGTCCGGCCTCCATCTGCCTGGAGCTGGAGTCTTCTAGCACTTGCTGTGACATGTTTATTTTGTGGATAAAATAGCTCTCATTCAGCATGATTTCAATGTTGCATTTGTTATAGTAGGAGAACCAGAGGTTATGTATGCCCCATCTTGTCCAGTTTTATGGGATCAATTTCAGTGGAAGTTGTCCACTAATGTGGAGAATGTTTTTGGGGCAGTTAGAGCCACATCATGTGAATTAGATCCGTGCCCATCCTGGATGGTCAAGGTCATCCGGAGACAATGGGTGACTGGGGTGGTCAACACCTCTCTGTAGGAAGGCAGAGTGTCAGGGTGTCTGAAGGAGGCGGTGCTGTGACCTCTGCTCAAGTAGCCATCACTTGACGTTGACTCCCTCACCAGCTAACATCCTGTCTCTAACCTTCCTTTTTTAGGGAATGTTATTGAACGGGTGGTGCCTCAGCACCTTCAGAAGCATTTGGACCGCATCAGTTTTTTTGATCCCTTGCAGTCTGGCTTTCATCCGGGTTATGGCACTGGGTCTGTGCTTGTGGCCTTGGTCGATGACCTCTGCCATAAGTTGGATCAGGGCTGTTGTACCTTACTGACTCTGTTAGATATGTCAGTTGCTTTTGACACTGTTGACTATGAGATGCTGGTGACCTGCTTGTATGACTGGGCGAGAGTGGGTGGAATTGTTCTTGAATGGTTCCATTCCTTCCAGTCTGGGAAGACCCAGCGAGTGGTCCTGGGGAACAAATCTTCATCTCCCCGGGGCCTCTCATGTGGAGTTCCACAAGGTTCTATTCTGTCCCCTCTCTTGTTCAACATGTATATGCAGCCTCTGGGGGAGGTCGTGAGGGGGTTTGATGTACAGTGTCATCAGTATGCTGACACTGTACATCAAACTCTACCTCTCTTTTTCATCTGACCCAGGCCCAGCAGTCTCGGTGCTTACCTGGTGTCTGGTGGCTGTGGAGGATGAAGGGAGCCATCTGAAACTGAATCCTGACAAGATTGAGGTGATGCTGGTGGGTGGAGTGGGGGAGTTGGTGATTCCCAGATGGGTTAATCCCTCCCTGGCCCCTTAGGTTCAGAGTCTGGGGGTTCTCCTTGACTCACAGCTTCACCTGGATGTTTAGGTGTTGGCGGTGGTGAGGAGCACCTTTTGTCAATTACATATGATATGTCGGCTTTGGCCTTCTGTCTCAGACTCTGACCTGGCCACTATCATCCATGCCTTCATCTAGGGATGGGCGATCAGATCGTGGTTCGGGTTCGGCCGTTCGGTTCGGCCATTTGGTTCGTCTGCATTCAGTTCGGCAGTTCAATTAGTTTGCCGGGTTCTGGTTCGGCCATTCGGTTCGTCCGTTCGGTTCGTCTGTTCATCAGTTCAGTTCATCCGTTTGGGAAATGTTGTTATGGGTGTTTTTGTTGTTTTTGATGTTTTTTTGGTTTTTTATTGGGTTTTATATGGTTTTCTTTTTGTTTTTTTTTGTTTTTTTTGTTTTTATATGGGTTTTGTTTTTTTGGTTTTTTTATCTAATATTATATATATCTATCTACACTAAATCTAACTGCTATTAACTATTCTAAATGCTATGAACTAAATGGATTATCTAATATGGTTTTTTGGTTTTTTATTGGGTTTTATATATATATATATATA
>QEPC01008309.1:4818178-4864755 GCA_003113815.1 Sphenodon punctatus | reverse complement strand
AACACAAGGTTTCAGTTTAAGGTTTAAGTTTCATTTCAGTTCAAAACTGAAATGAAACTTAAAGCAATCTAATAATCCTACTCAACGCCTGCTGTTCAGGAACAGTGACTAGCTCAGAAGGTGTTGGGAAGGGGGGAGGCAGATAGTTTCATTTCTTGCAAGCCTCTCCACCCCTGGTGCTTGGAAGTCTGCTCTTCAGTGACTAGTACTATCCCTCCCTGTCACCTTACAGTGAACCTTTTTTTGCCATCCGAACTCACCCGAACGCGATCTGAACTGACCGAACTGTTCGGCCATTTTGCCGTTCGGTGTTCTGTTCTGTTTGGTATGTTCGTGTTCATGTTCGCTTTCGGTCATCCAAACAGGCCGAGTTCGGGCCGAACTCCGAACTTCCGAACCGCGTTCGTCCATCCCTACCTTCATCACCTCGAGATTGGATTACTGTAACATGCTCTACATGGGGCTACCCTTGATGATGGTTTGGAGGGCGTCTGGTGCAGAATGCAGTGGCCCGTCTCCTTACGGGGACAGGTCGCCAGGTGCATATAACACCAGTGCTCTGTCCATTGCACTGGCTGCCTATAGTCTTCTGGGTCCAATTCAAGGTGTTGGTATTGACCTATAAATTCTTACACGGTCTGGGACCCACCTATCTGTGGGACCGCCACATTCCCCAGGTCCTGAATCGGCTCCTGCGGTCAGCCGGGAACGCCCTCCTAGAGGTTCCCCGGGTGGCAACCATGGAGAGGGCATTCTGAGTAGCTGCTCCAAGACTGTGGAACTCCCTCCTGGTCGGGGTTCACCTGTCCCCAGATCTTTCCTCCTTCCATTGACAATGTAAGACCCAGGCTTTTGGTGGAGGAGACGGGTAATGGTTGGGCCTTTTAGTTCCAATTTTATAATGTTTATGGATTTCATATTTTTTCTGTTTATGTTTATATATATTGTTATTTATCTGTTTATTGTTGGGGGGAATGCAGAGGGTAGGCGGTCCCTTAGAACTTGCCTGGTGGGGTGAATGCTTGGGGGGAGTTCCAGCATAGCCTGGGGAGGCTGAGGAAGAGTGACCAGGGGCATGCGATCAATGGACGGGGGCATGGCACCTGTTCCTGGTGGCCTATTGGACCAGTGGATAGCCAGGGGAGTTTAAAAGACCTCCGGTCCCCCAGTGGCACCAGAGGCATGTGCGGGGGCAGTGCGCCTAATGGCTGCACGTGCAAGGGCATGCCCTTGTGTGCGCGGCCTTAGGCGCCAGCAGCACACAGGTGCACCTCCTCCCCCTGGATGGTTAACCAGGTGGATGGTCGGGGGTATGGCGGGAAAACCAGGAGCTAAGAAAAAGAAAGGGCAGATGGCCACATAGGCCCAGGTGCAGGCACAGGCAGCCCAGAAGTCACTGGATGCCTTCCCTTTTCTTCATTCCTGATGCATGATGGCTATAGGGGAGGCTGGGGCTTCGAGCGAGGTGGTTACTACCGTAGAGTCCCTGGTGGCCCAGACCGGGGGGGGGGGCCTTCCCCTGGAGGGGACCACAGTGGCTAGTCGGGATTGCCTGGCAGCCTCGGTGCCTGATGGGGGCTTTAACTATGCTACCAGGACAGGAGCCGGTATGGAGATGGACTGTTTATTGTTGTTTATATGTTTTAACTTTGTTAGCCATAATGAGCTTCCTGAGGCAGAAGGTTGTGTGAGGTATCAAGTGGCAAAAATAAATAAATAAATTTACAGGAGGAAGAATGACCAATAAAACTTCCTTGGTAACATTTAACTTTAAAAAGGGGAACTATGCAAAAATGACAGAACTAGTTAGAGGGCAGTTGTGAAGATTAAATGTCTGCAAGAACTGTAAGGTCTATTAAAAAAAAAATAATCTCAGAAACCCAGATTAAATGTATTCCACAAATAAAAAAAGGTAGCAAGAGGACCAAACATCTACCTGCATGGTTAAATGGCAAAGTAAAGAAGACTATTAGAGCCAAAAGGGTGTCCTTTAAAAAATGGACTAAAAGCTAATCCTAATGAAGAAAATAGGAACGAGCATAAGCACTGGCAAATTAGATGTAAAATGTAAAGAAGGCAGGTCAAGAGGGAATTTGAAGAGAAACTTGCTAAAGATGGAAAAACTAACAATAAAAACTTTTTCAAGTACATCAGAATCAGGAAGCCTGCTAGAGCGTCAGTTGGGCCATTAGATAACCAGGAGATAAAAGGGACACTCAGGGAGGATAAGACCATTGTAGAGAAGCTGAATAAACTCTTTGCTTAAACCTTCACTGCAGAGGAGGTTGGGGATATACCCATCCTGGAAGTATTTTTCATAGGTGTTGAATCGGAAGAACTGTCACAAATCAATGTGACTCTAGAGGAGGTTCTAGAGCAAATTGACAAACTAAATAGCAACAAATCACCAGTGGGTATTCACCCTAGATATAAGGACCTGGTCTTGAATTGGCACCTTTGGGACCCTGGTTCTGGTGGCTCGTGCCCCTGTGCCATCAGATCAGTCAGGCTTGACCCTTGAATTGGTCCTGTTCGCCCATTGGACAACCGGACTCCTTGTCTGTGTTTCTTCACTGCCACCTGAACAACTGCCCTTGGACCCCTGTCTTTGCCTCCTGGTTCCTGACTCCTACCCCTATGCTCCTGATCCCTACTGCAGACCCTCTACCCCAGTGTGTCTGTTCCCACTGCAGACTCCAGAGACCATTTTGGACACTACAGACAGGTTATCCTGACATTGGTGCCCAGCAAACCACTGGTTGGAGCCAAAGGGTGCTTTAAGGTGGAATGCAGCTCCAGTTCTGTCTGTACTGGCCCACTTCATTTTCAGGCTAACTGGTCAGCCTGTGCTGGTGGCACTTCAGAACATCCGGAGTCCTGCCAGCAGAGTGGGCTGGCCAAACCTGGGGCACTGTCCCAGAGCGGAGTTACTGTCTCTTTGCTGGCCAGGCTCAGAATGCAGCTCTGCTCCTGTCTGGTTGTTGCCTCTGACAGCACCATAGAGTTGCAAGAGCTAGCCTAGAGTGTTGGGTGATCACCCAAAACAGTATGGTGGGTGCGTGGGGGGGACCAATTGTAGACCGTGGCCCAGGGAAACTGCTGGGTTCATCTAAAGTGGACCAGGAAGGGCTTGAAGTTGGAGGACATGGTGGGGTACCCCTGCAGCCTCTGTCAGTTTGTTGTCACCCAAAGTAGTTCAGATGATCTTTAATATTGGACCAACTACTCTCGGTGACAGCATGCAACCTTTTGGACCAGAGAGAGTCCTTCCTCATGCATGTAGCAAGTCGGAACTAGGGCTGTGCATGGAGTCAAGTATTTATATTTGTGGGTTTGACTTTTCCATTTATTTGTTTGTTTGTTTAGTTTATTCCTTGTACTGGCCCTTGGCCTTGACAAGATAATGAAAATAGTATACATGTAAAATGTAACAATGTAAAAATAATAAAAGTAAGTACAAATATCAAATAAAGTTAGCATTTCAAAACCAATTAAGTCATAAGCAGCACAGGGGATTAGAACCCATGACCCTTGGCTTCCTGAGCAAGGCATCTTTCCACTAGACCACCAAGCTCTGCTTCCATTTATTTGTATTTGTATCTTTGCCTGTGTTCACTGCATTTTTCCCATCGTTACCAATGTTGAAAACACAGTGAACGCAGGTCTCTGTGTATGGGTTATTTTGGCACAGAAGTGCAGTGAGACTCTACCAGTTTGACAGACCTATAAAAAAAAAGGAAAATGCAGTCAAAAACCTTTGCTCAGTGTGCTACCAATTTTAAAATGGGAGCTTTAGTTTCTAGGGATGTGCGAACAGATCGCGGCTCGGAAGTTCGGTCATTCGGTTTGGTCGCCGAGTTCGAGTTCGGTCGTTCAGTTTGGTTGCCGTGTTCAGGTTCGGTCATTCCGTTCGGTTCGACCATTCAGCGATCAGTTTCGTTTTCAGTCTAGCTATCGCGTGGGCCCGTGATCGCATCGGAAACTGGAAATTCGAGTGCGTGAGAAGCTTGTGTGGGGAGATTGTGTGTGTGTGTCGCTGGCTGGGTGTTTGGTTCTGTTTTGGTGTGTTTTGGCTGTGTTGTGTGTTGATTTGACTGGTTGGTGAGTTGGTGTGGGTAACTGTTTGACTGTGTGAGTGTTTTTGCTGTTTGAAAAAAAAAAATGCAGAGGGTGCAGATTAAGCGTCGGGCCTGGGGGAAGGCCAAGGTGGCAGTCCTGGAGCTGGTGGTGGAGGAGGAGGAAGAGGTTCCTGCCACTGCTGGACCTTCAGTGGTGGAGGAGAAGCAACATCTGGCGGGCACAGGTGGTGTTGCCACTCCTGCCAGGTTTGTAAACTTTTTTTTACTTTGAGGACAAGGAGAATACTAACTATCCTTTAGAGCAAGCTCACTGGCGTGCGGGTAGGTGTGTGGGTGGTGGGCACTGACAGTCAGGCACAAACAGTGGACATCAGTGGGTGGCAGTGGATGTCTGCCACAGAGAGAGAGGGTACTGTAATGTGGGGGGTTCTTCCAGCAGTCAGGCACGAGAACGAGCACCCCCACCCAAACATGTGCCAGGCTAGCAAAAGTCTCCACTCTCCAGTTGCCATCCCTACATAGCCCCAAATAAGGGCAGTATTTGCACGTGCCAGCCAGGGTCTTTCCAGTTGCCATCGCTACTAGCACCCCAAGGAGGGCAGGATTTGCATGTTCCAGCAAGGGTCTCTCCATTTTCCATCCCTAGCATCCCCTACTAGCACCCCAAGGAGGGCAGGATTTGCATGTGCCAGTCAGGGTCTTTCCAGTTGCCATCCCTAGCACCCAAAGAAGGTCAGGATTTGTACATGCCAGCTAGGGTCTTTTGGATTTGCACATGACAGTCAGAGTCACTGTTTCCCATTGCCATCCCTAGCACCCCAAGGAGGGAGGACTAGAGGCATAATCATAAATGCATGATATTACTTAGGTGTTGTCTATCTGTTTCTGTTTCAGAGAGGGTGAGGAGGAATCAGATGCCGGCGCTGGTGTCACACGCAGGACACCGAGGCGGAGGTTGCCAGTGCCACTGCCAGACAGCGGGTGCACAAGGTCCTATGTCTGGTGGTGGTATGAGAAGCATACTGGATTCGCCGTCTGCAAGGTAAGGCACGGGGGCTGAAACAACAGGGAATGGATTGCCCTATGAACTGTTAGGAATGGAAGTCCCCTGCAGAGAGAGATTGGCCACCCACCCACTTGTGGAGACAGAATGCAGGCAGGGCTTGAATGGCCATTGGTCTGACAAAGTATGGTACTGCTTATGTTCCTATCTTTTTATGTTCTTTAGATCTGCCGGAAAAGATTTAAGGGGTCAAGAGAGGGGACCACATTGGGACTCATGGCCCATGTGGAGAAACTCCACGGGGAGGAAAGTTAGGTGGCAGGACTCTGGCATGGCCGTGGAGCTGGAGCATCAGCGCCAGAAGAAGGGGAGGAAGGCAATGTGAAAGAGACACCATCAAAGCCCTTTCCCCTCCTCCAGCTCTGACGTGGAGTCCCCTGGGCCCCAGGAGTCTGCAGCAAGAGCCTTTCAAACCAAGGTGGAGAAGCCCACCTGGAACTTTGTGGCTGGCCTACAGCAGCAAGCAGCCACCATGGAGAACCGACTGGTGGAACGGTTCCAGGTGGTCGAGGTACGCGAGAAGAAGGTGGAGGCGTACTCTCAGTACGTCTCCAAGTACATCTCTGCCGAGATGGCTGACCTGGAACTCTTCCACCAGTCGGTCTCCAAGTGGCAGGTGGCTGTGGCAGGGGCTGTTGAATATGCCATCCAACATGGCTACCAAATGCCAGAGGGTGTGATGCCCCCTGCCCCTAGCTCACGTGCACCCTTTCTTCCTTTCCCCCAAGTTCCGGGGGGCAGGCCTAAAGACTGAGTAGAGATAAGTTTCCTTTGTAGTTTAAAATGTTTGGGTTTTGTTTTACAATGTTGTTGTTGTTGTTTTGTTAATAAAAGTTATATTTGTTGTTATTGTTATGAGCTTTGTTTGACCTTTCCAATATTTTATCCCTATGTGCTGAAGCTCTGGCTGGCAGGTAGCAGAATCTCATACGGCTTGTCAATCCCTAACAGCAGTAACTGGCACCACATGTAGCATAGTTAAGGTATTAACCCAAAGATGTGCCAGGCAGCAGCAGGGTCTCAATTTGCAGACAGCCCCTCAGGAGGGGCAGGGCTTATGTCTGTGTGGGTGTGCCAGAGAGAAAGAGAGACAGGCTCCTTGGCAGCAGGCAGCAGATGGTGGGAGCTGGTGGTCGGAGGGACTTTTTTTTCCAGCAGCTTTAGTGGGCATACGCGGGTGGGTGAGGAGTAGGCTGGGGGAGGGGGTGCAGGCTGGCGTGCGGGCACCAGGCTTCTGGTTGCAGTGGAATGTAATGCATCCCCCAGTGACTGGAATTATGGTTCCAGAATCTCATTGATGGTTCCTGGGACGGGTGGGCTTAGGTACAGTGGAATGACAGCCTAACACCTATGGGAGTTGAATGATGTCCCTAGAATTAGTGCATGGTTGGGCACACTTCACTCAATCATACGATAGGTAGTAGCAGGTACAGGAATGCACGCAGGCAGGCAGGCACATATAATACGTTGTGTTATATTCCATCTCATTCTGGTAGGTTTGTTGCTGGATGTGGGCACTGGGCAATGGGCATTGGACACATGAGAACAGATGGGAGTTATTCCTGGTTCTGGAAGGTGGCAGCTTGAGCTGGATGGATACACCTACCCCTACCCCTCCACCCCCATCTCTCTCGTTTTAGCAGGGAGTCTCCCTCTCTCTCTCTCTCTCTGGCCAAAATTGGCCATATAGTGTACGTGACAGCATGGGTGGGATCGTGTCTGTCTCTCCTTCTAGCAGTGGGGAGACTCTCTCTCTCTCTCTCTCTCTCTCTCTCTTCATGAAAAGCAGGTTGTGTAAAGAAAAGGTGAAATGACAGTGCCCCGTGAGTGGAATGACAGGGCACAAGAACCCTGTGGGTGGGTCCTGGCCTGGGGCTAGAGTGGCAGCTTCTAGATATTGGACACAGCCCTCCCTGCCGGTAACGTAGTCCTCAGAACCCTGACAGAGGGTCCTGGGGCTGGAGTGGCTGTTTCTTGATGCCATGGAATGATGTCCCCATAACCCTGAGGGTGGATCCTAGGGATACAGTGGCGGCTTCTGGATGCAGTGGAACAGATCTCCCTGCCAGTAATGTAGGCCCCAGACCCCTGATGGTGGGTCCTGGGGCTGCAGTGGCTGTTTCATGATGCCGTGGAATTACGTCCCCATAACCCCGAGGGTGGGTCCTAGGGCTAGATGCGGTGGCACAGCAGAGGCAGCATTGGAAGCAGCAGCAGACATTGGATTGCCCAGAGGCAGCATTGGCAGCAGGAGCAGATATTGGATTGCCCAGGTACAGAACCTGGGGAACAGCAGAGATGGCATTGGCAGGATTTGCCTGTGCACTGCACCCATGAAGCCAAGCTAGGATAGTAGGATTTTCCAGGGAAGAGCTCCCATACAGTAGCAGACGGAAGCAGCAGGATTGCATGGGCACATTTGGATTTGCCAGAGCAGGGCACCCACGGACCAGAAAACAGCAGCAGCGGGATTACTAGGCAAATGGGGCACATCAACCAGTGTTCACAGGGCAGGCAGACAGGCACCTTAGCATGAGAGGCAGGCTGAGGCAGGCTTTGAGCTAGGCAGCAACATGGATGGGCAGACAGGCAGCATGGCATGAGAGGCGGGAAGGAAGGTAGGCTGGAACATTGGCAGGGCACTCAGATAGGCTGGCAAAGACTGTGCAGAGAGAGAGAGAGAGAGAGAGAGAGAGAGAGAGAGTCACATACTTCGGTGGGCCAAGATCGTCTAGCTAGAGGCCGGCTGGCAGGCTTACAGTTTGTTTCCCAATGCCACCCTGCATCATGAGGTCAGTNTTGGAGTTCCTGAAGGTGCTATAATTCAAGTGAGCTGCACCACGGGATTGATGCAGCCCTCCTTGTGACTCTAATATCATAAGAAGAATTTACACTGCCAATCCAGAATACTCCTTGATTTGGAGTATTGATGATTGTGTAAATAGTTACTCTGGAATGACAACTCCGGAACTACAGCTACTTCAAAATAACTTTGTACAAGTAAAAACAACCAGTGACCTTCACTGCCTTGTGGATCCCTCTCACATGCCCATTTCTTAACGTCCCTCCACCCCAGTTAAAAAATTACATGCTTCCATGGTGCTAACATCTGTAGGATTTTTAGATGAGCTGGTGTGTGCACTGACATACTTGTGATAGAAATACCTATGCAGTTCAATCGCCACATGGATTGGCAGTGCGGGTGCAGCAGCACACAAACCCAGCATAAGCTTTGCAAACACTTTTTCAAACAATAGCCGGCCTGGCTGTAACTAATAAGAGCCAATACCAGCTCAAGGTTGGTGCACAGCCAGCCATGTAAGGACACATAACCAATAGTGGCCGAGAATGTAGGTAATCCTAGCTGGAGACATATCTAGCTCTTAAAGCTGTTCAAAACATATGGCATATGGTCTGCAGAGTTCATGGACGTCAGAGCCACAGTCATGGATATGCATGCTGAGACGGTCTTTGTGCTCATCATCACACTCCAGGTGTGCCATTCCACCACTGAGCAGAACCTTTGAGTAATCCAACGGATCCAAGCCTTCTGCTTTTGTTGGCGCAATGTGATATCAGGGCACAGAAAGGCTCTTGCTTGATCTCTGGCCGGGATAGCAGGGTTCACAACACCAGAAAGACAGTTCCTGCTTTAGAGCCATGCACATACTTACCTCCGCTGACAATGGACCACACTGGGGAGGATCAAAGTCATGACAGCTGATGATGTGTGCAGAGAGGTACCTGTCAGGAAACACAGCTGGGCTGTACCCACCGAGAAGCTTGTTTGGGTAAAGAAGAAAAGTACAGACTGGTGGGAGAATGTGCTGTTCTTGTGGGGAGATGCCAAGTGGATCTCCAGTTTCATGATACCCCATCACCTTGACTTGCAGATAGCCAAGATCCTCAGGCCACGACTGGCAAATAAGAGCACGGTGATGCAGTTGCCATCCCCATGGAGATATGCATTGTCATTGCCATCTGGAAATTCACAACTCCAGAGTCCTGCTGCTCTGTCACCCAGCAATTTGGCATTGGAACCTCTACGGTACTGGGCATGATACTAGTAGAGATTTACACAGCGATTGAGGAAGTGCTGCTGGGCCAGGTGTGTCAGGACGTGGGGGCGGAGGAGGCCCCGGGGGAAAGGCAGGGACCCCGCACCCCAGAACGCTCCGTTAGAGGCCAATACCCCCGAGCAAGGGGCACTCCGCGAAGCCTCGTTAGTAGGGGAGGGAGGGGGCGGCACTCCCCAAGAACCGGAAGCAGAGTGGCCGCAGCAAGATCCCGCTAGGGGAAATACCTCTGCCTCGGAGGGACAGGGGGCGGGGCCGGGAACAACGTTGCGCCGCTCAGCGCGGCTGCACGCACGGAGGGGCGGAGCCGGGAGTACTTAAGGCCAGCCGGCACTGGTTACAGTTGCCGGCGATCAGTGTTCCTGTGAAGCTGGCCCCCAGAGCGTTGCAACAGAGATCCTTATCTCTATAGCGAGAGTGCAAGGAAAGCGTGTGGTGTGTGCGAGTGGAGTGTTGAGCAAGTGAGTGGTTGTCTGTAAGTGTGTGTTGTCTTTTGTGTGTTCACTATAATCTGTCTCCAGGTAGCCCTGAGTGTCCTTCCCTGAGGTTGGTGAGAGTTGCCCCCCTTTTTCCCTTTCCCCCCGTCCTCGGGTCTCTCTCCCCCCCGCACTTGTTCCCCACGCAATGTTCTCCCCCTATCACTGTGGGTTTGGAAGGGTGTGGGGGTTTGGATGTGTGGGCAGGGACCTGGTCCCCATGGGGACAAGGAGGGGGCCTGCACACGCTAGTACTGATCCCATTCCCCGTGATGATACGGCCCTGTCTCTAACGAGACTTTGTGGGCCACCTTACAACCTGAGGGAACTTCTTTGTCAGGCCAAGCGTGTGCACCCCCTCCCCTCAGGAGTCCCTTGCGTGGACCGAGTGAGCTGCTGGACAGGCCCATGGGTTCCCCCGTGTACCTCTCTCCTTGGGGAGACCTCACATCTGGTGCCCCGCTGTCCATCACCAGTTGAACCTGATGCAAGGTGGCTTTCTGCTCAAGAAGCCGCTCGAGCATCAGGAAGGTGGAATTCCACCTGGTGGCCACATCCTGGACCAGCTGGTGCCCTGGGGAGCCTTTCTCGGCCTGCTTCTCCCAGAGGAACTCGCTACCCTTCACTCTCCGTTTGAAGAACCCCACCAGCTTCCTCCCCCACTCGATCAGGGATTTAAGGGTGCCTTCTCAAATCCCCTTTCCCCCCAAGCCCAGAGCATCCAGACCACCAGGTAAAGGGTGTGTGCAATGCAAGGGATGCTGGTGAAGTCCCTGTCATGGACTGCCTTGAGTATATTGGCTGCGTTGTCCGTGACCACACACCCCTTGGTGAAGGCCACGCCTGGTGTGACCCACTCCCTCACCATGGTGGCCAGGGCTGCCTTGAGGTTCCTTGAAGTGTGGGGGCTGTCCATGACTTGTGCCTGAAGCAGGACCCACCTATACCCTGTTTCGGTACCCTCCTGCTACTCCCCAAAGCTGCCTCCGCTGGGTCTTGCCACCAGTGCGCCGTTACCTCCAGGTAGGCATGCTGGGCTTTCCTGGAGGCCCACAGGTTGGTGGTGAAGTGGACAGTAGCCCCCCCATCCCCTGCCAGCTGCTCCCTCACCCGGATCCTTCAAAGCCCTGTACAGGTCGGGCACCACATTCTGACTCAGGGTGGTGCGGGACGGAAGCTTAAACTGGGGGACCAGAAACCCAACCAGTTGCTTGAAGCCCATGTACTCTATGATGGAGAAGGACTGCCCATCCAGCACAATCATTTCTCCTAACAGGCGCCTGGCTTTCTCTTGATAGCCACGCCACCCTCCAGCTGCCGATGGCCTTGGCAGCTGCCCCCACCCCAGCTCCTCCATGGTGGGCTGACACTTCTGACGAGGCTTCTGCTGCTGTTCTGCCCCCCTAGCAGGAATACTGCTCCTGTTGCTAGAGGCAGCAGTTGGTGCTGGACGCTTGCCCGCTGAAGGAGGCGGGCGACTGGGTGCTGCAGTCAAGAACCCGCTGACATCCACTTGCCCTGCCTTACCGCTTAGCAGCAGAGTGCTGTGGCATGATTTCATGATTCCATGGCAGTTGTCCCAGGGTTTGCGCACCTGCCCACTCTTCACCAGCTTATTGCACAAAGTGCACTGCACCTCCCTGGGATCAGGGAGCACCAGCTTAAAATGTTCCAAGAGCGAGGATTCCATCACCCCCCCTCCTGCTTTCTGGTCCACCTGGGTGATGCACTGCTGCCAGCGCTGCTGGGAGAGGCAGAACTTGGTGGCGACGATGACAGAGCTCTGGGAGGAGGGACAGCCATCGCCTCAGATCCAGACATCTCCTCTGTGGTACTAGTGTCAAGTTCTGCCTCACTGTCCTCAATTACTGTAATGTTCCATGAAGGGGAGTACTGGAACCATGAGGCTTGACTGCCCGCCATGCTGCTGTCACTCTCCCTGTGCCCCCCTCTATAGCTGCTACTATGCTGCTGCTGCTACTCCTCTCCCTACTGCCATTGCCCAGGGATTGGGCCCTGCCTCTAGCAGTCAGGGTGGGATCCACCAGCTCTGGACTGCTGGGGATCACCTCGACAATGGGGGACATTGGTAGCCCTGGAGGAACATTGGAAGCAGCACCAGCACCTGCTCCAGCACCAGCAGCAGCAGAGACAGCTGCAGCCTCATGTCCTGCAGGCCTGCTAGGAGGTGATGCTGAGCTGCTGAAGCCTGTTGCTGCCCTAAAGCAGGCCTGCGGAGTTTGGAGCATGGTGATGTGCTCAGGCTGCTGCTGCTTCCTACTGCCACTCCGCTGGCACGGCCCCTACCACCTTTCCCACATGCCACATTGCCTGTCTTATGGGCAGCAGTCCAGCCTCTCCTTCCCTTCTGCATGTCTTCCAAGTCAAAGAATGAACAGCAGCACACAAAGATTTTATATATATATATATATTTTATTCAATTTTTTCCTCTAATATATCTACACTAACTCTAACTATTCTAAAATTTATGTAACTAAATATTATATCTAAAGGCCTAGTCCTACAAACACACTCTATCAAAACTGAACTAACGCTATCTCTATCTATCTCTATACTAAGCTAACTCCTAGCTATCTATAGTAGCTAACAACTATATCTAATATCTATTTATCTATACACTATTACACAGGGATGGGGGGGCGGGACACAAAGAACACAGGGAGGGGTACAAAACTGAAATGAAACCTAAATCAATCTAATAATCCTACTCTAAATAAATCCAAAAAGAGGGGAAGGGAATCAGGGATGGAATATATAGAGGGAGAGGGAAAGGATTCAATGAAGGGGGAAGGAAGAACACAGGGAGGGGTAAAAAAATAAAAATAAAGCCTAAATCTATCTAATATAATCTAAATAAATGATAAAATGGAGGTAAATGGGGTGGATGGGTGAAATAGGAGGAGGATGGCAATGGATTGAGGAGAACAAACTGCTTGGAGAGGGAGCCTTCTGAAAATGCCTGCTGTCAGGAACAGTGACTAGCTCAGAAAGTGATGGAAGGGGGGAGGGCAATGAGTTTTGTTACTTGCTGTGCCCACCTCACCGCAAGTCCCATTGGCTCCGTGCAGCCTAGCTCGTGGCCAATCTCAGTCTGCGAAGCCAGTGGTCTGAGGAGAAAAGGGATGGTGATTGGGCAGGCTGGCTGCTACTCCAAGCCTCTCCACCCCTGGTGCCTGGAAGGCTGCTCCTCAGCTGACCCCCCCCCCCGGGTCAGGCAGTGGTCAACTCGTCACGTTTCTCCCACCTGAACCATCTGAATGCGATCCGAACTGACCAAACTGTTTGGTCATTTCAGAGTTCGGTATTGGGGTCAGTTCGGGTTCGGGTTTGGTTGTCCGAACGGACCGAGTCGGGCCGAACTGCATTTGCACATCCCTATTAGTTTCAGGGAGGGTGGAGAATATGCCTAGCTTGGTGGGGAGGCTGTTAGTTTGGAAAAGGTAGAACAGGGGGATCTGGCTGAGGTGGATCATTGGTTTGATAATGAGTGTGAGTCATATGAGTGTCTTGGGAGAGGGGAAAATGGAACATGGGGCTGGGTTCAGTGGGTAGTTGTTGGCTTGGGGATGGGCGAATGGGAAATGAGTCTGACTTGGGGGATTGGTCACTGGTTTGGGGTTTGTGGGGCATGGGACTAGGCCCAGTGGAGGTTGCTGGCTGGGGGAGTGGGAAAGGGATATGGGGCTTGCAAAGGGAGAGGGCTGCTGGCTTGATGGGGGAATGGGTCATAGTTCTGGCTAGGGTGGAGGTTTCTGGCTCAGAGGGGAGTTATTGACTTGTGGAAAGTGGGATCCCTAGGTAGTAATGGGGCTGGCTCAGTGGTTTGCAGGAGCGGGTCATTGGGTTGGGAAGGAGAGGAATGAAGCTGCCAAGGACTCACCATTTCTCCCAGGCTGGGCTGGGCTTTGCAAGGCTGGGCCTGGCTGCAGTGCTGGAGACTGCAGTTCAGAGACACAGGCAGTTCCTGCAGGTAGGGATGACTCACTACAGGCTCTCCGAATAAGTGACTAATCTGAGTCAGAACAACCAAGCTCCAAGCTGGATATGTGCTGCAGTTTTGGGGGTCCGGTTTGAGATCTCAGACATTACATTTCTGGGAAAATGTTGGGTTCACTCAAAACCTGAATAGCCAGACCTGATATTTGTATTTCAAACATAGAATGCCCAAAGCTCTTTGTTTTGCATTTATTTGTATTTTGTCCAAACCCGAATGTATAGGCCTACTCTGAGCTATAGGCTGAGTGAATGCAGGACAGTTATGTAAATGAAGACAATGACTTCAGGGAAAAGAGAAGAGAAAAACTTCTCATAGATTTCAGACATTTAAAACCATGAAATTAAAAATTGCTAATGGTGTTAAAAAACAAGTATCAACCAATAATAGTAAATGCAGATTGAGAACTATGCAAGGACAAATATGTAGGGAAAGGATGATAGTGAACATCTTCCTAGGAGAAGGAAACACAGCAACAGTGGTTGGTCCAATACATTTTGAACTACTTTGTCTCCATCTCTTGGGACCAGCATGGTAATCACCCTCTTTTTCAAAGGGACTGATTGTCTCCATCTCCAGTCATCTCCCTATGTTTTAACATAAGGTTTTCCATCACTACAGGCATCATTTTAACACTTTGGGTGCATCTACATGAGCTGGAGAATGTCTGCTCTCCCGCGGACCCTGTGGTGGGCAAGTACAGCTGCAACACTTTGGGAAGGTGGGGAGAACTGGCCGCACTGTCTGCTCCCCTGTGGCCATCAGCAGCTCCTCCATGCTCCAAGGCAGACCAAGGAGATGGACGCATGGTACTGAATACTCTGACTCATGCTGCATTGCAGGATTGGGCCCACTGCTGCTAGGGAGCTGTTGGAAGAGCATAGGTGCTACGCACCCCCCCCTGCCTAACAGCTGATTATGGGGGAGAAGGCCTGGGAGGAGAGCACACACGCCCCTCTCCCCACCCTAACGAACAGCTGATTGGGAGATCAGGGAAGGGGACCCCAGAGGAACATGCACGTGTTTCTCTCCCAACCCAAATAAACAGCTGATTGGGGGAGATTGTGGTGGGGAGAGGCATACAAGCCACTGCATCATGTGGCAACGTTGCCCAAAGTGGGCTAAGGCTGCCCAAAGTGGGATAACATCTTGTGTGACGGCACCCTTCCAGTGGGAATTGAGGGTATTCAATGCCTTTTGAGAGGAGCTTATTCCTCTGTAGTATTGGGTTTTGCAAATCTGGGAGGCTTTAATAATACAGGTTATTGAGTAGATAATGCAAACTGGACTACTTTTGAGGTGTTGTTTTTAAATTCATTTTTAAAAGCATATGGCTGATTTGCAGACTGTAATTGCTTCTTAGGAAAAGAGTTCATAATATAATTACGTAT
Organism: Sphenodon punctatus; assembly: GCA_003113815.1. Taxonomy (NCBI): domain Eukaryota; kingdom Metazoa; phylum Chordata; class Lepidosauria; order Sphenodontia; family Sphenodontidae; genus Sphenodon; species Sphenodon punctatus. The sequence continues at coordinate 4,849,655 of QEPC01008309.1, read as the reverse complement.
TATGTAGCTAATTTTATATTTCAAAAATATATTCAGTGTGCATGTTAAAAATACTGGTGGAAATTAGTTACTGCCTTTTCTCCAATTCAGTTTTAAATATCTCAGACAGCTGAGGTTTCCATTTTTAAAAAAACATCTAAAACAATTTGACTATTGTATAAAATAGTTGAATAAAGCCTACATAATTTTGAGGTTTATAAGTGCAATGAAACAACTCCTTTATTTCCCTCCAATTATTTAACTGCCATGCAATTTTAAATGTATGTCAACTAACCAGGTTCACAAGTCTGGCCCTCAGACATCCCACAAGGACTGGAAGACTCCCTTTACCACATTCCCAAGCCAAAATGGCCCTAGATGGTCTCTGTTGCTGCTCTCAGTCTAACCTAGCACACAGAGTGAGTAGCTTAAATGTCACCTGCTACTCCATCCCATGGGCTATTTTCCCTGAATGTACTTGCAGTGGTAGCTGCAAGTAAATTATTTTTTTTAATTATTATTATTATTATTATTATTATTATTATTTATTATAGTTCCAGCGATTTACCTGACACTTTACAAAAAATAAGATAGACACGGTCCGACCCTGCCTGAGAGCTTACAATCTAAAGACAGGGGGAGGGGAGACAGGGAAGGGGGAACAGAGGGAGAGACAAGGGATGCGACATTCATGAGGATGCGAGAACTCAGGTACACGTTCTTGGCTTGGTTACAGTAAATTGGGAGTTTACAGATAACAGGTGGGGGATAATCCTGGGTGGGGATGATTAGCAGGAGTTTGGAAGGGTGGAGCCGAAGAGGTGGGTTTTGAGGAGGGACTTGAAGGTGTGGAGGGTGGGGGCAAGGCGGACGAGGGCAGGGAGGGAATTCCAGACTGCGGGGCAGCAAGGGAGAAGGGATGAAGGCAGTTGGGGGAGCAGGGGAGGCGTGGGCGAATGAGGGCGGAGATGGAGGAGGGGCGGAGTGCTCGAACAGGGGTTCGGAGGGAGATCAGGGCAGAAAGGTAGGGGGGAGTGAAGAGCTTTGTAAGTGAGGACAAGGAGCTTGTGCAGAATACGCTCAGGAAGAGGGAGCCAGTGAAGAAAGGAGAGGAGAGGCTGTACATGGTCAAAGCGTCAGGCAAGGTGGATGATCCTGGCAGCAGAGTTTTGAACATTGATGAGGGAAGAAAAGTGAGAGCGGGGAAGGACAGCAAGGAGGAGGTTACAGTAGTTCAGGCGTGAGATGACTAGGGTGTGGATGAGAGTTTTGGCAGATGAGTCAGACAGAAAAGGGTGATCTTAGCAATGTTGTGGGGGGAGAAGCGGCAGGACTTGGTGACAGAGTCAATGTAGAGTTTGAAGGTAAGGTGCGAGTTGAAAAGGAAGCCCAAGCTACGGGCTTGGGCAACAGGGAGGTTGGAGACCTTGTCAATGGCAATTTACAGGGAGGAGGGAGAGGAAGGATTGGGAGGGAAGATAAGGAGTTCAGTTTGTGCCATGTTCAGTTTGAGTGGGCGGTGAGACATCCAGGTGGAGATATCAGAGAGACAGTTGGTGAGATGAGCTTGAACAGAGGGGGAGAGGGAAGGAGTGGAGAGGTAGATTTGAGTGTCGTCAGCATATAGGTGGTATTTGAAACCGTGGGAAGCAATGAGTTTGCCTAGGGAATGGGTCTAGAGAAGAGGGCCAAGGACTGGGAGGGGTAGGGAGGGGAAGGAGTTAGGAAGAGATACATTGAAGAAGTGGTCAGAAAGGTAGGAGGAGAACCAGTTGAGGACAGAGTCCAGGAATCCAAGGGAGTGAAGTGATTCAAGCATGAGCGAGTAGTCAACAGTGTCTAAGGTAGCAGAGACTAGAGATCAAGGAGGTCAAGAATAGAAGATCATTGGTAATCTTAACAAGAGCGGTTTCAGTGGAGTGAAGGGGGAAGAAGCCGGATTGGTGGGGGTCAAGGGAGAGTTGGTGGAGAGGAGGTCAAGGCAACGGGAGTAGACAACCCGTTCAAGGAATTTGGAAGCAAAAGGGAAGAGCGAGACAGGATGGTAATTAGAAGGTTCAGAGGGATCCAGAGTGGACTTTTTGAGGACGGGGGAGACAGTGGTGTGTTTAAAGGCAGAGGGGAAGGAGCCGGTAGAAAGGGAGAGGTTTATGATATGCAGGAGGGGAGGGGCAATGGTGGAAGCAATGGAGGTCAGGTGGCAGGAAGGAATGGGGTCCAGGGAGCAAGTGGAGGGGTTGGAGGAGGAGAGCAGGGAGGAAATTTCCTCAAGGGAGGCGGGAGGGAAGGAGGACAGGAGAGAGGTAGGGGGAGGAGGGAGAGAGGGGGAGTAGAAGGGGGAGAGGACTTGGAAGAGATTTCCAGGTGGATCTTATTCTTGTCGATCTTGGAGCTGAAGAAGAGAGCAAGATCCTGAGCAGAAAGAGAAGAGGGAGGAGGAGGACAGGGGGGTTTGAGAAGGAAGTCAAAGGTGGAGAAGAGGCAGTGAGGGTTCCGGGAGCAGGACTCAATGTGGGAGGCGAGGGAGATAGCAGAATTGAGTGACGAGAGGCAGAATTTGAAGTGATGGAAGTCCGCGTGGTAGTGGGATTTGCTCCAGAGGCGTTCAACAACCCCAATGCAGGAGCGGAGATGGCAAATGGTGGGAATGAGCCAAGGGCGAGGGTTACAGGAGCGAGATGGGCGGAGGAAAGGGGGACGAGGGTGGAGGCGAGAGAGGAGTTGAAGGTGGAGATGGCAGAATCGGGGGAGGAGGAGAAGACTGCGGGGAGAAGAGGAGAGAGGGAGGAGGCAAAGTCCTGGGGCACAATGGCCCGCAGATCACGGAATGGATGGGGAAGAGGAGAGGGAGCAGTGGGAGAGGTTGAAGGAGGCAAGGAAATGGTCAGATATGGGATGGGACTCAAAGGAGAGATCCGATACAGAACAGTTTCTAGAGAACACGAGATCAAGGGAGTGACCATCTGTGTGTGTGGGGCTAGTCCAGAGGTGGAGATTAAAGGAGGAGGCGAAGGAGAGGAAGCGAGCGATGCAAGGTTGAGAAGGTGCATCAACATGGATATTAAAGTCCCCAAGGATGAGTGTGGGGATGTCATCAGAGAGGAATAAGGTGAGCCAGGACTCAAACTTGGAGAGAAAGGAGGAGAGGGAGAGAAAGGAGGAAAGGTAGAACGACTCTCCTTTATAAACAGAGGTCTGCTGAAAAGCCCTGAAATTGAGGAAACTGCTTGAGCTACAGTTCTGAAAACGTATCCATGACTTATATTTGTGGGGACCATCATATGTGCAAAGTCTGAAGAAGATCCAGCCATAAAATAAAAAGTTAGAACTGTGGAAATGTTAATCAGTTGTGGTCAAAATGCACAGTGTTCCAACTATTTTGAATCATCAATAACTCCTCCCCCGTGATGAGTTGAGCTTCCAGATGTCACAGCCTTGGAGCCTGAGATCCCCATAAATTGCTTCTATAGTATGATAGTGCTTGGTGCATCCAAAAATGAGTTGTTAAACATTAAAAAATCAGTTATGCTGACTGGCACATGTGCCAGCTGCTGACCGCCATGTGTGTTGTTAGAAAAAACAGTAGGAAAGTTACATGACTCTTCTTTTTAAACTTATGTAACTTTATCAGGAGCCAGCTCTGTCACAAAGTCTTTAAGCTCTAGTCAGTTTCATGACAATTACCCTCTTGCCTCACTCCCTACTTTTCACTTTATATGAATAGTTGCATGACTTATTCATTCACTCACTCCAAGGAGAGGAATTTGAGTGATCCATATATCTCCCCGCCCCGCCCCCCCGGATGAGTTGAGGCCCCAGACTTCACAGCCTTGGCGTATGAGATGGTCACCAAGTACTACTGTAATATGATAGTACTTGGTGCAGCAAAAATGGAGTTATTAAACATTTAAAAAATCAGTTCTGCTGGCTTGTGCATGCATGGTGGTATGGAAAGTAGCATGGCTCTCAATAACCATAATGAGGTTTGCTAACATCACAGAGTTCCTCATGAGTGGGTTTTATATTCCCACATTCCTGCAAGAACAAGAAATAACCTTCAAGACTAGCAAAATGGAAACTATATGATGTACAATATTTTCACTATTCTATATCCATCATTGACAATTTTTAAATGGCACCGCCTGATAGGAGGTGCATGTGCACACTGATGCGTGTGCGATGGGTGGGTGAGTTGAGCACCCGGCGCACATGCACCCCCACGTATGGAGCAACCTCTGTTTTCCCTGGTTGCTCTGTTTGGGGGGTGAGTGCATGCACCCCTACTCATCATGCGCACACTGTGTCCTTCATATGGGCCTCTCCCACTCATGAACATCCAGATTTATGTGTGTCCATGAGTGGGAGAGGCCCGTGTAAAAAGAGCCTTATTGTCAGTAAATATTGAAGTCCTCTGTCTTCTGAAAAATTATCTTTTAACAAAAACTAAGAGGCTAACACAATCTGAATGCTTATCAGGCTTTGGTCTAGCGAATCATATTTTTAGTTGAACAAATGTATTAGAGCTTCGCTGATCTTCTTTTGACATTCAGTCAGTCTGAGCTCAGGGAATACATCTTAGAGGAAACTCCAGACCTCCCTTCCCCTGGTCCAAGGACTGCAAATCCCAAAGTGTATTCAAGCACGATATAGTGCTGATCAATAACTTCATAAGATGAAGGCATGGACAATGCATTTCTCAATTTTTCTGGTGACAGAAAACTGGGGAGAATTTCAAACAAATTTCAGGATAGGATTAAAATTACAAAATAATTGTTTATTTTGGAATTTAAGGATAGGTTCAAAATTCCAGCAGCAGCAAGAATAAAAGTGATTTATCCCTAGGGAGGGGGAAATGGGATGGTCTATATTTCTGTGGGATGTGTGTGTGTGTGAGCTGTCTCTTATACACATCTAGATGTGTATAAGAGACAGGGTTGAAGGGAGTGAGTATGTGTTTCTGTGGTGTGTGTGTCAGTGCATTTTCTAAAACCTGTCTTTGATACATTGTATCAGTGTGGAACATAGTATATCCATGTGTCCATGATAGTGAATCATATACAACTGACATGTGATATCTTTCAACATTCTCATGACTATATTAATCACATTGCAAAAACCTTGGAAATTTTCAAAAAAACAAAACAACTTACAGTTTAAAAAAACATTAAAGGCAGAACAGTTTGAAAAACAAAAAAAAATCCTCTTCAAAAACATTGTGCAAAATGAATTTTGACCTAACATAAACTCCAAAAAACATGAAAATCCATTATAATTACAATTCAAAAAACATTTAACTACATACATTCCAACAGAACATAAATACCAAAGAGCATGGAAATTATTTCAAGATTTTCTGTCTATATTTCACAATTTACCATCAATATGAACACAAGATATGTACTTTCTTCCTTACTATACATACTTTGTCTTATTAATATTTATCAGTAGCTAAAGTATCATATTTTTTCTTTATTAATCATTAATTTATTTTTGTAATTTGATGACAATGTTTTCAAACTGTCTTAACTCTGTCCTGTTGCACAGAATTACATTGTAATTAAACTATTGCATAAAGTTGTCTACTCTTGACATTCTTATTGTCATTTGACCTTCTGACATAATCAACAGTTCATTGTATAAAATAAAGGGTACACAATCTGAACACATGTAAATGACAGTTAAGGCAGTTTGAAAAAATTGTTGGTCATCTAATTTATGAAAATGATTGTAATTATAAACAGTTAACTTTTTAACTGTGTGTGGTGGGATTATCTTTTTTTTGGCACATACATATTTAGCATTTAGGACAGGGACAAGGAACCTCAGCCTTGTGGGCCAAATTTGGCCTCCCACTTTTTCTTACACACACCCATACTCTGCTAGCTCCTGACACCTCACATCTGGCCCACAGGCGTTTACTAAGACAGAATGAGGTGATATTCTTGACATCAATGAATATATTATTTAACAAATATTACCAGATAATATCACCACATATGTTTGTATGTTTTCTTTCTGTCTGTCTAGCTGTAACAACGTAAGAACTCCAGTACTGAATCAGACCAAAATTCACCAAGTTCTGAAGATAAAGTATTAATTGTCACATTATTTGGTGAATAATGATAATGCACAGTTAATAATAACTATCTAACATCTATTTACATTTGTTAGCCACAATGCTTTATTATTTAAATATTTATAACCTTCAGAATGCAGGATTTATACATTAGGTGCCTGCATGGCTTTAAATATGGCTTTCAGGCTTTCTATATAGAAACTGAAGGCTAGTGGGAAAGTGTTGTCATGGGGATTTTAAACTATAATTCGGCCTGAAAAGGCCCTAAACCTCTGTTGCATTTTGAGTGATTTAAGGACTTGTGACTTAAAAGACCAGATCAATAGTTCTCAACAGCCTGAGAGTCTGACACTTTAAATATATTCAGTGGGATGCATGAGATAAGACAATCAAGCAATTTGGCTTTAACAACTGCTGACTGGCTTTAAAAAAACAAAGAAACGAAAAAAAGAGAAACAGTTGAACGTTTCCTTCATGCCCAAGAATATGAAAAGCCTGTCCAAAGGGGAAGAAGGAAATGGACCACAATTTTCTTGCAGCTAGAAGTGAATACCTGTCAGCTTTTCAAAGAGAAAATGAGGCTGATATGTACTATCCCAAAGGGGAGGGAGTCAGGTCTGGTCTGGGTAAGAAAGTGTGTGTGTGTGTGTGTGTGTGTGTGTGTGTGTGTAGTGGGGGCGGGAGGAGTGCTAACCTTCCCTAGTCAAAAGTGGGGAAAATTTCAAATCTTCATGTGTGTTGGGAGCAACACAAGTACTATTAAATCATAGTTTCAAATATTGTATTAACTAAGCTGGCTACAATTAAAAAATAACAAAGAATACATCTTCCTTTTCTCTGCTTCGCTTGTTTTCTGTTCCTCTGGCTGGGATGCTGAAAGTGTTCTTCTGGCACAATCCCATTCATTTCAATGGTCATTGGACCAGTCGAGTGCTTTGAGGACTGACCTGTCTTTCCTTTGCTTCCCCCAATTTGACTTTTATTTGTTGTGACACTTCATAGGTCTTTTTAAATGTCTGTTTAACCCAAGACTGATTTTCAGTGAGTCATTCTTTTTTAAATTTTTAAAATAATTTTCACATTAAGATTAAGAACATAAAAACATAAATATTGCCATACTGGGCCAGACCAACGGTCGATCAAGCTTAGCATCCTGTGTCTGACGGTGGTCAATCTTGGTTGTTTGGAATATGTGCTCAACAGGTTACAGTGCGGTGATCTGTTCCCTGTTGTTCACACTCAGCTACCGACAGAAAGATGTTACATTCCCCAAAGCTACCTGGCTAATAGTTGACCTATCCTCCAGAAACCTGTCCAATCTTTTTTTAAACCTAACTATACTACTAGCCTTGATCATATCTTGTGGCAACAAATTCCTCACCTTAATTGTGCATTGAGTGAAACAAATACTTTTATTTGTTTTAATCTGTTACCTGTTGGTTTCATGAGGTGTCCCCTAGTTCTAGTAGTATTTGAGAGGGTAAATAACGGTTCCATATTTACTTGCTCCACACCCCTCATGGTTTTATAAATTTCTAACTTATCCCCTCTCAGATGTCTCTGCTCCAAGCTTGGGAGCCTCATCCTATTTAGCCTTTTTTCATAGGGGAGCTGTTCCATACATTTATCATTTTTGTTGCAATCAGAACTGCACACAGGGGCGTAGCAAAGCTGGAGAGGGCCTGGGCTCAGCCCACAATTATAGGCCCCCCAAAGAGTGACTCAAAAAGTAAAAATAAATAAATAATCAAGGGAGGGGCTAGGGATGCAGGTGGGTAGGAGCCTGGGAGGATTTGGGGGAGCTGGAGTGGGGGTGCAAGTGCAAGTGTCTAGGGGTGAACGTCGGTGAGAACAGCTAGAGGAGTTGGAATAGGGGTGCAGGTGGGTGGGAGGGGCTCAGAGATGGAATGGGCTTGCAGGTGGGAGGAAGTGGACTGCAGGATACACATACACACATTCATTCTCACAGGGTGATTTCAGATGTTACGCGGTCTGGAGTCACCACAGTGGATTCCCAGTGGTGGTGAACCGATCAACCACCCCCCGTGGTCAATAAAAGCCCTGAACAGACATGACGGGAGCGGGACCACGGCAGGGAATTGTGCCACCAGTTCACGGCACGGGGCAGCACAACAGATATGACACCAATTCCCGGCCATGGTCAAAACATCCAGAAGGCATCGGGGAGGGGCGGGACATAGACAGGGCCAGCTGAGGGCAAATGAAGCCACAAGGGACAAAAGGGAACACCCAAACAAGGGAAAGAGGAAGGGAGGGGGAAAAGGGAGAAGAGCCGCTGAGGTACCACACACAACAGGCACAGAAACAACGAGGGCACAGTGGAACACACAGCACAAACACATGCCCGGGTACGCACACACCCACATGGGAAAGGAAGGGAAGGGGGTGGGGCAACACAGTGGGACAGACTACACACATGGCACAATGAGCACAGGGAGGGAGGGGGGCGCTGGACAGGGAACAGGTGGGGAAAAAGCACAGGGGCAGAGCAGGAAACAGGCAACAGCAACCAGAACCCCCACCACAGAACAGTCCGCACGGGCACCCCCACAGCAACACAGGCAGTCCCGGAATGGGGGCCCCCAGGAGGTCCATCCAGAGGCAAAGCAGGAGCCCACATGGCACAGGGAGCAGTCCAGGAATGGGCCAGAAGGCACACATGGACCCCAGGCTCCGGCGAGGGGGTGATGGAGGGGAGCCAGGAGAGTTGGAGCAGTGCAGCAGGTCCATAGTCACATACCCCACCCCCCAGGAGGAGTCTGGGTGGGGCTGTCTAGGGGCCCAAGAACCCCGAGGGCACACGGGCACCCATGGGGGGGCAGGGGCAGATGAGGATGGTCAGACGCACCCAGGTGAGCCAGGGGACCAGTCAGGGAGCTGGAAGCGGACAGTGGAGAAGGCAGCCATGGAGGGGAACACCGGGTGTAGAGGCAGACGGGGGGAGGCCCCAGAGGGAGCCCAGAGCTACAGGCAGGGCCAGCAATACCCTGCAAAGCAGGTAGCACAACAGCATGGCCTGGAAATCAAGGAGGGAGCAGGCAGCGGATCATGGCAGCAGTGCAGAACCAGGACCCCACACAGGGGCCAGCCACTGGGGCCCGGGAGGCACAGAGAGACTCACAGCCAGCTGCCGGGAGACACAAAGGGACCAGGGGCCCCGCCTAGTGAATGAGGTGGGGCCAATGAAACATGCCCCAGCGGTGTCCCAGCACGGACATGTGGTGGGTGATCAGGTAGTACACCTTGAATGGATCCTGCATGGAGTGACCCAGCTGCACATCGGAATGGGACCACACACCCGACAGCACCAACAGCTCCGCCGCGGAAGGCTCAGACATGCAGCTGTCAGCAGCAGGGGGCTATGGAAGCTGACCCAGCTCCAGTAGCTGGTGATACACTGCCCCACGAGAGCGCTGGTACCCACGGGCCCTGTTAACACAGGTGAAATAGGACACGGCCAGTGCAGGGCCCCCCTCTGCCAGACAGACCATGTAGGCAGCCAGGCTGCACACAGACAGGACAGACACGGTCTGTGCCACAGACCATGTCACATGCGAGCACCTCATCTCTGGCATGCGCACATCAGGAAAGGGAACAAGCCCCAGCGTCTCAGCATTCAGCCGGCAATCCAAGGCGCTCTCCTCATAGTCGAAGTAATGAAGGCCAGAGCTCAGGCTCGCATAAGCACCTGACAGGCTGTCTGGGCAGCTCAGGAGCAACTGCACGGCCAGGGCATGCCACAGGTCACACAGGGCCATGGTCTCGTGGCAGGACCACAGATGGGGGGCCCCATGAGAGCTGGGAGCCGGGAGCCCGGTGTCAGCACAGTCAGCCATGGTCCAGCATGCCAGGGAGAATAACACCACATATAGGGGGGCCCACATCCCCTGGACAGGCAGGAGGGGGCTCGGGGGGGGACCAAGGACGGGCAAGAAAGCCGCAGTCCGCAACAATGTATGGCAACAGAGCGAGGTGTGCGGTACAGACCCAGCACAGCTGCAGGAACTGAGCACACAGACAGGACATCCGACACACTAATCAGGCCGGTAAGGACACGATGTTGCTAACAGGGAGAGGTGGGAGGTGATGACAGGAGGCATACAGCTGCAGCCTGCACACCCGGGCACGCGCCAGGGCATGCGCACGGCTCCATGCTGGGATGGCAGGAGCGCTCCATAGTGTGCCCCCGCCACCCCGGGCCACCCGCCCTGAAGGAGACAGCCCAGCCAGCCAGGGGCGGGGCACCACTCATACCAGCCTATACCAGGGCCACCCGCGCCCCCCTGGGGTGCACCGCACCATGGAGCAGGACAGGTTGGGTACCTGCGCAATGCATCTAGCGCTCTGTGCCAAGTGATACCGTGTCCACACCAATCATCTGCACATCCTGACCGCTGAGGTGCACCTGGACGCCCGCCTGTGGGTTACCATGGCCCGGCATGCTTCAGGGGCCTTCAGGGCTCACCACGGCTGCAGGCGTGCCCTAGCCCGGCTCAAGGCTCAGTGTGTGTCCGGGGCGGACCAGAAGGCCATGAGCCGCAGCCGGACCAGGGCTGTGGCGATCCGCAAGACGGCGGGGCGCCTCCACTGGAGGAGGGAGAACATGCGCTGGTCCTCCCTGCTCGCTATGCCCATTGCCTGGCGGGTATGGGTCGCAGAGCAGGAACAGGGGTGTTGGTCCTGGGCACTGGCTCAGTGGGACGAGGCCGACTGGAGGGATCACTTCTGGATGGACAAGCTCACCCTACTGTGACTCGCAGAGCTGCTCACGCCCTGGCTGGAGCGGCAGCATACCCCCATGTGGAACCCCATCCCCATGGTTCAGTGGGTGGCCATTGGGGTCTGGGCCCTGGCAACGCCTGACTCCTGCCGGTCCATCTCCCAGCACTTTGGTGTCATGGGACCTATCCATCTTGGCTGAGTGCTCCCACACCATCCCCGCAATGGCCTGTTCTAGTCGCCTGAATGCCTCAACCTGCCTGTTGTGCTCCCGGCGCTTCTGTCGCTGCTCCTGGCGCACCTCTGCTCAGAGCCTCTGGTTCCTGACCTCCACCTGTTGCAGGGAGCGCTCTATGGCCACCTCCATGTGGTCCATGGCTGCGATCATCTGCTCCCCCTGCTCCGCCAAGGTCTGGACGATGTCCTCTGCCTGGTCCTCCCTCTGGTGCCATACCCGTTCTTGGTGCTCCTTCATCTGCTGGGCTGGGGGCACGGGCCCAGCTTGCTGTGGCCCCTCTGGCTGCCCTGTAGGGTACACAGTGGTTAGTTGTTTGCAGGCCCGGGCACATGGCCCCGGGCTGGGGGGGGGACCCTTTAGTATCCGCCCTCCCTTTGGTGCCCAGTACCAACCCCACCTGTCATTCCGGCCCTCCGTGGCCCCCCATCCCGCCATGCGTGTCCTGGGTTCTCCTCCCGGCCTCCCCGGGGGCCCCCCCACCCTGCCTTTGCACCTTACATTGGTTCTCCGGCTGCTGCCTGGACTGTCCTGCGCCGGCCTCCTCGCCCGCCTGCCTCTGGTGTCGGGGCATTCCGTTCCCTGTGGGGGTATGCAGGGGTGGTTGGTGGGGGTCTGTCGGTGTGCCCGGGTGACCCCATCAGCCCCAGTGCTGTGATCTGGGGTGTTGAGGCTGGGTGGAGCCACCCCCTGGCTGGGTCGTCCCAACCCCCCTCACCCCTGTCCCAACCCCCCCTCACCCTGGCTCTGTAAGCAAGCAGATGACCCTCCTTCCCATCTGCTTGCTTACTCTCGATGTATGTCTCCGATCCCTCCGAGGCCATCCCCTCTGTGTTGCTGTGCTCCCCCTGCAACCACTGGCTGAGGGTGATGAGGGTGCCGGCCTCAGAGTCTGGCTTTCCGGCCAGGGGGTGGGGGCTCTCTGGGCTGCTGTCCGGGGGGGGGGGTCTTCTGCTCGCCGAGGTCCCAGGGCATTCCTCCTGGGGCCCTGGGGCCCTGGTGCGGGTGCCTTCTTGTGGGGCGGCGAGGGGTGGGGGTATCTTGGCCCATTCCCTGACCTGGACCACGGCGCTCCGCACAAGGCGTGGGGTGACTATTGATCCAATCATATGGAGGATGTGGTCCGGGCCATCATAGAAGAGGACGTTTCGGGCTCCATGTCTGGACCGCTGGTTGTTGTCCTGTATTGCCTTGTACCCCTTCTTCAGCTCTTTGGCCTTGGAGCGGCACTGTGCGATGGTCCAGTGATGCCCCGCCACCTCCATTTCCCGCACTATCTCCCAGAACATGTGTTCATTTCTCTGATTGAGCGTGAGCTGCAGCTGATGCTCCTGGGTCCCCCAGATGCGGATGAAGTCCCGGGTCTCCCGGAGCCCCCACTGCCCCCCTTGGTGGTAGGGCCTTCTCCCCCTTCTCCCCTCTGATTCCTCCTCTTCCTCCTCCTCCTTCTCCTCCACCTGGCCAGGGCCCGTCTCCTCTGGGGGCTTGGGCTCTCGGGCCCGTTTCCGTGTCTGCGGGACACACAAGCGGGGGTGGGTGGGTGTTTGGTTGCTGTTCTGCCCTGGTCCCGCATCCCTCCCCCTCCCCCCTCCCCTGCTGGCCAGCCAGTCCCCCGCCCCCCCTTGGTGCCTCTGTGCTCCCCCTTCATTCCCCTTACCCGTTTCCGGGGTGCCTCCTCCCCCAACCCGGTCAATGTCCCCAGGGCGGCCTGTCCCTGCTGCTGCTGCTACTGCTGCTGCTGTCTTTCCACCTCCTGCATGTGCAGCACAACCACCTCCTCCTCCGCCTGCACCTCCACCTCCTCCTCCTCCTCTCTTGCTCTTTCGCCCTCCGCTCTCCTCTCCCTCCTGCCTCGCTCCATCCCGCCACGTCCCCCTGCTGCTGTGTGCCCTTTAAATCTCCCTCCGCGGCCTGTGTTGTTGCTGGTTGCCTGGCAGCGATGTTGCATGCTTTGACCGCGGCTGGGAATCATTTTGTTTGATTCCGGCCGGTGATTGCCGTCCAGACATTACTTTTTTTTGTTTTCCATCAGGAATCTCTTTGACCATGCTTTCGGAGATGGTCTGGGCCGGAGGTCCAGAAGCGTGGTTGATTTTGATCCCATGTGGGTATTGACTGTGGTGAACATCTGGCAGCCACTGAGCAGACATTCAGGACTCTTTGGCCCCATCGCGGGATTGACTGTGGTTCACTGTGGTTGACTGTGATCTCGTAACATCTGAAAATACCCACAGTCACTCTTACACACTCATTCACACACATGCTCATTCATTCACACTTATTCTCTCTCACATATGCTCATTCTTTCTTATTCACACACACACACACAGAAACACATTCTCATTCACACAGACACACAAACACCCCCCCGCCTCACTTGCTGCCTGCCACTGATGCCACTGTTTAAAGGCTCCACTGCTGGGGCCACTATATTTCCTTGCCTGGCATGCTGGGAAATGTAGTCCCAGCATGCCAGGCTCAGGAACCATGTTTCCTGATTGTGGCATGTTGGGACTACATTTCCCAGCATGCCAGACAAGGAAGTATGGTGGCCCCCAGCATGCACACACAGGTGGCAGAACAGTGGGGCCTTTAACCTGTCAGTCAGGATTGGAGGTGCCAGCAGCAATCATCGGGCTGGTGAGCAAGCAGGGGCAGTGCGGACAAGTTCCTCCTCCCCATCCAGGCTAATGCCCAATTGAGGAAACTCTGGCAAGCCAGTGATTCAGCGAGTGGGTACTGGAGGGGAGCCAGCTTCCGAGGACTCACTTTGGATCTGGGACCCCTGGCGGGCCCTCCAGGGCCCCAGATGCAAATGCACCCCTGCGCCATGATCTCTACACCACTGACTGCACACAATATTTAAGGTGTGGTCACACTATAGTTTTATATAGTGGCATTATGATATTTTCAGTTTTATTCTCCACCCCTTTACATCCCTTTATTTCCCCTTACGAAATAATTCCTAAGTTTGTTTGCTTTTTTGACCACCACTGCACACTGAGCTGAGGATTTCAGTGATGTGCGTGCACAGCCATTGCCTGCGGCCCACAGGAAATGGGATTGTGCCCAGTGACTCCTTTTCCTGAGTGGTAACTCCTAATTTAGAACCCAGCATTGTGTACATATAGCTTGGGTTGTTTTTCCCTACGTGCATCACTTTTCACTTGTTGACATTAAATTTAATCTGCCATTTAGATGCCCAGCCACCCAGTCTTGCAAGATCCTCCTGTAATTCTCCACAGTCCACATTTGTTTTAACTACCTTGAATAACTTTGTGTCATCTGCAAATTTGATCACTCACTCTTTACTCCCTTTCCCAGATCTTTAATGAATACATTAACCAATACATTCCAGTACAGATCCCTGGGGTTCTCCACTATTTACTTCTCTCCATTGTGAAAACTTACCATTTAGTCTTACTCTTTGTTTCCTATCCTTTAACCAGTTGCTAATCCACAATATATATCCATATATAGATCATTTTTTATCCTTTTCTTATCCTATCACCCCATATGTTTGCATGTTTTCTTTATGCCTCTCTAGCTGTATCAACATAAGAACTGTCATACTGGGTCAGACCAGTAATCCATCTAGTCCAGTGTTCTGTCTACAACAGTGGCCAGTGCCAGAGACAAAACAAACAAGGCAAATATGGAATGATTCGTCACCTGCCATCCATTCTGGATTGACCCCTGTGTTTGACTGGAAGCGCCCTTCTCCAAGTCCCCTGAGTCTCTTGGGGGGGGGGGGACGACTATGGACTGAGCATTCTTGGTGGCTGCACCGGGACGACTATGGATTGAGCATTCTTGGTGGCTGCACCTCTGCACCGTTTGGCCTCAGACCTCCCCTCCTTTCAACAACAGTGTAAGACCTGGCTATTCCACCGGGCTTTTGGTGGGGGAGATGGGTAATGGGTGCGGCGTGGGGTGGGGGGTTTAAACTCCACCAATATTGACTGTTTTATATTGTTGTATTTTATATTTAGATTGTATTTTAGGTTTTTAATTAACGTTATTTGTGAGACACCCCGAGCTGCTGACAGCAGGAGAGTGCAGGATTTGAAATCTGTAAAATAAATAAATAAATAATGTGCAGGGGGGATTGGGCTTTGCATGCTGCTGGGAATCTGCTTCAGCTAGATGACTCTGTGTCCCATCCCCCCGCAGGTAACCTACCTAACTCCATAAGGCAGAGCAGCCCGCAAAGGGCGCCGCCAAAGGGCGAGGATCCATTGGCGGGCTGTTGGTGAGCAGAGGCGGTGGAGGCGGCTACCAGCACAACTGCAAGATCTGTTCCAGCTCCCCCCCCTCTGTAACCAACTCACCAAGATGCCTGTCCTTATCTCCCACCCCGTCTCTCCCCTCTCCTCCACTCTCCCCCTTCCCTCTCACCTGCCTCTCCCCCTGCTTCTTTCCCCTCTCCTCCTGCCTCCCACTAAGCCTGTCATCTCTCTCCCCCATCCCCACACCTCCTCCTCCCCCCCCATCTTGCCCCCTGCCCCTCTGCCCCAGGGCCCATCTCCCACCGATCCCATTGCCCCCTTCCCCCAATCTTATCCCCATTCCCTGTCTCCCCCCAATCAACTCCCATTCTCCTGTTCCCTCTGGAACTGTCACTCCTCCGCTAATAAAGCTCCCTATAGTCATGATCTTTTCTTCTCTTGCTCCTTTTACCTTCTTGCCCTTACTGAAACCTGGATCCCCCCACTGACTCTGTCACCCCTGCCACCCTCTCCTACAGTGGTCTCTCCTTCTCCCACCAGCCCCGGGCTGAAGGCCGAGGTGCTCGTGTAGGCATTTCATTTATTTATTTACAGCACGGGCTTTCGCCATGGCCTAAGTTTTTACCACAAACAATAAGGTATATAAAACCAGTATTCAGTATTCGAAAAATTCAGAAAATTCAATACCAAGGTACCAAAATAAGATAAAACATACATGCTTTCCAGCAGCCCATACTACTACAGCTTAACCCAATTACTTGTATAACCACCATCGTCCCTCCTCTCCAAATACCAACCCTTGGGAAAAGTGGAAGCAAACTCTTCCCAATTAACAATTCTCCCATAGGGTCAGGAACTTATATGCTTTAGTCCCATCCTACCTATCCTAGTACAAGCTCCTTGGGTTAGTTTTGTTGTTGTTTTATGAGGCATCAGCACTCGATAACCTCCATTTAAAATAATTTGATCATAATACACAATGTACACAAAGATCTATACAGTACACAGTACACAAAAGTCAAGAGATAACCATACTCAGTTGATGGATTTAGGGCCCCGTATCAACTTTAGGATTAACCCGATATCCCGGCTTTGGCCTCCCTCCGCTTTTTTGAAGCCAACCATACAAATGTGGCCATGGCCATCACATCTTCTGATCTTATTTGAGAAAGGAGACTTTTGAACCCCTGTCCTGGTTCGGGGTATCCTGCCCTACCCATCAATGATTGGAGCCAAACTGCCCTTAGCTAGTGTAGGCCTCCTCCTTGCCTCTTCCTGCCAGTTTCAACCCCTCCCCTCTGCACCCTCTCTCTCCTTCCCCACCTTTGAGGCTCACTCCATAAGCCTCTACTCCCCTCTCCACCTCAGTGTTGCGGTTATCTACCACCACCACCCGGCTCCTCCTTTCTCTCCAAGTTTGACTCCTGGCTCACCCTATTCCTCTCTGACAACATCCCCACACTCATCCTTGGTGACTTCAATATTCATGTTGATGCACCCTCTTAGCCTTGCTTCGCCCGCTTCCTTTCCTTAGCCTCCTCCTTTAATCTCCACCTCTGGACTAGCTCCCCCACCCACACTGATGGTCACTCTTCTGATCTTGTGTTCTCTAGGAACTACTCTGTCTCCGATCTCTCCTTTGAGCCCAATCCCATATCTGACCATTTCCTTGCTTCCTTCAACCTCTCCCACTGCTCCCCCTCCTCTTCCACATCTCCCTGTCCCTTCCGTAATCTGAAGGCCATTGTGCCCCAGGACTTTGTCTCCTCGCTCTCCCCCCCTCAGTCTTTTTGTCCTCCTCCCCCGATTCTGCCATCTCCACCTTCAACTCCTCTCTCACTTCCACCCTCAACTCCCTTGCCCCCCTCTCCTCCCGCCCAGCTCGCTCCTGTAACCCTTGTCCTTGACTCACCCCCACCATTCATCATCTCCGCTCTTGCACCTGGGCTGCTGAACGCCTCTGGCATAAATCCCACTACTGCGCTGACTTCCTCCACTTCAAATTCTGCCTCTCATCACTCAACTCTGCTATCTCCCTCACTAGACAGCAGGACTATGTCTCACACATTGAGTCCTGCTCCCGGGACCCTCACCACCTCTTTCCCACCTTTGACTCCCTTCTCAACCCCCCCTGTCCTCCTCCTCCCTCTTCTCTCTCCGCTCAGGATCTTGGTCTCCTTTTCATCTCTAAAATTGACAAGATCCGCCTGGAAATCCGCCTCACTCTCCCTCCTCCCCTCCCCTCTCTCCTGTCCTCCTTCCCTCCCACCTCCCTTGAGGAAATCTCCTCCCTCTCCTCCTCCAACCCCTCCACTTGCCCCCTGGACTCCATTCCTTCCTGCCTCCTGAGCTCCATTGCTTCGACCGTTGCCCCTCCCCTCCTGCATATCATCAACCTCTCCCTTTCTACCGGCTCCTTCCCCTCTGCCTTTAAATGCGTCACTGTCTCCCCCATCCTCAAAAAGTCCACTCTGGATCCATCTGAACCTTCCAATTACCATCCTGTCTTGCTCCTCCCTTTTGCTTCCTAACTCCTTGAACGTGTTGTCTACTCCCGTTGCCTCGATCTCCTCTCTGCCAACTCCTCCCTTGACCCCCTCCAATCTGGCTTCCACCCCCTTCACTCCACTGAAACCAGTTTTGCTAAGATAACTAATGATCTTCTTGTGGCAAAATCCAATCGCCTTTACTCTATTCTTGTCCTTCTTGATCTCTCTGCTGCAAGTTGACCACTCGCTCCTGCTTGAATTGCTTCACTCCCTGGGATTCCGGTACTCTGTCCTCAATTGGTTCTCCTCCTACCTTTATGACCACTCCTTCAATGTATCTCTTCCTAACTCCTCCCCCTCCTCCTCCCTACCCCTCTCAGTTGGGCTTCCCCAAGGCTCTGTCCTTGGCCCTCTCCTCTTCTCTATCTACACCCAATCCCTAGGCAAACTCATTGCCTCCCACAGTTTCCAATACCACCTATACACTGATGACACTCAACTCTATCTCTCCACTCCTTCCCTCTCCCTCTCTGTTCAAGTTTGTCTCACCAACTGTCTCTTCGATATCTCTGCTTGGATGTCTCAACGCCAACTCAAACTGAACATGGCACAAACTAAACTCCTTATCTTCCCTCCCAGTCCTTCCTCTCCATCCTCCCTGTCCCCTAAGCCCATAGCTTGGGCTTCATATTCAACTCGCACCTTACCTTCAAACCCTACAATGACTCCGTGGCAAAATCCTGCCGCTTCTCCCTCCACAACATTGCTAAGATCCGCCCTTTTCTATCTGTCTCCTCTGCCAAAACTCTCATGCATGCCCTAGTCATCTCACGCCTTGACTATTGTAACCTCCTCCTCGCTGGCCTTCCCTGCTCTCACATTTCTTTCCTCATCTCTGTTCAAAACTCTGCTGCCAGGATCATCCACCAAGCCCGTCACTTTGACCATGTGCAGTCTCTCCTCTCCTTTCTCCACTGGCTCCCCCTTTTTGAACGTATTCTGCACAAGCTTCTCATCTTCACCTACTAAACCCTTCACAACCTCGCCCTCCTCTATCTCTCTGCCCTGAACTCTCTCCAAACCCCTGTTTGAGCACTCCGTTCCTCTTCCATCCCCTCCCTCACCCTCCCACGCCTCCCCTGCTCCCCCAACAGCCTTTGTCCCTTCTCCCTCACTGCCCCACATGCCTGGAATGCCCTCTATTCCCACATCTGCCTTGTCCCCTCCCTTTGTACCTTCAAGTCCCTCCTCAAAACGCACCTCTTCCACTCCACCCTTCCTAACTCCTGCTAATCATCCCCACCCAGAATTATCCCCCAATGTACTGTAACCAAGCCAAGAACATGTACCTGAGTTCTCGCATCCTCATGATCGTTGCATCTCTTGTCTCTCCCTCTGTTCCCCCTTCCCTTTCTCCCCTCCCCCTGTCTTTAGATTGTAAGCTATCGGACAGGGATCATGTCTATCTTATTATCTGTAAAGTGCCAGGTACAGCACTGGTGCTATATAAAAGCTAATAATAATAATAATTAATTAATAATAAATTTATTCCCAGCTTTTGGCATTCAGAGGTTTTAGAACTCTCTGAGCATGAGGCTGCATCCTAACCATATTGGCTGGTAGCCACTGATGAGCTTATACTCAATGAATTTGTCTACTGTTGGCCTACACAAAACCCAGTGAGTTACACATATTAACTATGCAATGTATGAAAAGGACTCCTTTTTGTTTGTGTTAAATAATTTGTGAGGAATTTCTTGTTTCAAATCCAGGTCCGTGATGGCTACAGGCAGATGCTGTAGCAGTCCTCTTTGACACAGGGGAATCATTCAGAGATCCAGTCGATTGCCTTTGGTAGGTCCCTGGCTTCTGGCCATACCCGGGCTATATAATTCAGTTCAGTATTATTGTCATAGCCGTTAGTCATAGCAAAATTCATAAAATAAGAAAAATATAAAATATAGAACACACAAAAAAGCTACACAGCAGGAATCTTCACAAGATCATTTTAGTATACTCTGCTCTAATTTTCATAGCAACTGAAAGAAACATAGTTGCTTGAGATAAAATAAAATCGTTGTAACCTTGTAACAAGGATATCAAACCATCATATTGGCTTCAAGGGGGCATAGAAAGGATTATTTGGAATAGGAACTTTGCATGCGGAGCTGAATATAACTGACAATCAAACAGGACATGAGATAATGTCTCCATAGCTTGCTGGCCACAGTAGCACCAATGCTGGTCATATGGGACTGCATTTGATCTCCCTTCCAGAATCGCAGATCACAGTAGGTTGGACCTGCCCAAGGTGAATGCTCTCCTAAACTTCCACACTGATAGGCATAGGGGTGTGCATGTTATTTTCGTTATATCAATAACAAAAACAAAATTTGTTGTTTTTCGTTTTTGTTATTGCAATAATCAAAATGACAGAAAATAATAATGAAATCAATAATGATAACAAAAGTCACTGTTTATTTAGTTCTTGCCTGGTAGCCTGTTAGGTGTTTTTTGGAGGGAAATGTGGAGTGGGGAAGAGGGAGCAGACATCTCGGAGCCAGAAACAGTGTTGAACTCTTGAATTGGGAGAGGAAGGACCTGATGGATGTGTCTCTGGCGAATGAGCAACACAAGCAGGTCCCAGCAGTTGAATGGCACCCTGGGATTCCTCAATGTCTCTGCCTCCCAGAACCAATCAGGAGGGCTCCGGAGGAGGGCACTGCAACCCTTTATATTGTAGGGCCAATCCTTATTCCTTAGGTACACATATATAAAGAGATAGATATAGGCAGTATAGTTTATAGATATATAGATTAGATTATAGATATAGAATATAGATTAGAGATAGTAGATATACCTCTGAGTTTTTCTTTTCCCTTCCCCGTCTGTCCATATATTATATAAATATATATATTAGTTGTGTATATATATAGATTAGATATTTAGATACTACAATATTTTATTATATATATTAGGATTATAGGATAGGAATATTTTGTATTATACATAGGTTATGTTTAGCTTAGATTTTGTATCTATTATATAAATAAAAGTACATATTGTGTAGAGTATATATTATTGTGTGCAGTTCTTTGTATATTACAATGAGAAGGGGAAGGAGCGCAACTTCTGACAATAATTCTTCGTTGGCGCACGAAATCAATACCGATACCAAAAATAAAATCTTCATTTGAACTCGGTACCAATACTGATAACAAGAGCGAAAAATGACATTTCATTAACGAAAATGACACATTTTAATAATGAGAACAATAATGAAAAATGATGGGGCCCTGGTGCACATCCCTAAGATAGGAAGCTAAGATAAGTGGCACCATTCAATACAACCTTAAAGTACCTATACATCGGGAGATTTTCTGAGAATATATAGCCATAATCAGGGCCTGTGTATCCTGATCTTCAATACACCTCTTAATGAGACTCAAGGCCACATTTGGTTGCAAGGTAAGAATGAACTCTTTAGAAAAAAGCCAGGGTGGGAAGTAATTCTATAAATTTACTATTCCACATCCCGTTCTGGGCTAGGTTTAAAGCAAGAGAACTAATACTATCCGAGCAGTCAGTAATTAAGTACAGCTAGAGCTAGTAATTAATCAACTGGAGCCAGTAATTAAGTACAGCTGTCTTAATCAAGGAAGACAAAGGGAGCAGGCCCACTTCGGCCCTCATCAGGATTGTAGGAGTTGACTAAGGAACCCCAAGAATAGTTCTCAAAAACTGGTTTTGAATCTTACCCAACTTATTCAGTAATTATACACTCCAGACCTGGGTACCATAAAGTAACTGATTAATAAGTTTAGCTTTAAAAAAATTCACTTCTGGGGGGCATACCCTGACTATATAAGTGGGACAGGAAACAGGAAGTTGTCCAGACAATGTGATAGCTACATTGACATGGGATCCTGTGTATACCCTGCCCCAGTCTCCTACCTTGAACCAGCCCTGCTCCAGTCTCTGCACTGGACCTTTGTCTCCTGAGTCCTACTTGCTCACACATCCCTGGCCCCTTGATTGTCTTGGACTTTCCAGCTCCTGACTCCTGAAAAACTACCTGACTTGATTTTTCAGCTTCATACACACTGGCTTGCCTCAGCATTTTTCTGATCATGACTTTGGCTTTGTCTGACCTTGGATTCTGCCCTGTCTGACCCTGCTTTAGCACCTGATGGATTATGGCATCACCCAGGTTTCTGACACATGATGTCTACAAATTTATCAGATATCCCCTAGTTATTGTAGTTATGGTATTCCATATATTCTCCACAATTTTGATTGTGGTTGTGTGTATCTATATATATTTCTCTTTGTGTGTTATCTAAGCTCTTTCTTTCCCTTACCTTTCTGTTACACTCACTTCTGTATGTCTTACATGCACAGGTTTGATTATCCTTCAAAGTCTTAGATAGTGAGAATTGGATGTGCATGCTTTGCATGTGCATTGAATATCTTGGTGTGCAGGTGTGCGTGCACCATCACGCAAGAGCAGCAAGTGCATGGACCTTGGATTGGCCCCATTGTCTTTAAAATGGGGGCTCAATTATCTGTAAAGTAAGTACCATGGAACTAGAAATGAAGAAATAGTAGAACCTTGTATTTTAAAATTAGTTTTGAATGGCATAGGGGTGAGATTCCAAGTATGAAGTCTAAAAGGATTTCAATAGCTGTGGGTAGGATTACCAGCAGTTGGCTCAGTCATTCCCTCTGGGGCTATAAAACACATAGTGCTATATAATATGTCCCAAATTGTGCACAAGTAACACGACTTGTCAACTGCACAAACCCATTCAGATCCCCAGATGTGCACATCAAGCACCCTGGGCCTGATTCTTATTTACCCCAAGCCACTATATGCTTCCGTGGAAGCATAAAGAGGCTTTCATGTAGGTGCAAATGTACTTTATAACCACTATCAGAAAAGTCTAAAGTGGCCTGAAGGTAAATAAGAAAAGAAAATCCGCAATATTGTTACAAGACTGGAAATAAAACTAAAAAGGTGGCAGGCAAATCAATAGACCTCTGAAACAACTCCTTACAGTTTCCAATGAAAGGTTTCTTAAGGTAAGGACACTTGTGCTACTTACTGTACAGATAAAGGATGTTTTTAGACAGATGGGGAGCAGGGGAGTAGCTACTATAGGGACAGCTGGGACGTTTGTTCTGGGGCCCATGCTGGTTCGGGGGCCCCATCCCTATAGTAACTGAGCCACTGAGGTGTTTTTTTTCTTTCTTGTTTTTTTTTTAATCTGTCTCTCTCAGCCCGGGCCCAGGCCCTGCACCCACCGCCTGTCGCATGCCCCGCCCCCCGCAAAAGCAGACTTGCATGGGGTGGACTTGAAGTCTCACCCCCTGGTGCCCATACTGCAGCTTTAGCTCCACCCCCTGCTGCACAGCATGTGCAGGAAAGGCAGTGCATGAGCTGGCATTTTTCAGCGACTTGAGTCTGCAGAGGTGGCACAGTAGCCTGGACCAGTGAGTGTGGGGAGCATGTGGTGCCGCCAGTGCAGTCTGGTCTTTGGAGCAGCGGTGCCACACATTCTCACAGCCAGGAAGGAAGAAGCAGCTGAGCAGCACTGATGCGGGAGGGTGACTCGACTTGAGGCCCCGGAGGAGGTCTGTAGCAGCTGAGTGGATGGAGCCATGCCACTGGGTGGAGGAAAGGAAGAACAGGGCCCCCGGCCCCAGCCAGCCTTGCCCTGAAGCAGCATGGGAGGGGAGTGAGTCAGCAATGACTCACTCAAGGCCAGCATGGCCAGGCTGCTGAGTGGATGAGGCGAGCCCCAGCCATGGGCAGTGTAGAACAAAATTGGAAGGCTGCTGGGTTAAGCCTCGCCCTGCAGCAGCTGAGGGGGGCTCGGGAGTGGAGTGACCGAGGATGGAGGAGGAGCAGGTTGCGGGTGGAGGAAGAAGGAAGGGTCCCCGGACAGCCAGGAGGAGCTGGCACACCCTGCTGTTCCCTTCCCATGAGGGGGAGTCCCTCAGAAATCTGCAGAAAGAGCAGAGGAGTCAAGAATGGTCAGCAACAGATCATTAGACAGCAGGTGAGCCTAAGATTCCTTTCTTTGCATTGCATTTTGGTTCTGCCTGCAGTCAGTGGCAGTGCACCAGGATCAGGGGGGTTGGGCAAGGATTGGTGCACAGGGGATTCCAATTGCCTCGGGTGGATGAATGGGATAGGTGGGTAAGGGTTACTTGGGTGGGTGTGAGGGATGGGGGCAGGGATGCTTATCTCTGCTCCAAGGTCCAGGATTGGGATTAAGGGGTGGTTCAGTGGTGGGAGTTCTGTCCTGCTGCAGGGAGTGGGATGAGTCAGGCTGGGTGGGGACAAGGGGTTTCTGCCTTGTGCCTTGGATGATTGTGCTCTCCCTCTGCCATTCATTCTCTGGCTTCCATCTTTCCACTTTCAGAGGCAAGCTGAGGCAGCTCTCAGAGGAAGTTGGTGATCTCACTTTCCCTTGCCAATAGGGAAGGGACAGATGTGCAATGACAATCTCTATCCAATCCCCTGGCTCTTAAAACTGTGAGTCTTGGGATCGAGCCTCCGTCCTCACCTCACTTTAAAGAAAAGTCTAATGGAAGAGAAATGCTTGCAAAGGAGGCATGGAGATCTCCAGCTTTTTGGAGCTGGTAGGAAAGGGTTAACAAAATGAAGAAGGGGCAGCAGCAGGACCTTAAAATTTTCCTGTCACTCAAAGAGCCCCCTTTGCCCAAGCCATGGCATTTGTCAGGAAAGTTTGATAGATTTTTTTTTTTTTTAAAATGGATTCTGAAACTGCTACTTTAATGAAATATGTTAATTTACTGAAATGTGCTCTGCAGTAGGTCTATGCCAAGCAAATATTTTCCTTTTCTTAAGAGTACTGCACATTCCCATGAGTGTGACTGGGAGCGTTTTCTCTGTAACATATGGATTTCTTCCCCCTCTCTAACAACCTGTTGTCTCAGGAGGGTTATGCATGTAGCATTGAATACAATGTTACAGCCTCTTCTCATGTCCAATCAGTGTTTTTCGTTTGGAAAGCCTTGGTGTGTAAGGGAACACTGAACTTATGTCATTTGAAGCAGGATGTACTGCCTTCCCTCAGCAAGAACCTGTTGAAATCTAACATATAACTGTGTGTGTGTGTGTGTGTGTGTGTGTAAAAGAAGGTTTAAATAGACTAGATTAGAAATATGACACTATTTTCATGGGGAAATCTATCACACTGCTTGATTGTTGATCTTACCAGAGATTGTTAAAACCGAATAAATAAAACTTCTGCCATTGAGAAACCAGCACATGCTTTGGAAAAGTATATTTTTGATTTTTGTTGTTCCTTTGCTTGTAAATGTAGAGAGAGAGAATATACCAGTGGAGTGGTGAGCATAGGATCCGAAAACTTTCTCACAGAGTGCGGACCTACAAAGGCACCTGCTATTCTAGTTTCAGGATGGTGACCGGGGGCAGGGAGGCATGTCTATTTCTTGTCCTTGGGCCCATTCCAACCTAGCTACACCCCTGACAGGGAGTCTTTTGGCGTCCAGAGCTGCTTTGGGGGCCCAGCCCAGCCCTGCGGTGCAGCCACCGTTGCCAGCTCCACCAGGTTCCATATTAAATGGACTGGTGGTGTCCCCAGGCTGTGGTCCACCTGTATGGCGCCCTCCCCCACTCCATAGAGTTGCACCTGACACTCTAGGTTGACACCTGTGACTCCATGTTGCTGAATGGGGCAATGGATGGATGGGTGCAGAGCTGTACTGTGAGTCCCCCCAACATATGGGCAGCAGTGCCACGTTAGACTGTTGTCCCAGGTTTTGCCAGGCTGCTTGATGCAACATGCTGCTCGATGTTGCAGAGCATGCCACGCTGGGCTAACTCAGAGCAGCCCCAACCTGCTCCAGGGAGGACAGCTGGTGGGTGTCCTACAGATGGACTGGTCAACCTGAGGATGACGGGGGCATTCATGGCCACCCCCAGAGCTGCCATTCGTCTGTTCACATACAAAGTGTCTATTCTGGACTATTTGACCTGAGAGTTGCAGCCTTACATATAAAGGCTTACTAATTTTGTAGGGGGGGAGGGGAGGTAAGCAGATTTTAGTTCTTCTAGAGTGAGTAACTGCTGTTCTTTGACACTGCTGTCAAAAATGTCAGTGATGTGAAGATACCTTGTTGTCTTCTCTGTACTTGCTATTAACCTTCACTGAATTTTCAGGTATTGATTACTGTCATTTACCTGGAAGGCAACTAACTATGCAAAAAAAGTCAAGTAGGTAAATCAGAAAAGAATCAATCATCTGGCCAATAGGGAGGGATACTAGAATCATTGTGAATAAGCCCAGCGTTCTTTACACGTCAAATCCCCCCTCCGCATTAGCTGAGGCGGGGGTTTGGCGCTACCGCCCCCCCACTCCCCTGAGGGGGAAAAGTCGGGGACACGGGGTGGGGAATTTGGCCGCACAGGCTGGCAGGGAGGCGGGGCCCCCATTGTGAAGCAACGGGGGCAGAATCAAGCACACCCGGGAGTCTCGCGAGACCAGCGAGATCCCGGGCGCCATTTTAGATCCCCCGCTTTGGTGCCGCATTCGCGCGGCTAGAGCAGGGGGGATACAACATTCAAGCACGAGCGGCCGGCTTGGACAACAGGCTGGCTCGTGCGCAGCAGGGCAGAGTGGTTTGAGCTGTCGGAGGGAACAGGGCAGGCACAGCCCCCCCCGACTTTAAAAGTGGCCAGTAATAGGGCCAAGGGCAGGTATAACAGGCCCCACCAATCGGGCAAAGCCCCCTCCACGTGGGCCCTGAAGGGTGAGGAAGAGGCCCAACGGGACAGGGGCCATTGAATAGGCCCAACAGGGTCTGGTGACACACCCCCCCCGGGCTCATGGGGNCACTTAGGTGTTTTTTTTCTTTCTTGTTTTTTTTTTAATCTGTCTCTCTCAGCCCGGGCCCAGGCCCTGCACCCACCGCCTGTCGCATGCCCCGCCCCCCGCAAAAGCAGACTTGCATGGGGTGGACTTGAAGTCTCACCCCCTGGTGCCCATACTGCAGCTTTAGCTCCACCCCCTGCTGCACAGCATGTGCAGGAAAGGCAGTGCATGAGCTGGCATTTTTCAGCGACTTGAGTCTGCAGAGGTGGCACAGTAGCCTGGACCAGTGAGTGTGGGGAGCATGTGGTGCCGCCAGTGCAGTCTGGTCTTTGGAGCAGCGGTGCCACACATTCTCACAGCCAGGAAGGAAGAAGCAGCTGAGCAGCACTGATGCGGGAGGGTGACTCGACTTGAGGCCCCGGAGGAGGTCTGTAGCAGCTGAGTGGATGGAGCCATGCCACTGGGTGGAGGAAAGGAAGAACAGGGCCCCCGGCCCCAGCCAGCCTTGCCCTGAAGCAGCATGGGAGGGGAGTGAGTCAGCAATGACTCACTCAAGGCCAGCATGGCCAGGCTGCTGAGTGGATGAGGCGAGCCCCAGCCATGGGCAGTGTAGAACAAAATTGGAAGGCTGCTGGGTTAAGCCTCGCCCTGCAGCAGCTGAGGGGGGCTCGGGAGTGGAGTGACCGAGGATGGAGGAGGAGCAGGTTGCGGGTGGAGGAAGAAGGAAGGGTCCCCGGACAGCCAGGAGGAGCTGGCACACCCTGCTGTTCCCTTCCCATGAGGGGGAGTCCCTCAGAAATCTGCAGAAAGAGCAGAGGAGTCAAGAATGGTCAGCAACAGATCATTAGACAGCAGGTGAGCCTAAGATTCCTTTCTTTGCATTGCATTTTGGTTCTGCCTGCAGTCAGTGGCAGTGCACCAGGATCAGGGGGGTTGGGCAAGGATTGGTGCACAGGGGATTCCAATTGCCTCGGGTGGATGAATGGGATAGGTGGGTAAGGGTTACTTGGGTGGGTGTGAGGGATGGGGGCAGGGATGCTTATCTCTGCTCCAAGGTCCAGGATTGGGATTAAGGGGTGGTTCAGTGGTGGGAGTTCTGTCCTGCTGCAGGGAGTGGGATGAGTCAGGCTGGGTGGGGACAAGGGGTTTCTGCCTTGTGCCTTGGATGATTGTGCTCTCCCTCTGCCATTCATTCTCTGGCTTCCATCTTTCCACTTTCAGAGGCAAGCTGAGGCAGCTCTCAGAGGAAGTTGGTGATCTCACTTTCCCTTGCCAATAGGGAAGGGACAGATGTGCAATGACAATCTCTATCCAATCCCCTGGCTCTTAAAACTGTGAGTCTTGGGATCGAGCCTCCGTCCTCACCTCACTTTAAAGAAAAGTCTAATGGAAGAGAAATGCTTGCAAAGGAGGCATGGAGATCTCCAGCTTTTTGGAGCTGGTAGGAAAGGGTTAACAAAATGAAGAAGGGGCAGCAGCAGGACCTTAAAATTTTCCTGTCACTCAAAGAGCCCCCTTTGCCCAAGCCATGGCATTTGTCAGGAAAGTTTGATAGATTTTTTTTTTTTTTAAAATGGATTCTGAAACTGCTACTTTAATGAAATATGTTAATTTACTGAAATGTGCTCTGCAGTAGGTCTATGCCAAGCAAATATTTTCCTTTTCTTAAGAGTACTGCACATTCCCATGAGTGTGACTGGGAGCGTTTTCTCTGTAACATATGGATTTCTTCCCCCTCTCTAACAACCTGTTGTCTCAGGAGGGTTATGCATGTAGCATTGAATACAATGTTACAGCCTCTTCTCATGTCCAATCAGTGTTTTTCGTTTGGAAAGCCTTGGTGTGTAAGGGAACACTGAACTTATGTCATTTGAAGCAGGATGTACTGCCTTCCCTCAGCAAGAACCTGTTGAAATCTAACATATAACTGTGTGTGTGTGTGTGTGTGTGTGTGTAAAAGAAGGTTTAAATAGACTAGATTAGAAATATGACACTATTTTCATGGGGAAATCTATCACACTGCTTGATTGTTGATCTTACCAGAGATTGTTAAAACCGAATAAATAAAACTTCTGCCATTGAGAAACCAGCA
Source organism: Sphenodon punctatus (assembly GCA_003113815.1). Taxonomy (NCBI): domain Eukaryota; kingdom Metazoa; phylum Chordata; class Lepidosauria; order Sphenodontia; family Sphenodontidae; genus Sphenodon; species Sphenodon punctatus. Next base: position 4,820,948 of record QEPC01008309.1, on the reverse strand, counting down.
CATGCTTTGGAAAAGTATATTTTTGATTTTTGTTGTTCCTTTGCTTGTAAATGTAGAGAGAGAGAATATACCAGTGGAGTGGTGAGCATAGGATCCGAAAACTTTCTCACAGAGTGCGGACCTACAAAGGCACCTGCTATTCTAGTTTCAGGATGGTGACCGGGGGCAGGGAGGCATGTCTATTTCTTGTCCTTGGGCCCATTCCAACCTAGCTACACCCCTGACAGGGAGTCTTTTGGCGTCCAGAGCTGCTTTGGGGGCCCAGCCCAGCCCTGCGGTGCAGCCACCGTTGCCAGCTCCACCAGGTTCCATATTAAATGGACTGGTGGTGTCCCCAGGCTGTGGTCCACCTGTATGGCGCCCTCCCCCACTCCATAGAGTTGCACCTGACACTCTAGGTTGACACCTGTGACTCCATGTTGCTGAATGGGGCAATGGATGGATGGGTGCAGAGCTGTACTGTGAGTCCCCCCAACATATGGGCAGCAGTGCCACGTTAGACTGTTGTCCCAGGTTTTGCCAGGCTGCTTGATGCAACATGCTGCTCGATGTTGCAGAGCATGCCACGCTGGGCTAACTCAGAGCAGCCCCAACCTGCTCCAGGGAGGACAGCTGGTGGGTGTCCTACAGATGGACTGGTCAACCTGAGGATGACGGGGGCATTCATGGCCACCCCCAGAGCTGCCATTCGTCTGTTCACATACAAAGTGTCTATTCTGGACTATTTGACCTGAGAGTTGCAGCCTTACATATAAAGGCTTACTAATTTTGTAGGGGGGGAGGGGAGGTAAGCAGATTTTAGTTCTTCTAGAGTGAGTAACTGCTGTTCTTTGACACTGCTGTCAAAAATGTCAGTGATGTGAAGATACCTTGTTGTCTTCTCTGTACTTGCTATTAACCTTCACTGAATTTTCAGGTATTGATTACTGTCATTTACCTGGAAGGCAACTAACTATGCAAAAAAAGTCAAGTAGGTAAATCAGAAAAGAATCAATCATCTGGCCAATAGGGAGGGATACTAGAATCATTGTGAATAAGCCCAGCGTTCTTTACACGTCAAATCCCCCCTCCGCATTAGCTGAGGCGGGGGTTTGGCGCTACCGCCCCCCCACTCCCCTGAGGGGGAAAAGTCGGGGACACGGGGTGGGGAATTTGGCCGCACAGGCTGGCAGGGAGGCGGGGCCCCCATTGTGAAGCAACGGGGGCAGAATCAAGCACACCCGGGAGTCTCGCGAGACCAGCGAGATCCCGGGCGCCATTTTAGATCCCCCGCTTTGGTGCCGCATTCGCGCGGCTAGAGCAGGGGGGATACAACATTCAAGCACGAGCGGCCGGCTTGGACAACAGGCTGGCTCGTGCGCAGCAGGGCAGAGTGGTTTGAGCTGTCGGAGGGAACAGGGCAGGCACAGCCCCCCCCGACTTTAAAAGTGGCCAGTAATAGGGCCAAGGGCAGGTATAACAGGCCCCACCAATCGGGCAAAGCCCCCTCCACGTGGGCCCTGAAGGGTGAGGAAGAGGCCCAACGGGACAGGGGCCATTGAATAGGCCCAACAGGGTCTGGTGACACACCCCCCCCGGGCTCATGGGGGGTGTGAGGTTGGTGTGGACCCCCCCGCCCCCAACAGGCCTGTTGTGGAGAATATCCACAGGGCCCTGGTGTGAGCCCCCAACAGGGTTGCTGGGCAAGCCCTACCCCCTGTGGGGTTAGGCCCAACAGGGCCCTTTGGGCCGGGTGTCGCCCAGCCTGCGCAGGGCGTAATAGGGTGGAGGGGCTAGGAAAGGCCTAACCGGGCCTACTGGTAAGGGGTGTGGCCCAGCTGGCCTAGGCGCTGGGGACAAGGCACTACAGGGTGTAGCACAGTGCTGGCCCAGTCACAAGTACACCAGGGGTTGGGTCCAAAGGCCCAGGAACACGGGTAATAAGGGCCAACAGGAGCAGGCTTATAAGAAGGGTGAAGGTGTTTCCCTGATAGGGATAGTTGAGAGTGATGCCTCCCAAGAAACGAGGGGCAAAGAAGACCCCCCCGGCTAAGAAAAAGGGATCTGTGCAAAAGGGGCCAGGACAGAGGGGGAAAGGAGATGATGGGGCGCATCAAGCTGAAGTCCTGCGAGCAATGCAGGAACAGTTGGCAGGGTACCAGTCACGCATAGAGGAGCTGGAGAATGCACAGGAAAGAAGAGGAAAAAATGAGCATTACACCGAGGCCGAGGTGGGTTTAGGAGACTCATCAGGGGGGAGGGGTAATGGTTCTATGGTAACCAGGGGAACTACCTGCCTGGGGAGGCGCTGCGTGGTTCCATATCATTACAGGGACGATGAACCAGGACCCAGCAGGAGGAGAGAGTACTCGTCGCCCATACCCATAGCTTGGAGCGACCCCCCACGGGACGGAAGGCAAGCGGCAGAGGACAGGCCGGAAGGGGTGCACCACAGACACGGTGGTTCAGGGAGCTACATGGGCGAACGGTGGTCCAGGGGGGACCCAGAACCGCATCCAGGTGAGGAATGGGGTGACCCGTGGGGGGAAGAAGGGAATGGGCAAGGGAACACGGAGTGTTACCGTCCCCACCCATTAGACTCCACTGTTGGCAGGGGCACTCTGGAATGGGGTTGCTGGGGCCAGACATGGCAGGGGGTGGGTGGTACCCCACCTGCATGTGGGCAATCACACCCCGTCCACTGGGGGGGGTGCTCAGGCAGCACAGACCGTGGTTACACGGCGGCAGCCCAAGTTTGGGAGGGCACGCGGATGTGTCTGCCCCCCTAGGG
>QEPC01008309.1:4793134-4813859 GCA_003113815.1 Sphenodon punctatus | reverse complement strand
TAAATTTATAGGAAAGAAGGAACAGGAGGTTACCCTCTCAATTAATGGAAAATGGGAAAGAGGTACGCACAGAGTGCGGGGACTGAGAGGAGAGGGGACCTCCTAGAAGGGGGTGGTTAATTAGCAGTTAGCAAGGTTATTAGAGATAAGGACCCCAGTTCCGGAAGGGGGGGAGGCGGGAGGTGTGCCCCCATCCCCCCCTTCCGTTTGTTAATATTAAATAAAGAGTGCGGCCGTTTTGATCCCACTAAGCGTGTCCTCGCCTTTATTTGGGGGTGCGCCGACAATACAAGCATCTGTCACAACGAATAGCTGTGCTTTAGAGGGGATGGAATGGGTCCAGCCAAGAGAAGGAATCACATTTTAGATCAGCAGAAAGAAGAATCCCAGGAATGAACAAATACTTGAACTGGTAAACTAGCAAACACTTGCAAAGGCTTGAGCATTGCAACCTGGGGCTGGAATCTCTTTCTTCTCCCGGCTGTGGGTGCAGCTCATGAGTTGAGCACTATGGGCTGATGAGTCTAGGTGAATTCAGGTAAAAGAGGCCTGGGTTTGGTGGCAGTCTGGGACTGCTCTAATATAACTGAATGCTTATTATGTTGTTTTGTTTAAACACAGAGTTGCTGCCTGTTTAATCCCGGCAACGTTGTCCTTGTTTTCTTCTAAATGATGCAACAACAAATACATGATTTTGTATTATACTCAAGAGTCAAAAAGGTTAAACTTACAAGACCAATAAGTCTTACATACATGTTTATAAAACAAATACTTTGAATCATGTTAATTTTTTATTCTTTAGTTTTAGTACCAACCAGTTTTTTGTTTGTTTTTTTGTTATATTCCATTGAAAAAAATGATCTGATTGCAATCTATATACAGAACTGAACTTTCCAAAATGTAGTGGGTGAATGGTGTGGGTTTATACTGTGAGCTTCACTCTCTATTCCATAACAGTCTTCCCTTGATTAATATTTTCCTGTACGGCAGAGTTTACAATAATCTCAATTCCATCACTTTTTGTGCATCCTCTTCTGAGCATGGTGTTTGATTTCCTTTCTCTGTTTTATACTGCGACGTCCCTGGAGTACAGAGACATGAAGTCTGGAGGCAATTTTGCTATGGGTAGAGAGACCTTAAGTGAGCTCAGGAACTGGCAGAATAGCCAGGTCTTGACTCTTGTGTCATCATCGAAAGGAGGAGAAGTCCGGGCCGATTTATCACGTACCATTTACCATTAATGTACTACTTACCATATTACCGAGAGTACCGTTTTACTTCCGGGTTATTTTCCGGGTTAGTAGTTTATTGCAATCCTTCCTGAGAAAACAAGCATGTTGCCACCCAGCCATCTGCAATTCCCAAATGCAGGCTACCCTGCCCAGAGAGAAATATAGGGAGAGATCCAGGGAAAAGGAGCCCAAGAATCCCAAACCACGGTGCAGTCAGGTGTAGCATTACTCTGAGGACACGATGACTGAGTGTTGCAAATCAGACAGCCTGATCCATGCCATGCCACCCAGGAATGTGCAATCCCCATACACTGGCTGCCCCAGTCAGAGAGAGGAAGAGAGAATGGATCCATGGAGGAGGAGGATTACAGATCAGACAGTCCAATCCATACCAGATGCTGTCCATCTGCAGTTCCCAGATATGCTGCCCAACGAAAAAAAGAAAATAAAAAATAAGGGGGGGAAGGGACGGGAGGGGGAAAGGCCACGCCCAAGATGAGAGTGACAAAATGTGAGAATCTGAGAAATATAGAAATACTATGAATAAGTTCCATTTTATATACCTTGTTGTGCCATGCATGCATTTACCCAAGCAGCCGCTACAAAGGGTGTAAACAGATGGATATGGAGACTGCCTGCCCCCAGAGCTGCTCCGTAGATGTACGCGTGCATCCATCTGCTTGCATCTGGGTTCATTTTAGATGGACCTGGTGGTTTCTCCAGCCCATGGTCTGCCCATGCAGCACCCCCTCCCCCACACATACACACCATAGAGTTGTGGGCAGATCCCCTGACACTCTATGGTGGTGCCTGTAACTCCATGGTGTTGCCTGGGACAATGGTCAGCTGAATAGGGAGCTTCAGCATGGGTCCTCTGAGCATATAGACATCAACTCTGCTTTGGGCTCGTGCCCCGGGTTTGACTGACGCTAGGGATGGGCGAACGTGGATCGGATGTTCAGAGTTCGGACCGGTCTCCGTCTGTTCGGACGTCCAAACCGAACGCTCGAACGACTGAACAGTTTGGTCGCGTTCGGACGAGTTTGGATGAGTTTGGAGGCAGGAAAAACATCTTTCCAGGGCCGAAAATTAAGTTTCGGTTTCGGTTTCGGTGTCATTTCAGTTTCGGTTTCAATTTTAATTTCGCTATTTTTGAATGTTTGGCCAAGTTCGGCCAAACTGAACTCGGCTGAACCAAACCATTGAACCCGAACTCGGATTTCAAACTGAACGACCGACCATCCAAACCGCATTCTGTTCGCCCATCCCTAGCTGATGTAGTCCACATGCCAGGTTGTTCTAGAGCACCATAAACGAGGCTTCCCCGTGGAGGGCAGGAAGGGGGCTAGGCATGAGCACTGAGTTCCCTAATGTGGTGGGAAGGCACCGAGGGCAGGTGTGGGGGGCAGGAAGAGGGCAAGATGGGGCAGCAAAACAAAACAAACTCACCTCCGGAATCAAAGTGGAGCCAGCTTGCCACCTGCGCTGCTGCTGATAAGGTCCCTCCAGCACTGCACATCTCCCAGCTGCAGGCTGGGAGATTGAGCTATCATCTTTTCATTGGGAGCATGCTGGGAAATGTAGTCCAGCATGCCTGGAGAAAGCCAGAATTCTAATGCTCTCTGAGAAAAGAGAACAGATGGCGGCCCAATCTCCCGACCTGCAGTTGGGAGAGGTATAGCACGGGTTGCAGCACTGGGGGGACTTCACCAGCAGCAGCAGACAGTGAGCCAGCTCCACTTAGACTCCGGTATTTGACTGAGTATTTTACTGAGTTACCAATGGTAGAGAGTATTTGGCAGTATTACTGAGCCAAATACTCTCTACGAATGGTAGAGAGTATTTGGCAGTATTACTGAGCAGTTACAAAAAACTTGGGCCTGGTACTCGGCTACTCGGGAATACTCAAGAATACTTTTTCTTCTACTTGGTTCAGCCCTATTTTTTAGCAGCTGAAGGAAGGGTATTGGTGACCTTCCTTAGTGGATCTGACTGTCTACTAGATGGAAGGTTGAGAACTTGTGCTTCAAGATGACTGGGAGGAGGAAGGAGGAGGTAGAGAGGTAAGCAGTGGCTCTTTGGTAGGCTGGCTCCAGCCACTGGTGGAGTTAAGGTTGGAACTGGAATAGAGTAGTAATTCTGGAGTCCTTGTGGGGACTCTGTCAGAAGTGCTGGGTAGCTGCATATAGCAAAAGGCATTTGGCAGCTCGTTTTACAAGCAGCTTTCATTGCTCTTGAGTTTTCTATTGTTGCATCCTGTCACTCAGCTTGGCAATTACAATACAGTCATGCCCTTAATCTTTGCCCAAGGAGAGAAGGGTAAAGTAAGGCAACAGTTGTACACTCTGACAGAATTCAGTTTTTTCTAATGGAAGAAAACCCTCCTGGTGTTTGAAAAATGTATGTATTTATTTAGTATCAAAGCAGACAGGGAGATTATGTACTACCCTGGAAAGGCAAAGAAAATTAGGGGTCTGTCTGAGAGAAAAAATTGATTGGATTTCTTATTTTGTTTTCCATTGGTTCCATTTCATTGTAAACTTCCTTGACATTTTGCAGACAGTGAATAGGGAACAATTCTTTGTTTTTTCTTGATAAGTGTTGAAGCCCTGGTTGCCTCAGTGCATTCCAAATCTGTCTATAATAAAATACAGAAGGGAAAGTGCTGAGCACAGTGTCAGCACTTGGCAAACAATAATAATTAGTCCAGATGTCTATAAATAGACAGCACACTTACTTCTCCCAAAGATGTCAGTCCTGCTGCTTTGGCCACAGCTTATTTTACTTACATTTGTAGGGGCCATATGTGCCCTTTAAAACAATTGAATTAAAGTAGAAGAGCTGCCATAATCTTTATGGAATAAATTTGGCACTGTGTTTGTAGAAGTCATTGCTAAGAAGTCATCCGGCTATTTAGTAACTACTTTCCTTTACTGCAATTATAGATTTTTGTGCATGAGCAGAAGAAATGTTTCTCAGTGTCTCCATCACAGAACCTGTGAATCTCTGATCAAGAACCGTTCCAGGTTGCTAAACAAATTTACCAATTCAGATTGCTTTACATCCAGTCCCAAAGTCATGTGCTTCCCACTGTCAGGTTTCCATAATATTTTGTAGATAAAATTCTTGTATCTAGGCTTAGCATCTCGCATTCATATTTGCAACACTTCTAGTGGGGACAAATTTATTGGGTTGGTGTTTCTTTTTTCTACTTTGAGTTTTAGGTTTTAGCATTCACTGAGGTGCACACTGCATCCTTAATTAGATCCATTTCTCTCTTGGCTTGTCAGGGCACGTTTGGAATTGATTGTGAGCGACTCCCTTTGACAAGGCCAAATACTAGCTTCTTTTATGACCCAGTCCTACTTCCACTGCAGTTACTGCCAGAACTTTCATAGTGTTCTGTGGGGGCGAAATTGGGACCTTAGAGAAATGTTGGTACGGTGTTTTCTATATAACAGGTGAATAAAATGAAAACAAGGAATTAAAAATATTGTAATAAATAAATAAAATAAATAAACTTATCCACACTGGGTGCAATCTGCATCCAATAAAGACAATCAAACTTTTGCAACAGATTTCAGTGGGTTTAGGATTTCAGTTCTAAAGTATATACATTCCTACGTACATTTAGATAAAGGTAGCTATACAAACTGAGGCTGTATTTAGACGAGACAAATTTGCACATGATTGGTGAAAAATGTGCGTGTTTTAATGCTCGTTTAAACACCTAGACCATTTTAAATGTGCATTTGCCATGATCGTGTAAAAGTCAAAACCGTTTTGAATGTGGTTTTTAAATAATGCGCATTTTTAAAAACCGGTTTTGAGCCCCTTTGATGATCGGGGGATGCCAAAACCGGTTTTAAAACATGCACATTATTTAAAAACCACATTCAAAATGCCTTTGGCTTTTACACGATCATGGCAAATGCGTATTTAAAACAGTTTAGGTGTTTAAACGAGCATTAAAACACGCACATTTTTCACCAATCATGTGCAAATTTGTCTCGTCTAAAAGCGATTTGAGACTATTCATTTCACTCTTTTATGAATTGCTTTTTGAAATTTAGAACATTCCAGGTTTTGAGTCTAGTTTCCTCTGGCAAAGAAGTCTCCTAGTCAACCAATGAAAATATCTGTTTGAAGAAAGCATTTTTAGCAACTACTCTTAATTTAAAATTCTGTTGAGATGAGGAATGATACTAGATCAGTCTTTTGGTATGCCATTAAATGTCAGTTTCCTAAAGGTTTTATTTTACTGAGGTCCCAATCCTGAAAAGTAGTTTAGACATGTGCTTAAATATGAGCACATGAGTACATAAGAACATAAGTAGTGCCATACTGAGTCAGACCAATGGTCCATCAAGCCCAACATCTTGTCCTCTGACAGTAGCCAATCTCGATCGCATGGAAGAAGAACCAACAGTCACAATTCCCCATTGTTCACTCCCAGCTCCCGATAGTCAGAAGTTCATCCCGTAAGCTACTTGGTTAATAGCCATTAATGGACCTACTTTCCAAGAATGTATCTAGTCCTTTTTTAAACCCAGCTATACTACTGGCCTTGACAACGTCCTCTGGTAACAAGTTAATTATGCATTGAGCGAAAATGTACTTCCTTTTATTTGTTTTAAATCTGCCGGCAGCTAGTTTCATGGAATAACCCCTAGTTCTAGTACTATTTGAGAGGGTACATAACTGTTCCCTAGCTATTCGTTCCACACCACTCAAGATTTTACAAACCTCTATCATGACCCTCTGTCTTCTCTTCTCTAAGCTGAAGAGACCCAGCTTGTCAAGCCTCTCTTTGTACTAGAGCAAGAGCCTGTAATGGGTTTACCCTCGTCATAAGGTACAGAATTTCCAACCAATGACACAGATGGACTTTTGTACATATATACCAGAAATGTAAGTCTTATTAGGCAACTTGTGGACGTTTAGGCTATAGGGCACCCCAAAATACCCTAAAAGGACCTTCAACTTACGTCATAAGGTGCATGGTTGAAACGTGTGCCATTTTGTTCAGAAATGTGCCCTGGTACATAAAATATAAAATCTGACAGAGTTATTGTGGGCCAAACCCAAATCAGACCATCTTAAAGTGTCGCCACCCCAAATACCGTCTATTTACATCACTGGGTTCATGCCAAAAAACAATGCTAAATTGCGTAGAAATCCGGCCTAATATAATAAAATATTAATTCTGCCAGTGGGTTTGTGTGTGTGTGTGTGTGTGGGGAAATGTCTGCCCCCCCCCCCCAATCTGACAACCTTTATCATTAAGTTCCAGTGACGTTTATTTATAAGATTTGGCTTCTTGGTGCAGCAAGTCTTTCCCTTCTTTCTCATTTTCCTTCTTCCCTGCACCCTCCCCCTTTTCTTGGGGGATTCTGTAAGGTTGAGTGGGAGAAGGGGAGGGGGGAGAAATGGGTTAGTTTTTTTAATGTGCTGTAAAACTTTAAAATTCATTAAAAGCAGTTAATGGAAAAAAATAAAATATAAAATGTGTACAGCAACTGCTTTACTGCTCTGTAACTCCATCTAGACCCAGGCAGTTTTCCTTACTACCCATTTCCTGTTTGTAATAGGCCTATGGTGGTGGACTGGTGGTGTTGTGTTTTTTGGGAGGAACCAATTGAGGGTTAGCACCCACTTCCTTCTCTTGCTTGACCCCCAATATTCTTCCTCTTCCCTCATAGTACAACTTCCAGCCCTGTAAATGTAGGTAATACTGTATCTACGTGTGTATACCACACATGTACTGATGAACATTTCTGAACAGGGAACCAGTTCTCAGAAGCATTATAAATGTTGGTTGAAATGGCAAAAGACACACCAGGTAAGCGGCTCTCTGTGTTTGCTTGTTTATTTGCTGCAGTGTCTCACTTAATCCTCAAAACTGTGGACACTTTATGCTTCCATAAACACAAGTGTCCACGGCCTAAGTTATCATAAGCAGCTGATGAGGGGGTAAGTCTGTGTTTGGACTGCAGGTGGGGACTCACGGCATGGAATTGTCCTTCAACACAGAATATTCCATGTATGTTAAGAACTAGTAGATCAGTTGGAAGCCTTCTGAAGTACTACTGACCAAACACAGGTTTACCACCTCATTTGCTTAGATATCACTGATAGCTAAAGCTATTAGAGGGCCAGTGTGGTATAGTGTTTAGATGTTGGACTAGTGCTTGGAAACTCTTGGTTCAAATCTTTGCTAAGCCATAAAGTTCACTGAGTGACCATGGTTCAGTCACAATGTCTCAGCTTAACCTACCTCATAGGGTTGGTGAGAGGATAAAAATGGGGACCATGTATGTATGCCACCCTGAGCTCCTTAGAAGAACAGCGGGATAAAATGTAATAAATAATAAATCAGTAATTTCAGACTCTATCAGAACATACCAAGATATATACAAACCAGTTTCCAGATTAAACAGATTTTCCTAGGTAAAATGAAAAATCATCTAGTGAATGACATGCAAATTTGATTACAGTGGATTGGTGGTATTTGATTACTTGTTTATGTTTTTCTTCAGGAAGGAAGTGTACCATTCATCTTGGTACTGGAGAAGATTTAGGGGTGATTATCCCTTTCACAGATAAAACTTTGGTGTGATGCAAAGATATCCTGAAGGTGCGTTCTCAAATGACGTCAAAATACAGTGGATTCAGTTTGTCACAGTCTCCGAACACATAAACTGGATACCATAAAGCATGTTATAAAGTGTTCACAGCATTGTCATCTTCCAGGATAACTTCAGAAACTCACACTTCACATGAGACCTCAAATCTTACTGCTGAAGATGTTATTTATTTATTTATTTATTTATTTGTTCCCATTTATTAGCTGCCCCCTCATGCCTACAGCATCTTGGGGCAGCTTACAACAAATAAAAACAGTAAGAAAAAGTATAAACATTGTTCAATTATATTAATTTAATAAAATATTCAATTCATATAATTGATAAAATATTCAATTAATATAATATAATAAAATATTAATTCTGCCAGTGTTTTTTTTTTTGGGGGGGAGAGGTGTCTTCCCCTCAATCTGACATCCTTTTATGTGGGGTCTTTCCCAATCAGGCTATTTGTGCACCTTATAAGGTATATGATTGGAAACCTATGCATTTTGTGTCAAAACATTTTCTGTCACCTAAGGACTAACAAGATTTTAAAATGGATGATACCAAGATGAGATGCTCTCAAATGTCCCCTACCCCACCCCATTATCATGAGTTTACACCATAAGGTTTATAGCTGAAACCAATGGTACTGTTTATTGCAATATGCCCTGACACATTATGTGCAGACAATCTGACATGATATGGCGGGGCCACATTTGAAAGGCATGGTTAGGGAATATCCTACACAGCGCTGGACATCTTCAGTTTAATCTGTCACACAGAGAGAGCTCCCTTCCTCTTATATTATCTTTCTGTCAGTTTTATTCAAAATATATGAAGACAATTAAGTCAAGCAAACAGATTTAGTGAACAACTTTTACTCATTACTTGTGGTCAACCATTTCAAAAGCCACTTACAGATCTAACAGTGTAATGAACAGATGATGTATGACATTAGTAAGTTAAATACATTCTATTGAGCAGTCAAAACGGATCCTCAGGTTTTTATGTAGAACAACGAGAAAGAATGTTATCTGTGACAGTGTCTTGACAACACACCCAACCAATTTGCTTGAACATGTTACACATCATCATCATCACTCCCAGGATCTGTCATCTCCATGTCACTACTCTCATCCTCCGCAGTACTTACACACCTTCCAATGTCATCTCTAAGAAGAATGTCCTCAAGTGATGATGGGGTTTGCTCTCCTTTAATCCGAGGAACATATCAGCTAGTTCCCAGCTATTTTGTTCTGGAGGGGAAATTAGTGTACGGCTCTCAGTTTCATTGTTCCAAATTCCACAAATTAGATTGGTGTGCTGAATCTTCAGATGTATGACGGAAGCACATGGAGGAAGTGAGCTGCCATTGATCCCTTTGATTGCTGTCATGGGATGATTTCCTTTGGGCTTGTACATTTTAAAGAATGTATCAAGCCTGAGGTCATTCACAGATAATATTGTTTTGTTACGGTACATAGTGCAGACAAACTTCTCAATCGCCAGACATACGTTCTCTTCCACTTCTTGTTTTGTATCCAATGAAGCAAAGGATTTCTGGGTCTTTACACTCCCTTCAAGCATGGTAAATGGCCTCACTTTTACTTTTCTTGAAAAAGAGGCAGTATAATCACATCCAGTAAATGCATGAAAAGCAGGAATGGCTTTGCACAATGATTAGCCCAAGTGGCTTGCAAGAGCTGTCATATCAATGTAACGGAGTGTGTTTTTAGACTGCAACCCTACTTCTAGCCACACATTTGTGTCTCTAGGGATTTTCTCCATGTTTCCAAGAATGATAACCATCACATCTGTGTCTGATGCTCGAATCACAACATTTCTTGGAGCACAAATCTGACCCAAGTGGAAAACCATACATGTGTCTGCCTCTTCATGACTGCTCTCAAGTAACTCCTCTTCCTTTCAAGTAACTTTTCCATTTGCATTCCTGAATGAATAGCATAGGTTATTATATGTAGCATAGAGACTCGTCATTTCCTACAAGAATCTCCTGCAGTTCGGGGGAATATTCACTCACTTCTTCCATGAAGTTGATGCACCAAGAAAAGCCGTCAGCTCTGTGAAGACTACATCAAGTAAAGTTTCTCGGCTTTTTAAGTACTCTTCAAAATGCAAGATTTCCATTGCAACTTATAGGATTTGGTGTTGACGGTTACATTGGTTGAAATGTACCCTTGAAATAAATCCTTTCAGTGATCCTACAGCAAGTACTCCAGATTCTATGAGTCCAGATTCCTCAACATATTTCCCCAAACCTTTGTAGAAGGCCATTTGGATGTGAAATCCTCCAAGTAGGATGAAGAGATTGTCAAAGTGTGGGCCTTCCTCTGCTTGTATGGTTAAAGCCAGTTTTGCCATGGGAAGGTCATATGTTACCATTATGCAGGTCTGACCACAGTCAGCTGCAGCAACTCATTGTTTCTGCAACCACAGAGAGAGATGTTGGAGAGATGTTGATCTGAGGCAGGTACCAGATCTTCTGCTGTGGAAGATGGTCAGTGACTACTTTTGAATTCCATCCCACCCACATCGGTGTTTCTTTAATCTGAAGTGCCAGTGACATCATCCACAGCAAAACACACATTTTGATGCTTGCATAATTTGAGGGAACGGAACTTCTTTGATCATCCAGGGGAATTATAGGTGTCATCAACATCTTTGGTTTCTTTAGGTATGGCTCTATGTCCAGACCACTTCCATCAAATGCACGTCTCCTCTTTTTGTGTGACTATGAGCTAGATGAATTCATTTGACTGTCACATCCACCATCAACATCATTAACCTGTCCAGCATCTTGATATACAATGCCTACAGTATCATGCAATGTATTTTTTCCCACTCAGTGTTTCCACAAACTGGTCATAGTTGTCAAAAGCAACGCCTGTGGTTAACTGAGGTGATAATTAATTCCGTCCAGAACTACCCGCTGTTCACTTGCTGATGAAAATGTCAGTTCTGTCTCACATTCTTCAATTGCATTATAACTGACACAATGGCCCAGTCTATTTAGAACTTCAATGACCTTTCGACTTCCAGTCATGGTCTTTATGGCCATACCGAGCTGAAGATGCTTTGCGGACTTCACTTTTCCATTGGTAACTACATATAATACATCATGAGAGAATGATTTGATCTTCCTTTTGGTGGCCTCATTCTTTCCTCTCCTGCAGGATCAGGCCCTGCAATAAGGTGTGTGAAGAATGATTTCAGTAAGTCCAGAACATCAGCCTCTCCTTCAAGACTATGTTTCATAGACAAAGTATCAGGGAGAGAATGTCTGTTAGTGCCTAATATCTCTTTGCGCAGAGCAAAAGCTGCATCCCTTACATGAATGCTCATGTCCTTTTACTCAGTTAATGTTTCTCTCACAGCCATCTTTGCACTCATGGAACTACTGAATATAATAGTTCTCTGGTGACATTCCATAGTCTTCTGTATGGCAATTCCATAATGTTGTAAAAGTTTTGCCTCTAGGTGCTGTGGAGTAAATGTTCCTGATTCGTGTTCATATTCAGACCCTCCAATTTCTTTAAGTAATGACATGTATTGACTATGAACGTCCTTTAGCAAATAAACTTCTTTGTCATGAAGGATTTTCTCATCTACCAAAGCACAAATACCTTCAAATGCTGAGGAATGTACCTCTCTGCTCCGATGCCAAATTGTTTTCTGCTTTTCATTTTGGTTGAACTTGGCCTGAAGCTTTTCAGCCCGCTTCTGGTACTCAACTCAACAGATCCTATGGTAGTGTAGAAGAAAATCTCATACTCACAAGCTGCTGGTGAAAATCTGTCAGAGTTCTGTTTATTGATCTCAAAGCACGAAGAGAGAGAGCAGTAAATGAACCCATGCAAGGATTCACAACCGGTCTGCCGGATTGCCAATTACATAGGTATTTTATAGATACCAGTTCAAGCAGATAGATACAGAGTGTCAATCAAGAATAACGTCATACAAAGTGAAAGGCTACAATAATTGTTTACATAGTCAGGAAGTATGTTCTCAAAACAATATGGCTGACCTAGGAAGTCTAAACAATTCAATTAGTCTATGCAGCTGCAAGGTTATCTATCTCTTATCTACTTGTAAAAGGAACAGTGTGAAACTGTTCTCAGCCTGAATTACCAAGGTAATTAGCTTTTGTTAAGCAGGCTAAAGTTTATTTAAGCAGAGGATGGTTCTCTTACCCGGCATCCATCTGTCTTCCATTTTACTCTGGTTCTGTTTGGTTTTCAATCCATAAGAGCCTTATTATAAAAATTCCCCCACAGTAGTGAACCTCCTATGCAACAAAGTCAATTTCATGTATTCTGATGAGCATGGTTCCATCCTTAAGAAGCTTTGTATAGACTGTCACATTATTTTCAAAATTCTTTGTTAAACATGGGATTCATTTCTGTTTCTCATATTTATGCTTTTTTGTAGCTTTAGAGCAGAAAACGCATACACGTTTTAAAACACCTGTTGGTGAAGACAACACAATTTGAGATGATCTAAGCTGGTGAGAAGATGGAGTTCACTGGCTGATTGTTTAATGGGCGATGGGTGGGGTTGTTTTAAAATGTTTTAAAATTGAACAATTTTTATGCTTGTTGTTACTGTTTTTATTCGTTGTAAGCCACCCCAAGATGCTGTAGGCATGAGGGGGCGACTAATAAATGTGAATAAATAAATAAATAAATAATATCTTCAGCAGTAAGATTTGAGGTCTCATGTGAAGTGTGAGTTTCTGAAGTTATCCTGGAAGATGACAATGCTGTGAACACTTTATAACATGCTTTATGGTATCCAGTTTATGTGTTCGGAGACTGTGACAAACTGAATCCACTGTATTTTGACGTCATTTGAGAACGCACCTTCAGGATATCTTTGCATCACACCAAAGTTTTATCTGTGAAAGGGATAATCACCTCTAAATCCTCTCCAGTACCAAGATGAATGGTACACTTCCTTCCTGAAGAAAAACATAAACAAGTAATCAAATACCACCAACCCACTGTAATCAAATTTGCATGTCATTCACTAACTGATTTTTTTTTTTACCTAGGAAAATCTGTTTAATCCGGAAACTGGTTTGCATATATCTTGGTATGTTCTGATGGAGTCTGAAATTACTGATTTATTATAGTACTTCAGAAGGCTTCCAGCTGAGCTACTAGTTCTTAACATACATGGAATATTCTGTATTGAAGGACAATTCCATACCACGAGTCCCCACCTGCAGTCCAAACACAGACTTACCCCTTCATCAACTGCTTATGATAACTTAGGCCGTGGACACTTGTGTTTATGGAAACATAAAGTGTCCACAGTTTTGAGGATTGAGTGAGACGCTGCAGCAAATAAACCAGCAAGCACAGAGCGCCACTTACCTGGTGTGTCTTTTGCCATTTCAACCAACATTTATAATGCTTCTGAGAACTGGTTCCCTGTTCAGAAGAGGTCCTCAGTACATGTGTGGTATACACACGTAGATACAGTATTACCTATAATTAACATGACTGGAAGTTGTACAATGAGGGAAGAGGAAGAATATTGGGGGTCAAGCAAGAGAAGGAAGTGGGTGCTAACCCTAAATTGGTTCCTCCCCAAAAACACACCACCACCAGTCCACCACCATAGGCCTATTAAAAACAGGAAGTGGGAAGTAAGGAAAACTGCCTGGGCCTAGATGGAGTTACAGAGCAGTAAAGCAGTTGCTGTACACATTTTATAATTTATTTTTTCCCATTAACTGCTTTTAATGAATTTTAAAGTTTTACAGCACATTAAACAACTAACCCATTTCTCCCCCATCCCCTTCTCCCACTCAACCGTACAGAATCCCCCAAGAAAAGGGGGAGGGTGCAGGGAAGAGGGAAAATGAGAAAGAAAGGAAAGACTTGCTGCACTAAGGAGCCAAGTCTTATAAATAAATGTCACTGGAACTTAATGATAAAGGATGTCAGATTGGGGGGGAGGGGGAACTCCCCCCCCCAAAAAAAAACCACTGGCAGAATTAATATTTTATTATATCAGGCTGGATTTCCACACAAATTAGCATTGGTTTTTGGTATGAACCCAGTGATGTAAATAGACGGTATTTGAGGTGGGGGTACTTTGAGATGGATGGCCTGATTTGGGTTTGGCCCACAATAACTCTGTCAGATTTTATATTTTATGTACCAGAGCACATTTTTGAACAAAATGGCATAGGTTTCACCCATGCACCTTATGACATAAGTTGAAGGTCCTTTTGAGGTATTTTGGGGTGCCCTATAGCCTAAACGCCCAGAAGTTCCCTAATAAGACTTACATTTCTGGTATATATGTACAAAAGCCCATCTGTGTCAATGGTTGGAAATTCTGTACCTAATGATGAGAGTAAACCCGTCACGGGCTTTTGGACTATACGGAAGCCGTTCCACACCCTTTATCATTCTCATTGCCCTTGTCTGTACCTTTTCTAGTTCAGCTATGTCTTTTTTGAGATGGGGCGACTAGAACTGCACACAGTCTTCAAGGTGTGGTCACACTATTGATTTGTATAGAGGCATTATGACATCTTCCGTTTTATTCTCTATCCCTTTGCGAACAGTTCCTAACTTTCTGTTTGCTTTTTTGACTGCTGCTGCATGCTGGGCTGAGGATTTCAGTGTATTGTCCACAATCATTTCCATTTACTGAATGGTAACTCCTAGCTTAGTACCCATGGGTACAAGATTATATTTGCTTGCCCAATGTTTGTGAGCAATCCTGCTCAGGGGCTGCTTGGTTCCCAACCTTTCCCATCCTCTGTGTCTGAAGGGAAGAGGTGCTTGGGAATGCCAGGGGGGCTTCGTGTGGCTGGAGAGGTGGTGTGGGGAGTGTCTTGATTTCTGCCTCTTTGACTCCAGTGCAAGTAACTGAAGTGCATCACATAATTACACATGTGCTCAGATGATTGTGTGCTGAGAGAGCTAAACAGAGCAGTTAGACACTTGCTTACCTTTAAACTCTTGAGTAATCCCATTTCTTACATTTAAGCATGTGCTAAACAGCCTGACCATAACATGATCAATGGGAGTCCTTCCATTAACATCAATCAACTTTAAATCAAACCGTACCTGCTTAGCACTTTTGGGAAAAACTATTTTATTATTATTATTATTATTATTTATTTATTTTATTTATTTCTTTACATTTATTGGTCACACCCTCATGCCTACGGCATCTTGGGGTGGCTCACAACAACTAAAACAGAAATAAAATACATAAAACAACAATATAAATAATTTAAAACTACCCCCTCCAAACATTCCCCCTCCCTACCCTGCCCTCCGAAGGTCTCGTCAAAAAGCTATCAGACCCGGGGCCAGGCAAGCTTCCTCTGGGAGGAAGTTCCAAAGCCGCAGCCCAGCCACTGAGAACGCCCTCTCCATCATGGCCCCGTGTTTAACATGGGGGACCTCCAGGAAGGCGCCCCCGGCAGACCGCATAAATAATAATAATAAATAAATAAATAAATAAATAAATAAATAATATTGTAATAAATAATAATAAAGCTACTAACTTTGTTCCCTGTAACTATGCTAAGCACATGCATCTGCAACTTCTCAACCTCATGAATATATTTTTGTCTCTCTTGATGTTCGCTTCTCCCTCAACTCCCCTTCCCTTGTCTCTCTTAGTTTGCAAGCCTCCTGGGATAGGGACCTGTCTTTAAATATTTATTGTAGAGTGCCAGGCAGACTGCTGGTGCTATTATTATTGTTATTGTTATTGTTATTTTATTAATTTATTTATTTCCACATATTTCCAGTTGAACCCATCATTGTAGGTGAAATTTATGCTGAGAAATCTGATTGGAAAATTGTCGCTGCGAAAACCAATGTGAATTCTTTTGCTAAATACTTCCATGGGTGGTTGGTTTATGCATTACATGAGAAAACATTTTTCTACACTGAACATTTGGTTTCTGCATTACTACTACTACTACTCTACTAATAATAATAATAATAAATATAGCCCCAGCAGTGTAGCTGGCCCTGTACAATCAATATTTATAAACAAGTCCCTACCCCAGGGGGATTACAATCTAAGAGAGACAAGGAAGGGAGAGATGAGGGAGAAGTGAACATCAGGAGAGACAAAAATGCATTAATGAGGTTGAGAAGTTGCATATACATGTCCTTAACTTAGGGTGTTTTCAGACGTTACGGGGCCGCTTGGCCCCGTACCGAAAACAACCCTTTAATTCCCCGCCGGGGTCACCCCGTCACGCCATATCAGATGTGCCGGGGGGATCCCGGTGGGGAATCTGGGAGGGGGCGGGGCCACGCAGCTCAACGTGTGGCCGCACAGCCCCGCCCCCTCCACGCACCCCGCTGCCTGCCCTCCAGGGATATGGGTGGGCGGCAGGGCCACTGCGGCCGCCGCCGCATCGGGCCGGATGTGCCATGGCCCGGGATCCTGCCGGGGATCCCGGGCCATGGTAACCGGCCAGATGTTACTTTTTTTTGGTCCCCGCTGGGGATCTTTTTGACCACGCTTCCCGGGACATTCCCCCGGCTAGCCCGGGAAGCGTGGTTCAAATTGACCCTATGCGGGTATTGACCGTGGCGAACATCTGGCGGCCGCCAAACAGACGTTCGAGCCACAGTGACCACAGGTGGGTATTCACCGTGGTTCACTGTGATCTCGTAACGTCTGAAAATACCCTTAGTTATCGTGAAGGGAACTAAGTTAGTAGCTTAGTTACAGGGAAGAGTTTCTGAGTGTTGGGAGGGAAGACGATGCAATTTCACTCATGAGGAGCTAGGGAAAGCCTGACGGAAGGGTTAGCTTTCCGGGAGGGAGCAGGACAAATGTATCCAGTGATGGAGTTCCAGGCATGGGGGTAGCAATAGAAACACAGAGAATATCCAAATTCTGTATATTGTGCAGGATCAGAGCCTAAGACCGCAGTCCCAGCTTTGTGTATGCAGCTGCATGAGAGCGATGCACACATTTGTGCACATGGTGTGTGCATGGCACACTCCTATTGCACACCATGTGCTCACATGACCTTGGATCAGGGCCTTACTTATAAGCATAAGATGTAACAGAGAAATGTGTAAAAATTATATACCTATAATATAATTATATACATACATCTTATATATGAGGGCAGGAGGAGGGACACAAAAACCACCAAAAAAAGTTTCCAGCAATATTTACTAATTTACTCTTATTAGAAAACGTTGGAAAATGGCGTTCACATTTGTTTTTGTAAAGCATTCCTATTTTTTTCATAATGTTTTAAAATAAAGAATGCCTGCTTTCTGTAATACGACAATGTTTCTCAATGTGCCTCAATAACCACATATTTCCAATTGAACCCATCATTGTAGGTGAAATTTATGCTGAGAAATCTGATTAGAAAATTGTCGCCACCAAAAGCAATGGGGATTCTTCTGCTAAATACTTCCATGGATGGTTGGTTTCTGCATTACATAAGAAAACATTTTTCTACACTGAAAATTAGCTTCTACATCATCCAGTTTAAAATTAGAAACCAGTATAAGCTGGCAGTGGCCACTGAAGGCATCTAAAGAAAAAATTCAGTCTGTTCCAGTCAGATTACAGCAGGAAATGGCATTGGTCCAGAACTACAATGACAAGTTACTAAATTTGGATTTAGATTATCAACCTGTATTAATTCTATTAGATTTGACAACAGCTGCTGACTCTCAGAAAATGTTAGAATGAGTATGCTCTCTATTAAATTGTCAACTACCTGTTAAGACACAAAGCTTGCAATTTTTGTTTTCAGTACAGGTCAAACTTCTGAGGGCACTTACTCATTAGTAGACCTAATGACATCAAAGGGACTGTGTTGGGTATCCTCTTTCTGAATTGTAGCCAAAGTTTCTAATTAGAGGAGATTTTGTCTCCTAACAGGTTACCACGGTGATAATACTTTGCACGCTGATAATCCTTATTCTGAGGAGTGCTTTACAGACGCATACAAATGTGGGGTTCTAAGCTTGCAGTTCATACTCATGCCAGACTGATGGTAAAAACAGACGTGTGTGTGACATGATGACTGCCCGGTCCAGCTTGAGGCAGGAAACTGTAGTCTATGCAGTCCAGGCCAGGTGAGAGCACAGAACTAATATACCCATGTTTGGAAAGTCGTCCCACCACCTGCCCAGCCAGGGTATAGTTGAGAAGCATAAGAAATGTGCAGTTGGCCCCACCCGCACCCTGGTCACCATGGTTGACAGTCATGATCGCCAATGATGGGCTGCCAGAGCAACCGCTGACTCGGGGCGGGTATGGCAGGGCCACAGACATCGTAGCCCATGTTGGCCCACATGGGCAGTCCTTAGCTTGGACTGTGACCCTGGAGATTTTCCAAGGACACAGTCTGGATTAGCTTCCTATTCACCCCAGGTCAGAAGCAGGGCAACATCTGGTGGTGCCATAACAGAATTGCCAGTGGCTCCCAGGCCAAAGTGGGCCTAAGCAAGCCACCATCATGACTGTTTTTACCTGGAGATGGCCATGTAAAATGTGCTGACTTGTATCAGAGTCTACTTTCCATCTGAGTCCTGCTGCATGAGCACATCCAGACTTCCACATCCAGATGAGTCTTACTAACTTTCTGATCCACACTTGGCACATGTAGCACCCTGACTGGTTTGAGCCTGGTGGTAGCCTCCTAAGAAAGGTAATCAGTACGTGATTGCTTTTGGCATGCTCATGTTAATTGCTGCAGAAGTTTTAGATGCTCTATCCTGCTTTGCAAGGCTTCTTTGCCTTCCCCCTTCTACCCTGTGACTCACCTGGAACCCTACCTACTTTACCTGACCTTCTGCCTTGGCCTTGTGGTAATCGTTACCTCTTCACTTCTCTTGCCTCTGTCTCAACCAGACCCTGCCTGCCCAACAGACTGATCCAACTGGCTCTCACATCCAGCCTTAATTATGATGCTGTGTGTTCTCTTACACTGTCTTTTGGCTCTGATGTCTTGGACCAAATCTTGATTATTGCTACTGCTGGAATTGATTTTGATTCGCTTGCCTGCATCCTGATTCTGTGTCCTGGTTTGGCAGCCCGATCAGTTGGTGGATTGTTCATGCCTCAGTTGCTACAATAGGAATGAATTTGACCTTTCATGTTTTTACAATTTGGTTGACAAATTGATCCCAGTGCAGAACAGCGTGAGATCTATTCATCATTTAAATCACACTTACGCTCTTTTGTGCTATCCCTGGGTGTGTTTAGCTATAACAAAGATCAGGTGTTAAAACCCCTAAGCATGTGTTTGACTGTTGTGTGTGAGCACAATAACAATCCCAACACTAATTTGGCCACCCGTTGAACATCCATTGAACACGCAATGTGAACACCATTGCATCACAAGGACAATTTGTGTGTTCCAGCTGAACACGTGGCCAATGTTGTGTCTAATGATATCACATGGTGTGTTAGTAGGTACAACACAGGGAACGAGGCTGCAGCACTTGTGTGCAGGGCAAGCAAAACACTAATTTGCCCCAAGATGGGCTGTGTGTCTAAGCATTGCCACATGGTGAACACAGGGCCAAATCGGTGTTCATATCGAGGTAAAAACACACATTCAGACACCCATTGAAGTTATGTCTAAAGACATGCCCTGAATTTCATCCTTTGTGATGAAACTATACAAGTCATATTCATACATTAATTTAATCAATGCTTTAAAAATAATCTCTTGGACAAGAGTTAGAGAAATCTATGTCTCTATCAGTTGCTTTTTGCCTCAGACATACGTAAATGCTTGGTTGCGCAGATGGCTAATGTAGGCTGTGAGATTGGCATTGATCTCTCTTCAATTACTAAAACATTTTTTTCATTAAGATTCAATATAATCAACCAGATGGACATTGAATAAAAGAGGAAGACATAGAGCAGCTGAACTTAAGCACCTTTCAGAATAACAGATTCAAAGATATTAGAAATGGAATAAGAGGTACACCTGCCTATGCAGCATTGCTCCTTATAATGTAGTTTCTCATTGTTTGTCTTGTCTAGATTAGAGCTGAAACTATTAGCTGATTTTATATTTGTGCTAGGGATGGGTGAACAGAACGTGGTTCGGATGTTCGGTCGTTCGGTTCGAAACCCGAGTTCGGGTTCGATGGTTCGGTTCAGCCGAGTTCGGTTTGGCTGAACTTGGCCGAACATTCAAAAATAGTGAAACTGAAACAAAATAGAAAACAAAACCTATTTTTTGGCCCTGGAAAGACGTTTTTCCTGCCCCCGAACTCATCTGAATACGACCAAACTGTTCGGTCATTTGAAAGTTCGGTTTGGATGTTCAGTTCAGACATCCGAACAGACTGAGTTCGGTCTGAACATCCGAACCGCATTCGCCCATCCCTAATTTGTGAATGTTATTCACAATTTTAGATAGCACACCAAACAGCCAAATAATCTGCATCTTAATACGTCTCTTTGTTCATTTTGTTTTGGATACACAGTGCTTTGTTGTTTTGCTTTGGGACTAATTAGCACTATTCTGGATTTTTTGTGTGTGCTATTTAGTACCAAATGAAGTACAGAAACCAGGGGCAGCTGGTGGGTGTTGAGGTTGGAGGGGTAGTAAGGCCGGCCGGTAGGCAGAGTCAGGGCAACAGTAGGAAGAGCCAGGGCAACGGAAGGCGGAGCCAGGGCAACTGTAGGTGGCATAACCGAGCAGCAAGGAGTTCCAAGGTTTAATGTTGGATAGACATTACATTACTTAATCAAGCAATTTCAGTTAGGTTAGGCAGGTTTAAAAGCAGGCAGACAACCTTAAACCTCACTTACAAGCAGTTTTAGCAAAGACACACACACATGCAGCAGAGGTTAAGA
>QEPC01008309.1:4763984-4791320 GCA_003113815.1 Sphenodon punctatus | reverse complement strand
CTCAGGAGGGTGGGCACAGCATGCGGGGACCCTCAAGGGGTTGGGGAGGGTGGAGGGACCCTCAGGGAGTGGGCGGACCCTCAGGAGGGTGGGCGCAGCATGGAGGGACCCTCAAGAGGGTGGGAGTAGTGTGGGGGGACCCTCAATGGTGGGGGGAACCTTGAGTGGTGGGGGAAAGATGGGGGACCCTCAGGGAGTGGGGGGACCCTCAGGGGGTGGGAGGAGGGTGGGGGGACCCTTGGGAGTGGGAGCACGGTGGGGGGAGGGATCACTTACCTGGCTTCTGCTCTGGCAGTCCCTGGCGGCCTGAGCTGCAGGCAGAGGTGGGGGGGACTTTACTTGCTTTAAATTGCCCACGTGTCATGCTCCTCCAGAGTCCAGATGCATGGGCAATTTAAAGCAAGCAAACAAACAAACAAAAAAAGGTTCCCAGGCTCCTGCTCTTCCCCTGCTACTCTGACTGGCAGATTGGGGGGGAGAGTGGCAGCGCAGGGTCCAGGAAGCGGGCTGACTGGAGGTGCGCTGTTGAGAGCGCACATCCAGCCATGTCCCTGAGTGACCCACGAGGCAGGGAGCAGCGCGCATGCGCCTGGTCCCTGTCTCAGCCACCCAGCACAAAGCTTCTCGCCTGAACATTTGTAACAAGTGCCCAGGTGAGAAGCTCCATTGCGCCCATTAGGCGCAATGGAAAGGCTAGCCCCTCCCTCCACAGCACGCCCTATGCGTGCTGTGCACTGAGGGGCTCAGCTGCCCAAATAGCATTTTCAATAGGAAACACGGTTTGGGTGGCTGATCCAGCTCAGCCTTTTTGTCCCTTCTGGGACCCACTCTCAGAGTGGCTCTGAGAGTCCCTGAAGCCTGACATCCACAGTAGCCTCTGAAGCCGGTCAGAGGCTGCTGCGGCTGTCAGAAGTAGCGGCGGGAATTTGTTTGTTTATTTTTGATGGCGCTGCGGGGGTCCCCCAGGGTGCACTAGGGGGGCAGTGCCCCAAACTTCCTGCGGGGGGAGCTGTGCATGACAGAAACGACCAAAATACCAAAACAAAGTAACCAAAATGACTGAAATACCAAAATAACCAAAGTAGCCAAACTAAAATGGATAACCAAATGAAGAGGAAATTGATAACTGTTATTAACTGCTTCACTGGAACTAATTCAAAGCAGGCAGATTTTGGGGATATGAGTTCACCAAAGATATTTGTTTTGACTCCAGTCTAGATTTCAACTGTTTCAAGCAATGAGATTCCAATACTTCCATTGGGATATTATTATTATTCAATGTAACTATTATCCCAAAAGATTACTATTATTATATGTGAAGCTTTCTGAATATATCCTGTAATTTTCTAATCCATTTTGCTACTAATGGGTCAAGATATAGCTATAGCCAGTGGGTAAAATCTACCTCAGGCTTTAAACAGGCTTAGATCCCACTGACTAAAAATGACAGGCAGCCATAGTTAAATCTGACAAGAAATAGTCTTACTAACAGAATAAACATGAGATCCTTACCTATTAAAACAGTTGGGAGCTGACCCATTGATGTCAAAAAGAATAGAATTTCACTATAAATGTTTTTTATCCTGCTTTTAGTAATATTTTCCCGAAATATTTAGTCATATCAAACATGACTTTTTTTATCCTATGGATGGTTATATCCTGGCAATGAGACACTGCCCAATTGGATTGGATGGATCAGAAAATGAATGGAATTGGAATTTCAGCAACAGCTAGGGGAAAACGTGTGGGGCAGAATATAGTGCATAAATAATTCTGCTAGGACTTCTTTTCTAAGAGAAAACAAAGAATATACCAACACAACGCATGCAATAAACAGTATGGCTAAATATATTGCAACTCTTTAACACATTTCATCATCACTAGATGAAAGACTGCATAACAGGTCCAGCTTTTCAGTAAGATTACAGGGCACTTGACCAAGCTGAAACATCTCACTGAAATGGAAAGTAGGGATGAGTGAACGCGGTTCAGAAGTTCGGAGTTCAGCCCGAACTTGGCTTGTTCGGACGACCGAACCTGAACCCAAACCCGAACGTGAACATACCAAACGAACCAAACACCGAATAGCAAAATGGCCGAACAGTTCAGTCAGTTCGGATCGTGTTCAGGTGAGTTCAGGTGGCAAAAAAAGGTTCACTGGAAGTTCAAACATGACAGGGAGGTGTTAGTCATTGAGGAGCAGACTTCCAGGCACCAGGGGTGGAGAGGCTTGCAAGAAACAAAACTAATTATCTGCCTCCCCCATTCCCAACACCTTCTGAGCTAGTCACTGTTCCTGAACAGCAGGCATTGAGTAGGAATTTTAGATTGCTTTAAGTTTCATTTCAGTTTTGTACTGAAATGAAACTTAAAAACTGAAACTTTGTGTTATGCATTTCACTGTACAGACTCATTGAGTATGTATGTATTCAGTTCACTACAGACTCCTCTTCTGTTTGTGATTCCCCCCCATCCCATATATATGGGATGTATATATATCCATATATATCCATATCTATATCCATGGATATATATATATATATACACACACACAAACATATGGATATGGGATAGATAGATAGATAGATAGATAGATAGATAGATAGATAGATAGATAGATGTAGAGAGTTGTAGGAGTTAGCTTAGCGATAGAGATAGCGTTAGTGATTTAGTTTTAGTGTTTGTAGGAATAGACCTGTGTACTTATTAGATAATCCATTTAGTTCATAGCATTTAGAATAGTTAACAGCAGTTAGATTTAGTGTAGATAGATACATATAATATTAGATTAAAAAAATAAATAAATAAACCCCAGATAAAAACCAAAAAACCAAATAAAAAACAAAAGAAAACCATATAAAACCCAATAAAAAACAAAAAAATCATATAAAATAAAAAAAACACCCATAACAACATTTCCCGAATGGCCGAACAGCCGAACTGAACAGCCGAACAGCCTAACCAAATGGCCTGTTTGGACGACCGAACCGAACAGCCGAACCCGAACTCGGTGAACTAACCGAATGGCCGAACCAAACGGCCGAACCGAACGCAGCCAAACCGAACGGCCGAACCAAACGGCAGAACCGAACGCAGCCGAACTGAACGGCTGAACCCGAACTGCGATCTGTTCACCCATTCCTAATGGAAAGTTTAGAGGGAGAGAATTTACAGTATTAACTTTGGATATTTATTTATTTATTTATTTATTTATTTTCCTTAGTCACCCCCTCATGCCCATGGCATCTCGGGGCGGCTTACAGCATAAAAAATAACAATAATTAAAATCACAATAAAACACAGAGAATTAAAACATCAAAGCATCCACCTAAAAACAACCCTCCTTCCAAAGCTTTTATCCCAATCCCCCTCCCCTCCTCCGAAGGCCTGGAAGAACAGCCAGGTCTTACAGGCCTGGCAGAAGACCATCAAACTTGGGGCCAGATGGGTTTCCTCCAGGAGGGATTCCATAGTCACAGCCCGGCCATCGAGAACACCCTCTCCATTGTGGCCCCACGCTTTACACAGGGGACCTCCAAAAAGGCACCCCCGGCAGACCGAAGGGGTTGCTCTGGGGCATGGAAGGTGAGGCGAGCCCTGAGGTATGAAGGGCCAAGACCGTGTAGGGATTTATAGGCCAAAACCAGCACCTTGAATCTGGCTTAGTATGCTAAGTCAGCCAGTGCAGCGCATGGAGCATGGGAGTAATATGCTCCCATTGGCTTGTCCCCGTCAGGAGATGAGTCACCGTGTTCTGCACCAGCTTCAGCCTCCAGAGCAGCGTCAAGGGAAGCCCCACGTAGAACGTGTTGCAGTAGTCCAGCCTCGAGGTGATGAAGGCATGGATGAGGGTGACCAGGTCGGGTCTGGAAATATATGGGTGCAGCCTCCGCACCAGATACAGCTGGCGGAAGGTAGCTTTAGCCACCATCTCCAACAACACTCCCAGAACCTGGGGGTGAGGCTCTTTTAATCTGAACCTGCTTGGTGATGGGAGTGCAGACCTCCTCTACGAGGGGAGCCGACACCTCCCTTGCCCTACCTACTGCTATCACCTCTGTCTTATCAGGAATGAGCTTCAGGCTGTTCTGCCATAACCAAACTGCCACGGCCTCCAAACATTGGGACAGTACTGAGACAGCAGGACCTGGGTCGGTTGAAAAAGAGAGGTAAATCTGGGTGTCATCAGCATATTGGTGGCAACGCACACCAAACCCTCTCATGATCTCCCCCAAGGGCTGCATATATACATTAAACAATAATGGAGACAAAATGGAACCTTGTGGAATGCCACAATCCAGGGCCCCGGGGCTGGAAGATTCAGCCCCCAGGAAAACCCTCTGGCTTCTCCCCGAGAGGAATGATTGGAAGCATCTGAGAACAGTCCCATCCAGACCCCCCAGGGCTCACAATCGTCTCACCAGCAGCCCATGGTCCATTGTGTCAAAGGCGGCAGAGAGATCTAGCAGGATCAGAAGTGTAGAATGTCCTGCATCCACCTCCTGGCGGAGGTCATTCACCAAGGCCACCAACGCCATCTCTGTACTATAGCCTGGGCAGAACCCCGATTGAAATGGGTCAGGGAAACCAATGCTGTCAAGTGAGCCTGGAGCTGCAGTGCCACCACCAGTTCAATGACCTTCCCTAAGAAGGGAAGGTAGAGACAGGTCAGTAGCTGGCAAGTGCATCCACATCCAAGGAGGCATCCTCTGACCAGGGGGAAATCTCCCCTGCCGAAGGGACGCATTGATTACCCTCACCAGCACCATCCCCAGTGTCTCCCTTGAGACTTTCACCAACGAGGATGGGCATGGATCTAATTCAAAACTGGTGGCTTTAACAGACCCCAGGACATCCACAGCATCAGCTGGCTGCATCACTTCCTGAAACTCATGCCCAAAAGATGGACCAGATGGGGCCTCCATCCCCTCGTGCTCCACCTCTACTGCCCCTAATCCAGTGTCAAAGTTGCTGTGAATCCAAGCGATCTTGTCTGCAAAGTAGATGGCAAGTCCCCGTCCAGGCAGAGGGAGGTCAGACTGACTAGCCCCCACACCACCCGGAACAACTCCGCTGGACATGACTTTGCAGACGCTACGAGGGTGGAAAAGAACTCTTTCTTTGCCGTCCTCACAGCCTCAACATAGGACCGCAAATGGGCCCTATGGAGAAGTCAGTCAGATTCAGTGCGAGTCTGACGCTAGCATTGCTCTAGTCTCTTACCTGCCTGTTTCGTACGCCGCAACCCCTCAGTAAACCAAGGGGCCCTGCAGCGACAAACAGAGGCAGGAGATAACTCAGAGCCACCCTGTCAATGGCCTCCTTGAGTAAGATGTTCCAAGCTCTGATGAGTTCATCAACAGAGTGGTCGTCAAGGTCTAAGGTTAAATCCCCCAGGGCCTCCTGGAACCGTTGAGGTTCCATCAGCCTTCGGGGACAGACCAACCTAACTGGTCCATTCCCCTTCTGGAGGTGGTGTGTGAGAGACTGGTCTGTAGGTAATGATCCATCCATGACAAGGGCATGACCCTCACAACCCCCACTACCAGATCACCCGCCTCAAGGGCAGAACAGAACACCAGGTTGAGGGTATGTCCCCCCACATGGGTCGGACAGTTAACAACTTGGGACAAGTTCATGATTGCCATGGCGGCCATGAACTCTCTCTCCGCTCTCAGAAGGCCAACATCGGCATGGGTATTGAAGTCCCCCAGGACCAAAGTCCTGGAGGAGTTCAACACCACTGCCGAGACCAGCTCTGCTAGAGTGACAAGGGATGCTGCTGGACAGGAAGGGGCGCGGTATACCAGCAGCACCCTGAGATTGCCCCCAGCCAAATCAAACTCCACATGGAGGGCCTTGATCCCAGGAATCTCCTGGGCTGGATACCTCCTAACAGGTCATGTCTCTCTAAAAATAATAAACTGCACCACCTCCCCAGCCCCCAGTGCGGGGTTGGTGCTTCACGGCATACCCGGGTGGGATGAGATCAGCCAAAATGGCCTCCCCTCCTCATCCAGCCAGGTTTCTGTAATACATACAAGGTCCGCAGCCCCGTCCAGAATCTTGTCCCAGATTACCGGGACCTTATTTACCATGGACCTTGCATTTAGCAGCATCAGCCCCCCACTGGTGGACCTTATACCCTGCTCCTCCTTCACCCCCAGTGGGGGGGAGGTTCTTTTAATCTCTACAAGGGACCTAGGTCCCCTAGGAGCCCGAACCACACACACCCACGGACCATACCGCCCCCGTCCCTGAATGACCCCTATAGCCGCTTCTCCCTTCCCATCCACACCATCCTGACCCCCTGCTACTGGCTACTCCCTCCCTTCCCAGTCCCAAAAAATCCCTCCACATTGCCACCCCATCTTCCCACCCCACTCCCTAAGTCTCCCTCTCTCAAAGGGAGTTCTCCATCATTCAGGCACTGCCCCCATCTCACCGGGGGGCAAGGTCCATCCCTATCCTAACCCCCCATTCCCCCCTCCATCTCCCTCCTGAGTCCCCCTCTATCACAGGGAGTTCCCCATCACTCAGGCACTGCCCCCCGTCTCACCGGGGGGCAAGGCACGTCCCCCTCCTACCTCCCCATTCTCCCCTCCACCCCCTCCTGGAACTCTCTCACAGAGAGTCCCCCCTCCCTATCATTTGGGCAGTGCTCCCCCCTCTCAAGGGGAGGCCTCGCCCACCCACTCCCCAAGCCCCACACTCATCTCACCAGGGCGGTTAGCTTTATCTTCCCTAACCTCATCCCCTGCCCTCCACCCTCATCAAATACCCCCCATCCCCCCCAACCCCTTAAAACATGATAATAAAAATACAAAAGTAAAAATGAAAGTCTCCCGCCCCTGATCCCCTCAGTCCCGCTAATGGCCACGCCTAAGTGCCCTTGTGTGTGGCCTTTAGGTGCGCTGACTGTGGTGTCTGCTGGGTGACAGGCCGCTTTTGGCTGCGCTGAGCCCAGAAATCCCAGAACGTGCGCCCTGGCCCCGCCCCCCCTCCTCCAGCTGGGGGAGGGGGCTGTTGTTACCTGTGAGGCTGGCAGCATGACTCTGGAGACTGGAAGTCTCGGGTCCCAGTAGCAGTGGTGGCAGCAGCGATGTTGGGCCGGCAGTGGCAATGGCAGCAGAGGTGAGCCTCGGGGATGGTAGAGACAGCGGCGGCTTCCTTCCTCCTGGGCCAGGCGGCAAGCCGATTTTGGCTGCACCAGGCCCCGAAGTCCTGGAACATGTGCCCTGGCCCCTCCCTCCTCCTCCATATGGGGGAGGAGGCTGTTGTTACCTCTGAGGCTGGCAGCACGACTCTGGAGACTGGCAGTCTTGGGTGTTGGTAGCAGCAGCGGCAGCAGCGATGTTGGGGCAGCAGCAGCAACAACAACAGAGGTGAACCATGGGGATGGTAGAGACAGTGGCAGCTTCCTTCCTCCTGGGCCGGGCAGCAGGCCGCTTTTGGCCGTGCCGGGCCTGGAAGTCCCGGAACGTGTGCCCTGGCCCTGCCCCCCTCCTCCAGCTGGGGCGGGGGGCGGGCTGTTGTTACCTCTGGGACCAGCAGCATGACTCTGGAGACTGGCAGTCTTGGGTTGCGGTAGCAATGGCAGCAGCGGCGATGTTAGGGCGGCAGCGGCAACAGCAGCAGAGGTGAGCCGCGGGGATGGTAGAGACAGCGGTGACTTCCTTCCTGAGTCTGAGACGACTTTAAAGGTCATATGGTGACCTAGGCCAGTGAAATAAAGACCAAAAAAAGCTAATTGTCATTTAATGTAGTAGACGAAAATTCTTCCAGCTGCCCATGGAGGTTGTCCTGGGTTAGGTGTAATGCAGTCTTCCAAAATTTTGCATATAGCAATATGTATTCTTCTGGTGCTCAGTAGGTTGGCTTGCACTAGAGAATGGACCTAGGGATGAGGCATTTAGCTTCAGCAAAAGGTTAACTATGTCATGAAAGAAGTTTTGCTTAAAAAAACTTTATTAACCACTTTCAAACCTTTATTAATGTCAGACTTGATCTACTGTAAGAGCCTCTTGTTAAGTGGTAATGATCTGATTAAACCTTGAAGCTTTTCCCTTTTATAATATAAATGTCATTAACTGCCTGAAATTCCATAGATTTACAGCAAGCTGTGAACAAGAGTTACAAAAGAAATGTCTCCTAATGTGGTGTAACTGTCATCCAGAAGACTTAGCATGCTACAAGCCGGTGGGAACATATTGCAGCTAACAACCTATTTTCTCCTTAGCAACTGTGGTTACTGGGGATTTCACTCCACGCTCGAGAAAGAGAAGAAACAAACTCTTAATATTTAAACATTTTAAATAGTATTAATGTTTCGATTTGCCTATAGGCTATATTGAGCCACAAATAAGCAATGTTTAGTGCTGGCAGAAGATCAAAGTGTGTGTCTTTCTAATCTGTCTGATTTGTAATTATTTATTTCTATGGCATGAATGTGACTGATTTGCAGTATTGCCAGCTCTCCCCTTTAAATCAGGAAGCTTATGAAAAACTCATGTTCCGGAGCTACATTAGAACCAATGTAGCTCATATTTTTCATAAGCCTCCTGCTTTAAAGGGGAGGGTTGACAAAACTGTATTTGGCTGGATTGGTCCCTCTCCTAGGTGGAACCACAGTAGCACAGGAAATAGTCTTCCACTTGTGCCCCTAGTAAGGAGCATAGACGTGTTGGAAGAAAATGGATGTGATTGTGGCCCTGGGGCTCACCTGCACGTCTGTTGTCCTGCTGCCAGATGTTGGGTCACTTACACCCTGTGGCGGGTAGGTGACTGGCCTGGGATGAGCCTTCTGAAAGATTCCGGGTGACCATCCCAGGTCACGGGCTGCCTATGTTGGCCAAAGTGTCTGTTCAGCCCCACCATCTCTGCCAAAGGATGAGGGGCCTCCATGGCTGGGATGGAGAGGGCAGGGTGGGGCTGTGCAGGACGGCTGCCCATCATGGCTGGGATGGAGAGGGCAGGGTGGGGCTGTGCAGGACGGCTGCCCATCATGGCTGGGATGGAGAGGGAAGGACACTGGGGGCAGGGTGGGGCTGTGCTGCTTCCCACCTGCATGTTTTCTGCATTCCCTCACCCTATCTGGGGCACAGGAGTTGTAGATGGCTATCCAGTTCCCAGGGGTCGCAGGCACATCTGTGTCATGCCACCCGCTGACCCGGGGAGTGGCAGCCACACTTTTCCACCCTGTGGTGGGCCGGGAAGCTGTCATGCCACCTGCACATCTGTTTTTACCCAAGGCGTCTAGTTCACACTGGACAGCCTCATGGAGGTTTGATTGTCTTCTGTAACTAGAAACTTTCAAAACACCTATTTGAAAATATTCTCATTGATGTCTGTAAGAATTGAGCCATGGTCTAAATCAGGGATCCATAGCTTTGGTTCAGGCTTTTCAGACCTGTATAGACCAGAGAGAGAAAAGAGCTGACAGTTTCTTGAAATAGAAACTTAAGGAAAACAAGGTTCTTGTTGCCTTGGTTTTCCCTGAGAAAAGCCTGATAAACAATTCTCCTCCAGTCTCTCTTGAGCCTATAAGTTGATGTAATGTTATGGATATGGACCAATCAGAGAGGATGGGTGGAAATGTGTGATAGCGTAGGTGACATATGATTGTCCCCAGTTCATTGGCTGAGCTTGGGTCCTTCATGTAAGACCCTATAAAAGTGATCACCCAGGTCCCTCAAGGCTCAGACCTCACCTGGGATCACATGGCCTCTTTTTATTCCTTGGCTCTGTGTAACTCCTGGTACTTGTGATCTGACCAACCTCCTAGGTCCTCTTGGATTCTGGGAAATAAACTGTTTAACTTTCTACTCTAATCTGGCTCTGGTGTTTACTCATTTCAGTGAAGTTTAATGGGTCTCATCTCTCACAGTCTATGAACTCGTGTCACCTCTTCGGGTCAGGTTTCTCCTCCTGAGAGCCCAGTCCTCAAATCACCTATTTGAAAATATTCCCATTGATGTAATTAAGACTATTTGTAAATCGTTACAAAACACTGACCTTCATCAAAAAGAAGGATTGTGAACTGCCTGAGAGCAGGTGATTGGGCATGACACCAAAGACCTTTTCCATGCAATCCAGGAGGCCGTCAAATGCAAAGCCTCCTCTGAGTGACATCTGCTAAACCTGTTCCATGGCAGATGAAGCTGAGAACAGGGTCTATCTCATGGTTAATTGCTAGGACTGAGATGAGAGATAGTGTTCCTGTTCCAAAGGGAAATATTGACCTTTAGGGAGTGCTTACAGGCGTCTGTTGGTATTTTGTCTGT
Source organism: Sphenodon punctatus (assembly GCA_003113815.1). NCBI lineage: Eukaryota > Metazoa > Chordata > Lepidosauria > Sphenodontia > Sphenodontidae > Sphenodon > Sphenodon punctatus. Next base: position 4,781,037 of record QEPC01008309.1, on the reverse strand, counting down.
TTCCGGTGATTCTTAACTTCCAACATTCTTTTGTCGATGCACCCCCAAAGAAGATGAGAACACCTTCATGGGTTTTAATGGCTGCACTCTCTATTAATTATTTCCAGAAAACGGGGGAAGGGGTACCCCTCCCACTTCCCTCCTTTAAATCGGAGTCCTACCTAATAACTATCCCTAACTGTTTCCCAACCACAGGAGGTTCCCACCACCCCCTACCAGGTGCCACCCTGTCCCTCTGGTGCCCTTTCCCCCCCACGTTGTTGGGATAAGCCTGAGGGGAATCCTCCTGTGCCCTACCTTGAAAACGTCTTTAACTTACACCCTGCCCTGATCACCAGGTTTCCCTGGACCGGAGCGGGTTGTTCGTACCTACCCCCTGCCCTTGGGGGTGGGAGGGTTAAACAACAAGAGTGAGAACACCATAACCCTCTGTTTGGCACATGGTCCGCCCAGCGGGTTCGGCCGTTCGCCTCTCACCCTTGGGCTGGCCATGAGTGGGCCGCACTGTGCGGCTATGCATGGCCTTGCCCATCTCTTAAGGAGATGTTCCAAATCATACTATGCTATCTATTTAACTTTATTCAACAATTTCTTAAACAATTGGCCTTAACACAAGCCACCGCCAATGAGTGTGACAATTACTCCTACCACCAGCAAACGTGCGCCCTTACCCCTTCGGTCGAATCAGGAATTCACTCCGGGAAAGGCAAAAAAAAACCTTGCTGCTACTTAGCCAATTGGGCTCAGGGAAAATTCCTTTCCGGTCCTAAATTGGCGACCAGTGTTACTCGGAGTGGTGCAATTATAAAGGGGTGGGTGGGTGGTGCGTGTCCTTCCCTTCCCTTCCCTGCTCCACGCCCACCCACAAGTGAGGCGCACGAGCAGGGAAGCTTAAAATGGCGCCTGGGAGTTCCCTGCTCTCGTGAGAGTCCTGGGCGCCCCCTCCTGGTTGCCAGGCAACCACGTCAATTCCCCGCCCACTTGGAGCCTGGCGGCCTGCCCACTTTATTCCTCATCCTCTTCTCCCCCCAGGAAGTGGGTGCACCCCCAAACCCTCACTGTCCTAAGCGCGGAGGGCACTTTGCCATTCATGTCACTCTTTGTCACTTTCTGGGACTTATGTCACTTTCTGGGAATTTTATGACAATTGAATGGAAGTTTTACAGCACTTTTATGGCAAGTTCCAGCACTCCCATGGTGTATAGCCAGCAAGTTTTCATTTCCATAGCCCCTGGGGTACATCAAGGGCACACATGGGGCTTGGGACCAGCCTGTATAGCAAATGCAGCAGGAAAGCCAGTAAGTTTCTGCATCGAACAAATCTTGGTGAATGCCCTGTTTCCGATGGAAGCTGTACTCACTGAGATTTTTTGTTTCAGGCATATCTACTGGTGATTCGCACTCCTGATTTCAACTCATGAGATCAAGTCCATTCTGTCTAGCAAAGATTGTGGATGTGTCTTTCTTTTTCTTTTAAAGCATTCATTGACAGATATACTGATCTTTCTTCTCAAATTTTATAAAACCTAAACCTAGCAAAGTATGCTGTGTCCTACTTATTTAGTGATAAATAATTAACTAACTTCCAGCAGTAAAGTGAAATCCTGAAATATACTGAGAACCAAGACAAGAAGTTCCCAGACTTTAGGTGATTGTGAGTGGGGTCATGCCATCTGTCAATGGGGTTGTGTTTCACATTGATATTTCATATATTTTATATGTCTTTCTTTCTATTTGGGGGCACAGTCTCAAAATGGGGTCATTTAGGTGAAATATTTGGAATTGATTCAGTGAGGCACTTTAAACACTTGTTCAATTTTAATCACGTGAGTAGATCCATTGAATTATGAGAAGAGGTGAGGGAAATAGTAGAAACTACTATTGGCCAGGATTTCTGACCTTCTATTACAGCTGCACAGATTCTGCTGCCTTTGTGATAGAAGCCTTCAAACTATTTGTGCCAAAAACTTACTGGGGAAAGTCTGCATCAAATCATTTAATGACTGAAAACTTTCCTAACATAGTAAAGGCACTTTACACTTGTAGATATTTTGAAAATTCCACAGTAATAAGGGGTCTAATGAAAAAAGATCCCAGAATTATGACATTGCTCACAACATCTGTTTATGTTTGAAGGTGGTGATTTTCTGTTTTGTGTTTTGACATGCTGATAATGATTACACAGTGGGATGTAAAGGGTCATGCATTAGGATGGGAGCAGGAATTGAAGCCAGGTCCCAAAGCAGACTAAGTTGTTAACCATCACAACAAGTGCTCTGCCATCAGAACTGCCATCAGAACTGTGTGCTTATAGACGTTGGGCCTCATATGCTTTAGCAGGAGGGGCGGGGTATAAATCTATTAAATAAATAAATAAATAAATAAATAAATATGTGCTGATGTTCACTCACTCCTTAATTGGATAGACCCTGTCTGTCTCTTCTATATAATAGTTCAGTCAATCTACTGAAAATTGGGATCTGATGACAAACTAATTGCAAAAGAAACCAAGCCAAGTCTGTCTTATTTAATTCATACAAGCAATGTATTCAACATATCCAAAATCTAGAAAATTATAGGTAGGGGAACATTTCCAAAATTGGAGATGTCAAAGATGGCCACCACTCTATTGTGATCTAGCATTGAACTTTGGCAAATACATACAAAACTATTATGTGCATCAACAAAATGTATCTGTTGTTTTCAACCTTCAATAATTACATGTAATTCTGTGAGTGTGATCCCACGATGGATTCCTGAAAGGAAAGGTTTTTTGTCCCTAATGAGACACTGTAGTTGTCTGAGGAAAAGACTGATTCTTGCCCCCTTCCATTGTGTTAAATAAATCATGTTCTTTGAGTAATCCATGTGAAGGAGGCGAAATTGGACTGGAGGGTTCCTGTGTTTTCTGTTTAGAAATTGTTTTGTGTGCTGTTGATTCCAGTCCACTGGTTAGGGGAAGTAGAAGGCATTGGCTGGAGGCATCACTCATTAATCAGAGGACGCCCACATAGCTTTGTAGGATGGTTGGGTTAAATCTCTATCACCTTTCCACCCCATTTATTGACAGACCCAAGGCCAGACAGTGAGCTTCACGGCTGAGTGGGGATTTGAAGCCTGATCTCCCTGTACTGGTCAAAGTACAACACGCTAGCCACTACACCACACTGGTTCTCAATTAAAATAACTTTCCAGTGAGATGAAAAATATGTAATTGGGTCCACAACTCCCAGAGATATTAAAAATGTGCTTAGAAAGAAAGAAAAAACACTATTTAACATTTTAAAAAGTTTGAATAGGACTGCGTAACAGTAACATTCTTTTTTACATCTTACGTTGTACAGGAAATGGATTAGTCTGTGATCTGCAAAGGACCATTCCTTGCTGGCAAGTCAGCTGTAGTTCTTCATAAAAAAGGCAGCCAGGGAATTAACCGCGTAAGTCATGAACGTGGAGACAGCATTGTGACATCACCTTGCCAATGTGTACATAACCAATGTCACTGGCTGTACTGCAGTGTAAGGCCGCATTCGCATCTGCGGAGACGCTGGCAGCAGAAGGAGGGGCGAGGGAAGATGCGGCAGTCACCGACCTTCATGCAGCTGATGCCATATACCATCAAACATGTAATATAAACTTTAGAATGATGAAGAAAACTTCTCAATTGAAAGGCGTGGAAAAAAAAAAAGGTTTTGTGGGCGGTCAATCAACTCCATCAAAACTGAAGCCTTTATAAAAGTTGCAAAGTACTTGAGAAAAAAATGATGATGAACAGATTTCTATTCCTAATCTGGTTCAGAAGATGAAGGAGGAATGTGGTGAAGATGCCTACAGTGCGGTATACATGAAGAAGAAGAACAAAGAGCATTTGAGGGACAAAATAATACTGACCGAGGTTGATGGCAAGTCTGATGTAGTTACCTTACAGAGCACAGCTGCATCTATATTGCAAAACTTCTCAAGTGTAATGAAAGACAGAGCCCAGAAGATGAGAAATTGTCTCTCATTGAGACTGCTGCACACTTAATTAAAATGACATCAAGTGTGTATGCCTGTGTCTAAAGCTATATATTCATCTCCTGAAGACCTAGCATCAGTTTCAGAAGTCTGTTGTTCCAGACTCGCTGCAACTTTTCTTAAAGACAATATTTACAAATAAGAGCAAAAGAACATAAGAAGCGCCATACTGGGTGAGACCAACGGTCCTTCAAGCCCAGCATCCTGTCTCGGACAGTGGCCAATCACAGGGGCCTGGGAGAAGCACCCAACAGGTCACCATGCTATCCATCCCCTGTGGGTCATCCCCAGGTTCTTTACAGTAAATGGTTTTGTTCCCCAATCCTATCTGGCTAATAGCTGCTAATGGATCTATCTTCCAGAAACTTGTCCAAACCTCTTTTAAACTCAGCTATACTGCTGGCCTTGACCACCTCATCTGGCAGTAAATTCCACAACCTAATTGTACGCTGAGTGGAAAAAATACTTTCTTTTGCTTGTTTTACTCTGCCACCTGTGAGTTTCATGGAGTGTCCCCTAGTTTAGTACAAGTTTATTTAATTAATTAATTAATTTATATTTATTGGCCGCCCCCTCATGCCTAGGGCATCCCGGGGCAGCTCACAATAAATAAAACAGTACTAAAATACATAAAACATTATCAGTTATAAACAATTAAAACTACCCACCCCCATCCCAAACAGAAAACAAGACAGTTCTGGGGCCATTCTCCCTAATTTTCTCTTTTAGCTACTACAGTCCCTGCCCCCAAGCAAAGCATAATCTGCTATCTGCAGGTGTTTTCTAACCTCACAAAGAGGTTCCCTCACAATCAGGTTCCCTCCTCCCCCCAAAGCCCATGCCTTTTCTCCCCCAAGCCCCACACAGACCCAGAGATGGTGCATGATTGTCCTTCCTCACTGCATGCGCAGACCCCCTCCTTCTCCCCTCTCTCCCAGCTGAACTGAGTGAGCTTCCCTTCTCCAGGTCTGGGAGCACCTTTCTCCCACCTTGCCACTGCAATAGGGCTCTGGGAAGGCATAGCAGCGGTGGGGTCAGGGACTCAATCTGACTCCCTCACCAGTTGCAACTCAGTGTGTCTATGCACTGCTGCTACAGCAGCAGAATCAGTTGCAGGAGAGAGTGAAGAGACAATGACATGGGGAGTGGTGCCGTGTGGGAAGGAAAAGAACTTAGAGGCTGAGGGGAGCTGAGCTGCCTTTCTCTCTGTGTGCTGCTCCCACCCAGTCCCTTCACTTCCATAGTCATGGGAAGATCTCAAAAGTCATGGAGGGAGGGAAAAGTCACTAAAAATGTGTAGTCCTGATCTGGCCTCTCAGCATGGGGTGTGCAGGTCAGCACCCAGGAACCAGCGAGCTTGGCTCACAAACCTGCACCCTCACAAACCACTACACTCTGGAAAACACGAGCATTTTTGGCAGGCACCCAGTGTGCGCTCCCATCTACCACTACTTTCAAACTTTGCCACATGATCCATCACATGGTGGGGAGGAGGGAACCTGATTGGTCAGCCTCTCTCCTGAACTTGCTTGTTTATTATGATCAGCTGTTGAGCTGCTCTGCCTGGGGCCATCAGAGAGCTGATGTGAGTGCAAAGGGACTCTACTCGCTCAGCTCAGGAGGAAGCAGCGGGTCGAATCTGTCCCACCACTTCTGTGGCACAGAGATCAGAACAGTCCATCATACAGGCTAGGCAGGCATTGCGGGTTCCCAACCATACTAGCTTCACTAGTGCCACCAGGAGGTGACAGCCCCCTAGCGCTGGAGGTCCTTGGAATAAAGCCGGGCTTGCTCAATGGACCCTGTGCCACTGCCTAGGTGGGTTTTACACAGAGATGTGTTTTCTTGGATGCATTGGGCATTTGGTGTCCAGATCAAGACTATGGGAAGTCCTTGGGCTGGTTTATGCTTCCAAAAATGTTTGATTATTTATTTTATTTATTTATATAAAAATTTTAACCCACCCCTCCTGACCTTTCAGGGAAGCCTGGGGCAGCGAACAACAATATAAAAACAATTTAAAACAGTTAAAAATTCATAAAATGCAGGGGGGGGGGAATGTTATGTTGCACATATGTTAAGTGGCAAGGCCATAGCATGAACTGTTAGAGGTCACTTATTGGTAGATGCTACATTAAATGCTATAATTCGGGCTACAAATTTGTCACGGTCATGACAAAAGTCACATTTTTAGTGACTTTTCCCTCCCTCCATGACTTTTGAGATCTTCCCATGACTTCGATGACTTTCCCAAGTTTTTTGAGATTTTCCCCAAACTGAAGAGCAGAGTCGGCAAGAAGCTGATGAGAAGAGCACGCTCAATGGTGCTAAGAAGATCCACGGTGTCTTCCTGGAGCTCCAAACCCCTCCCTGGCTGTGGAGACATGGCAGCATGGCAAGAAGCTGACGAGAATAGCACACTGGGCGCCACCGGGTAAAGCCACAGCCTCTCCGTGGAGCTCCAAACCCCTCCTCAGTGTTGTTCCTTGTGGAGGGCGGAGTTTTGGGCATCCTCAGCATGGTGTGGCAGCGGGATCAGAAGCAGAGAATGTTACCATTGTCAAGCTTCAAGCGGTGCCCAGGAGGAGACAGCAGCATTTCCTCTGCCTTTATCCCCTGCTTGGGCTTACAATCTAAGAGCGCATTCACAAATACATTAAAATGTTGCTTTTCCTAAATGCAGTCAATTTTAAAATGCGCTTAAATTAAACCCATGCACTATTCACACTGGGTTTATTGAAGCGCATTTTTAAATTGACTACATTTAGGAAGCACCATTTTAATCATGTCACTGCACAGCGCCTCGCTTCTTGACTCCTGGAGAGGGCAGAGGAGCTGAGCCGAGAACCGGGGAAGCGAGGCGCTGTATAACTGACATGACACCGATATTCTGGCAAGAGGATTTATGCGGGTCAGTTCAAATGCGCGCTTGTAAAGGTAGCTTTTGGTTGCCCCTCAATGCGCTGGAAAAACAAATGGGGGAACTGCTAAATAAGCGCATGGAGTCTTTCCCACATCGTTCTAATATGCGGGGGAAAGAAAAAAGCGCTGATTTAATGTGTGTGTGAATACGCTCTCTGTCTGGGGCTTTCAAAGGGCTTTACAATCCCTGGGTTTACAATCTAAGGTGTGGGGGGTGTTTTCCTCCTTCTTCTATTCTGTGCTGAGTGGGTTACAATCTTTGACTCTGTGGGGGGGGTTTACAATCTAATCCCTGGGTTTACAATCTAAGGGGAGGGAGTTTACAAAAAGTAAAAGCACTCCTCAGGGAGCAGAGGGCTGCCCTCGATTTCCTGCCATTCAACCCCTCATTGCCAGGGTCATGCTATCAGTTTGAGCGGCAGGATTTTGGCAGGAGATCAGTCTTTGTCAAAATGAGGTGCAATGGCTTTCCGTCGGCCCTTTTAGAGGGCCGGTACAGAGGTGTCCCCCATGATCAACGGTTCTGCACGTTTTGTGACATGGGGGAGTTTGATTCCCCTGCCCATATTCTCTTTGTTTGCCCGTTGTTAAGTGGACCCAGATTTAAATTTCTGGGTGGGATTTTGAAGACCGGGGGCTCATCTTCTGTTCAAAGTACTCTGATGGAATTTTTGAGTACTCTGAATTGACCAGGGCAGTGGCAAAATTCTGCTTTGTGGCTTTTCGAATTAGAGGGGCACAGTTGGAGGGTTAATGATTCAGAATGATTTTGGGGTAGAATATATTAGATATTAATTCGATTTTGGAACTTAGTATATAGTGAGAGATGTCTAAGATTTATACTTTTACTGATGCAAGCCTTTGGTCTATGTGTATTGTATGTTATGTTATGTTTTGGATTCCTGGTTCGGCTTCAATACTGTGACGTCGATTGTTTTAGGTTTTGATATTGTGATGGCTATTGATTGTCCAACAATAAAACTTATTCATTCATTCATTCATTCATATTGAATAAAAGTTTTTTTAAAATTACCCATGAGTTTTCCACGACTTTTTCTCATTCCTGCCATGATCAACTCATGACTTTTAAAGAAAATTTCCAAGACAAATTCGTAGCCCTAGCTATAATTATAGAAGCAACAACTGCATGACGGACCTTAGTATTACATAGCTGTGATGCAGGTGAATGTATCTATGCCAGTCATGAATGTTTAGTCAGTGGCTCCAGTGAAGAATCAACCTCCGGGATTGAGGATGATGACTTGGCTGAAACTGCTGTACTGTATGATAAAGTGATGACGGGTGAAATCAACATAGAGGAGCTGTCCTCCACAGATACACTATTCAGATGTCAGCAAAGAATTGCCACCTCAAAGAAGTCTATGACTCATTTTCGTACAGCTTGTCTGTGGCTGCAGTACATGGAAATGGTTGCCATTTTATGGAAATTCCTTACAGGTGAACGAACAGGAAATTGGAGTCTTCACTTGCAATCCATGCTAGATGTGCTCCCATACTTCACAGTAGCTGGTCATAACCTGTATGCAAAATCAGTCTATATGTACATTCAGCAAATGCTTGAACTTGAAAACCAGCATCCAGACATATACAAACTATTTTCATCTGGACATCATGTTGTTCGCAGGACAGATTGGTACTGGGCAGGGCTCTCCTTAGACCAAGGAGAGTATTGAACAAGTATTGATGAGGACTGTGAAGACTACATTCGTGGATGTGGAGGTCTTACACATGGGTGAGGGCTGGGAGAAGCTCAGCAACTCGTGTGGCTCCTGTCAAAGTCAGCCTGTGCAGAAATAAACAGTGCTCTTCGGGAGTTAACAGAACTACAGTACCAAACAAGTGAACAGCACAAGACTAGCACCCGCTCCAGGCAGAAAAAAGACGATAGACACCCGTATTATCTATGATTATCGCCAAGATAGAAACCCATTCAGCAGCGATCCATCACTATGAAACATAGCAAATGAAGTGACATCATGTCGAGACGTCAATGCTGATATTGTGAAGTCTGTTGGGGAGAATATTTTGACGTCAATGGTAGGAAAAAGTGTTTCACAATACGCATTCAAGAGAGTAAACCAAGTTGTGACACTTACTAAAAATAATGCTGTGAAGGTAGGAACTAAGCCCATACATATCGATCCACAGTTACCTTTCCAACATCTGATTTTTGCAGCAAAGAGCATAAATTAAGATTTAGCTGCTCGTGTATACAGATATTCCGGAATACATAAATCCGGATTCTTGTTGTAATTCCAAGCTACATGTCCTCATTTTTGAGGACTTATTTATTACAGACTTAAATAAGTCCAGAATAATGTTAGTGTAAATGCTTATCCCTGACTAGAGGTACCTCCCCGCCATAGAGAACTGTTTACTGCTTATTACAGAATATTAATGATCACACGCTCACCAGTCTGTAGTTTCCAGGATTGTCTCAGGAGCTCTTTAAAAAATATCAGTGTTACATTTGCTATCCTCCAGTCCTCAAGTACGGTGGCAGATTTTAGCAATAGCTTACAAATTACCAGTAGTAAGTCTGCAATTTCATATTTGAGTTCCTTCAGAACTCTGGGGTGGACACCATCTGGTCTTGGTGATTTGTTACAATTTAGTTCATAAATTTGCTCTAGAACGTCTTCCAGAGTCAAGTTGATTTGGGACAGCTCTTCCAATTCATCACCTACAAAGAACAGTTCTGATGTGGATGTCTCCCCAACATCCTCTGCAGTGACGACTGAAGCAAAAATTTATTCATCTTCTCTGCATTGGCCTTATCCTCACTGAATGTCCCCTTTACCCCCATGTCATCTAATGGCCTAACTGACTCTCTATCAGGCATAATGCTTCTGATGTATTTTTAAAAAGTTTGTATTAGTAGTTTTTGCCTCTTTAGCAAGTCTCTCTTCAGATTCTCTTTTGGCCTCCCTTATTAACGTTTCCCATCTAATTTGCCAGGACTCTTTCCTATTTTCTTCATTAGAAAATGTCAGGTTTTTAGCTCAAATTGTCTCCTTCATCATTTAGCTACACTGGTTTGGTCGTCTTGCTACCTTTTTAAAATTGTGGAATACATTTAATCTGGGCTTCCAAGATGGTGTTTTTATATAGACTCCATGCCTCTTGCAGACATTTAATCCTCACAACGGTTACTTTTAGTTTTCTTCTAACTAGCTTCCCCATTTTAGCATAGTCTCCTTTTTTAAAAATGTAAAAGTTACTGCAGTAGTTTTGCTTATCACTCTCCCTCCAGTAATTATTTTAAGTTTGATTATATTATGATCACGATTTCCAAGTGGCTCCATGAGCCCCACCCCCATTACCCTCTTGCACCAGATCTTGAGATTCACTTAGGAACAGATGTAAAGTAGCTCCTCCTACAAAACATTTTTTTTTAAAAATGTTTAGCCATCTACTAGAAGGGGCTACAATCTTGTGAAAAGTAGCATGTTTATTTGCACCACAGGCCAATTGTGACTGAACGAGGGGTAAAACAGGATTGCGTGCTTGCCCCTACGCTATTCAACTTCTATTTGAATGATCTGATTGGGGAGGTTACATCGCCCCTTAATCAACCCCCCAGAGTCGGGGGTAAGGACGTGGCTGTTCTCCTTTACGCAGACAATGCCATGTTGCTTGCCAGGTCCCGGGTGGGCCTTAAGAGGCAGTTGGTGGCACTGGACCAGTTTTGCACACACAACTGTCTGGAGGTCAACTATGGCAAAACTAAAATAATAATCTTCTCAAGGAGATGGAAGATACACAAATGGACTCTCAGTGATCAGAACCTAGAGCAAGTTAAAGTTTATAAGTATCTAGGGCTAATTTTCCAGGCTAACGGGGCTTGGGTAACGCAGGCCAAAGAGGTGGCCAGACAAGTGAGGAGTGTTGGAAAATCCATCCTCCAGTACTTCAGGACCAATGGGGGTAATCTAGTTATGCCGGCAATCAGGGTATATAAGGCTAAGTGCCTGACACAATTGTTATTTGGGGCACAGATCTGGGCTTTGGGTAGGTTTTCCTTCCTTGAAAGGATTCAAACAAGATTTTTAAGATCTATTCTAGCAATACCGGACTGCGCTCCATGCTCTCGATTAGAGTGTGGGATGCTCCCGATGGAGGCTCAGATCTGGTGTTTGACCTTGAGCTATTGGCTAAGGTTGGGCTATGGGAGGGTGGCCCCCCTGGCTGTGTTAGCCTTCCGGGAAGGTACCCTGGACCCCTGGGTGTTGCAGACTAAGAACAGGCTTGGAAAGTTAGGACTTTCCACTGACTGTCTAACCTCTCTGGGTTATCTGGGCACTAGGACCTTTGTTAAGCAAAGGACAATTGACATCAGTATGCAAGAGGAGATAGCAGATGCAAGGGGGAAGAAATCCCTGACAAATACTTGGGGGATTCTACCGTGGGTTTATGTGCCTTGTGCTGCACCCTATTTAGGATCTGATATGAAATTGCAACCCCGGAGATGTTTTACCATGGCTAGATTGAATATACTCCCCTCAGGTATCATGGAGGGCCGATGCTTGGGTATCCAGCTGGATTTATGTCAGTGTCAATGCACAACTCAGGTGCCTGACACTGTGGAACACGTATTAATTCATTGTGAAATCTATAATGACCTCCGAGAATGCTGGTTATTACACCCCTGTAGGGACACCTGGCCAGGGACAGATGAGAGGCTGCTACTATATTTACCGTCAGAGGAGGAGGTTAAAGTCACAACAGCGGTGGGAAATTTTTTGTTCAGGGCTCTTATTAGGAGGAGTCGAGCTGGCACAGAGAACCACCCTTGAGTGGCAACTCTTGACTATTAAGGGTATTAAGATATATATTCCCATTGTGGGTTTGTAAAATTTAATGCTGTAGGTGGCTTTGGTTCAATTGTATGTTGTATTGGTCGGTTGTGTTTTGTGTTATGGCTGTGGCTAAACACTAATAAACTTTATTTATTATTATTATTATTATTATTATTTATTTATTTTATTTGCTCCAGTCAGAGACTGGGCACCCATGTTCCAATCCTCAGAACAGCATGCTGGTGCAAGAACCATCACTTCAATGGATCAGTGTTCAATTAACATCAGTGTTAATGCTTTGAGGATCAGAGGGCTAATTGAAAATTCTAAAGCACATTCCATGCTACTTTTGGCAACAGCTTAATGAGAAACACATTACTGTTTGATGTATAGTAGTCATAGGATTGGAAGGGACCTCAAGGACCATTTAGTCCAACATCATGAATATATATCTATTTATTTAGTTATTTATTTAGAGTTATTCCCCTCCTTTTTCCAAGAAATCAAGGTGGCTTACCATATAATTAAAAAAACAACACAAAGTCCCAAATCCCATACTAATCCCCATCTCCACACCTGTGCCCCTCTTACAGAGGAGTTTCCTCTGATCCCACATTCCCCAACCTGTCCTCCCTGATACCAATTTCCCTCCCACCCTACCATTCCAGTCAAACCCTTCAAAATTCCATTAACACAAATTAACTTCCAGCTGTTACTTCTGTAATACATTAAACTGTTACCCAGCTGTCCCTTTAGCCCCACCTCTGAGGGGCAGGGTGATTTCAGATGTTAGGCAGTCCCATTTCACCACAGTGGATTCCCAGTGGTGGCAAGCTGGACAACCACCCCCCTGTGGTCAAGGAAAGCCCCGAACAGTCATGACGGGACTGGGACCATGGCAGGGAACTGGACACACAGACCATGGCGCATGGTGGTGCAACAGATGTGACACCAATTCCCGGCCATGGTCAAAACACCCAGAAGGCACTGGGCAGGGGAAGGAGGAAGACATGGCCGCCGGAGGGCAAACAAAGCTAAAAGAGCCCACAGGGAACGCCCACACAAGGGAAATGGGAAGGGAGGGGGAAGAGGGAGAAGAGCCGCTGAGGCGACACACACAACAGGCACAGAGATAACGAGGTCACAGTGGAACACACAGCACAAACACATGTCCGGGCACGCACACACCCGCCTGAGACAGGAAGGGAAGGGGAGGACACAGCGGGGCAGACAACATGCAAGGAACAACAGGCACATGGGGGAAGGAGTGGAGGGACAGGGAAGAGGGGGGGAAATGGCCCAGGGGCCGTCCAGGACATGGGGAACTGCAACCAGGAACCCCACAGCTGCACAGTCAGCACGGGCAACCCCACAGCCACACAGGCAGTCCTGGAATGGGGGTGTCCCCACAAGGTTGGAGCACAGTCACAGGGGGAGGCCACACGTTACTGGGAATGGTCCAGGAGGCACCCAGGCACCCCAAGCGCTGACGAGGGTGCAGGAGAGCCGGAGCCATACAGCTGGCCCAAATGCACACACAAAGCCCCCCCCCAACTGGGAGGATGCCGGGAGGTGCAGTTCAGGGGCCCCAGAACCCCGAGGTCACATAGACACACAAGGGGGGGGCATGGGCACAGGAGGGATTGCGGGAGGGGAAGGACGGTCTGCAGCACCCCAGGGAGCTGGGAGGCGGCTCAGAGATCAGGACTCGGCCCTTGGAGAAGGCAGCCATGGAGGGGAACACCAGTTGCAGAGACAGGCAGGGAGGGCCGTCAGAGGGGGCCCGGAGCCACAGGCACCCTGGTAAGCAGGCAGCACAACAGCAAGGCTGGGACATCATGGATGGAGTGGGCAGTGGCCCATGGCAGGAAGACAGAGCCGGGAGCCCTCAGTGGGACCAGCCACTGGGGCCCGAAAGGCACAGGGGGGCTCACAGCCAGCTTCTGGGGGCCACAAAGGGACCTAGGGTTGGGTGGCCCACCAGGTGCATGAAGTGGCACCACTGAAGCATGCCCCAATGGTATCCCAGTGCTGCCATGTGGTGGGTGACCAGGTAGTAGACCTTGAAGCAATCCTGCATGGCGAGCCCCACCTGCACATCGGAGTGGAACCACACACCAGCCAGCACCACTAGCTCTGCCTTGGTGAGCATCGACAAACCATAGTCAGTAGCTGGGGGCCACAGAAGGTGACCTAGCTCCAACAGCCAGTGATACGCTGCCCCATTGGAATGCTGGTACCCACGGGCCCTGTGAACACAGTCAAAGAAGGACACTGCCAGGGCAGGGCCCCCCTCGGTCAGACAGGCCATGTAGGTGGCCAGGCTGCACACAGAGAGGGCAGACATGGTCTCCACCGCCGACCACCCCACATGCGTGCACCTCATCTCCAGGATGCGACCATTGGGAAAGGGACACAGGCCCAGCATCTTCGCGTGCAGGCGGAAATCCTGGGCGCTCGCCTCATAGCCAAAGTAGTGAAGGCCAGAGCTCAGACTCACATAGGCACCTGTGAGGCTGGCCGGGCAGCTCAGCAGCAACTTCATGGCTGGGGAATGCCACAGGCCACACAGGGCCATGGTCTCATGGAAGGTCCAGCTCTGGGGGGTACCAGGGGTGCTGGGACCTGCCAGCGCCAGGGAAGCCCTGCCAGCCATGGTCCAGAACGTGTCTGACACTAACTGTAAGGCGAGAGGGGCCCCAAAATCCCTGCAGGGACGGGAGGGGAAGCAGGGGAGCTCCAAGGCCAAGTGATAAGGCTACAGGCCGCAACATTGCCCAACTAATGAGCAAGGTGTGGGGTGCAGACACAGCACAGCTGCTGGCACTGAGCACACAGACAGGACATCCTACACACAGCTCAGGGCGGCGAGGACAACAGGCTGCAAAAACACAGAGAGGTGGGAGGTGATGACAGCAGGGGTGCAGCTGCTGCACATGCATGCCTGGGCACAGGCTGGACCATGCGCCAGGCCCAGTGCAGGAAATGTAGGTGTGCCTAATGGAGCAGCCCCGCAACTGTCACCCCATGGAAGCCGGCCCTTCCGGGGGGTGAGTGGGAGGGGTGGAGGTGAATTGGGGCCCCATGGCCAGTAGGCAGGTCGCAAAAAGGGGGGGAGGTGACACCCGCCCCAGCCTATAATGGGTGTGGCCCCACCCCACCCGGGGCACCAGTTGCCATGGATCTGGGGCGCTTGGGCACCTGCAGGATGCACCTAGCTGTCTGAGCTGAGTGGTACTGCTCACACACAGACCTCCTGCGCATCCAGACCACAGAGGTGCACCTGGCCACCCGGCTGCAAGTGGGCATGGCCTGGAGCACTTCTACAGCCCGGAGAGCCCACCACAGGTGCAGGCGCTCCCTGGCCTGGCTCAGGGTCCAGCAGGTGTCCAGGATGGCCAGGAAGGCCCTCATCCGTACCCGCCAGCAGGCTGCAGTGCTCCAAGAGGTGGCCGGTCGCCTCCAGTGGCGGAGGGAAACCATGGGCCATACTGCCCTGCTAGCTGTGCCCTGCGACTCGCGGAGCTGTTAATGCCCTGGCTGGAGCGACAGCACACCCCCATGTGGACCCCCATCCCCATGGTCCAGTGGGTGGCCATTGGTGTCTGAGCACTGGCAATGCCTGACTCCTGCCGGTTCGTCTCACAGCATTTTGGTGTTGGGGTGAGCACCGTTGCCGGTATCCTGCTGGATGTCTATGAGGCGGTGGAGGGTGTGCTCCTGGACCGAACAATCCAGTTGGTGGACCAGGAGACCGTGATGGATGGGTTCATGGCTGGAGGGTTCCCCAACTGCATAGGCGCCATGGACAGCACCCACATCAAGATCCTCCACCCATCCGCTGGGGATGCCGCGGAATATGTCAACAGACACGGGTACCAATCCCTACAGTTGCAGGCGGTCATGGACCACAGGAGGCAGTTCATTGACATCTTCATGGGCAACTCCAGGCGCAGTCATGATGCCCAGATCATGACCATTTCCCCCTTCTATGCCCAAATGTACTGCGAGGGCTTTGCTGAAATGGGGATGACCAGGATCGAGGGGGTGATGATGCCCCCTTGCATCCTGGGGGACCCGGTGGAGTTGGAGTACAATAACTGCCTGTGTGGTAACAGAACCGTGGTTGAGAGGGCCTTCGGGGCCCTCAAGAAGCGCTGGAGGAGTCTCGCCAGCCGACTGGACTACACAGTGGAGACCTCAGCCCTGGTGATCGGGGCCTCCTGTGTGCTGCACAATGTGTGCGAGACCGATGGGGCTGCCCTCAACTACCCCATGCCCCGGCGCCCTCCCGGCCCTGTGCCTCTGTTTGTGAAAGCGGAGAACCCACGGGAGTACCGGTATGCAAAGCGCATCCATGCTGCCCTGGCCAGGACATCAGCCGAGAGGCTGAGCCATGAGGGAGCCCTCTCCCCTGTCTCCAGCCAAACCTGGGACCCCCACCAGTGCTATGGGCATGCCCCTCTCAGCCCCACTGGCTACACCCGGCCATACGAAAAGAACCACGGAAACGACTGTGGCGCCCATACATTTATTGTGACATTAATATACATGTGCCACCATCACCACCAACACCCACCTCCTGATGATGTGCCCCCCCCTTCAGGCCACCCTTCCCCTTTCCCCCTCCCCCACGTCTCTGGGGCCTTCCCCTCGGCCGCCCTTTGGGTGCCGTGGAGCTCCCCTGCCCCCTTCTGTCCGTGTCCCCAACAGTGTTCTGGGAGTCCTTGGTGTCCTGAGGGGCAGTCAGTGGTGGGAGGGAGGGTGGACCCGGGGCTGGAGGGGCCCCCCTGGGTGGCTGCTCCCTCCAGAGGCCTACAGGGACCAGGAGACATATGCGTGGCCCAAGCAGGTGTGCTAGTGCCTGGGGCGGTGGTGGAGGTGGTGGGGGCACTGGGGGGCCTGGAATCGGGGCCTGGGATGGCAGGGTGCCTGCCAGGGTGGCTGCCATCACATAGGTGCTCATGGTCCCAGCGTGCAGGAGCAGCGAGGTGCTGATGTCATGTGAGCAGTCCATCTTCGCTGAATGCTCCCGCACCATCTTGTCGATGGTCTGTTCCAGCTGCCCAAATGCCTCCACCTGCCTGCTGTGCTCCCGCCTCCATTCCAGTTTCACCTTCACCTGCAGCCTCTGGTCCCGTGCCTCCGCCTGTTGCACGGAGCGTTCTGTGGCCACCTCCATTATTATTATTATTATTAAACATTTATAAAGCGCCAGTAACAACCTGGCGCTGTACAGAACATATAATCAGCTGCGGTCCCTACCTGTGGCTTACAATCTAAAAGACAAGGAG
>QEPC01008309.1:4739412-4762265 GCA_003113815.1 Sphenodon punctatus | reverse complement strand
GGGGTTTCTGGGGGTGGCCCCATGCCCCTTGTGCCCCCCTCCCCCCCTCCCCCCATCCACCCTGATCTGTGTTCCCTCCCTCTCACTTGCTTATCCTCGATGTCAGTCTTGGAGCCCTCCGAGGCCGGTCTCTCGGTGTTACTGGGGTCCCCCTGTGTCCACTGGCTGAGGGTGACCAGTGTGCCAGCCTTGGAGTCTCCCACACTGGACAGGGGCTGGGGGCTCCTGGTGCTGGTGCTGGGGGGGGGCTGCTGGTCCCCAAGGTCCTGGGGCATACTTCCTGGGGGCGGGGCCCCCAGAGCTAGTGCCTTCTAGGGGGGCAGTGAGGGGAGGGGGTACCTCAGCCTGTTCCCTGCCCTAGACCACAACGCTCCCAACTAGGTGGGTGGCTACTATGGACCCCTTCATATGCAGTGTGCGGTCCAGTGCATCATAGTAGGGGGCGGTCTGGGCTTCGTGGCTGGACCGCCGGTTGTTGTCCCAGAAGGCCTTGTACCCCCTCTTGAGCTCCTTCACCTTCAATTGGCACTGGGCCACAGTCCTGTGATGCCCCGCCGCCTCCATGTCCCACACAATCTCCCGGTACATGTGTTCATTCCGCTGGTTTACCGTGAGCTCCAGTTGATGCTCCAGGGTCCCCCAGATCCTGATAAAGTTCTGGGTTTCCCGGTGCTCCCATTGCCCACCTCGATGGTAGGGCCGTCGCCCATGTGGGTCCTCCCAGTCCTCCTCCTCCTCCTCCTCCTTCTGCTCCTCCTCTGCCTAAGCAGTGCCCATCTCCTCCAGGCGCTCGGCCTCCCGGGCCCATTTCTGTATCTGTGGGTCATAAGGGGGTGGTGGGGGTGGTTGGTTGCCGGGTTGCCTCTGCCCTGTGCCCCCTCCCCCCATCAGCCTGCCTGCCTCCCTTGGTGCCCCTGTGTCCATGCCCCCCCTTCGGTCCCCTTACCCATTTCCGGGGTGCCCTCTCCCCTGGGCTGGTTGCCATCTCTGGGGTGGCCTGTCTTGGCTGATGGTGCTGGTATTCCTCCATCTCCTCCATTTGCAGCATGACCACCTCCCCCTAGGCCTGCACCTCCACCACCTCCTCCTCCCTCACTCTCTCGCCCTCCGCTCTCCTCTCCCTTCTGCCTTGCTCCATCCCGCCACATACCCCTGCTGCTGTGTGCCCTTTAAATCTCCCTCCGTGGCCTGTGTTGTTACTCGTTGCCTGGCAGTGTTGCTGCGTGGTTTGTCCTCAGCTGGGAATCAAATTACTTGATTCTGGCCGGTGGTTGCCATTCACACGTTACTTTTTTCTGTTTCCCGGTGGGTATCACTTTGACCACGCTTTTGGAGATGGTCCGGGTCGGAGCTCCGGAAGCGTGATTATATTTGACCCCTGCTGGGGATTGGCTGTGGTGAACATCTGGCGCCCGCCGAACAGACGTTCAGGACCCTTTGGCCCCACCGCGGGGTTGAGTGTGGTTCATTGTGATTGACTGTGATCTCGTAACGTCTGAAAATACCTGCAATGTATTAAACAGTGAAATTCTACTACTGACTGTTAATATGATATATAGAATTGCCTAGAGCCTTATTTAGAATCTCTGACTTCAAGTCTCCCCTCTACTACCAGTTACAAATGAAATCAATTTTTCAGTCAGTCTTCCTAAGATGTGAGAGCTAGTATAGCCCAGGCAGATAAGGTGTTGGACTGGGACCCAGGTGACCCGGGCTCCAATCCTCTCTTTTCCATTAACTCGCCAGGTGGCCTTGGGTTAGTCATGTCTCAGCCTCAGTTTTCCATGTGGAAAATGGGAATAATAATCTCCTGTAAAACAATTACAGAGTTGTTGTGAAGGTGGACTAGATAAGGATTGTAAAGCACTTTGAACACTCAAAATAATATATATATATATATAATATTTATTGCTTGACAATAAAGTCATTGCAAAGAACACAAAACACACACAAAATCAATAAAATAAGTGAATATAAACCCACAAAACATAAAATCACTCGCAATATACGAGAGTATTAAAAAATAATAATCACAATTTTATAATTCTATAATGAATAGTACATTATCAAATGTCATACCAGAGAAATATACAACCACCCATCTGTAGTGGAAAGACCAAGAACATCGGGGTAGCAGCCCACCGTCCTGCACATAATAGCCTGTGTGATGTTAAAGTTGGCTAAACATCTAGCCCATAAGGGTTGATAGCAGTAGGGGAAGAGAGCGGGGGGGCGGAGGGTCCGTCTGGTCCATCTTTATGGGGCGAGTTTCAGGAAGTGACATCAGCCGATGTGGTGGAGGTCCTGGGGTCTGTGAGGGCCACGTGTTGTCAACTAGATCCATGCCCGTCCTGGTTGGTAAAAGCTTCCGGGGAGACATTGGGGACGGTGCTGGCGAGGGTGGTGAATGCGTCCCTTCGGCAGGGGAGGTTGTCGCCTTGCTTAAAAGAGGCTGTGGTGCGCCCCCTGCTGAAAAAACCATCGTTGGACGTAGACGCGCTCGCCAGCTACCGACCTGTCTCTAACCTTCCCTTTTTAGGGAAGGTTATTGAGCGGGCAGTGGCGCTCCAGCTCCAGGGTCATCTAGATAATATCGGGCTCCTTGACCCGTTTCAATCTGGGTTCCGCCCCGGCTATGGCACCGAGACGGCGTTGGTGGCCTTGGTGGACGACCTCCGCCGGGAGATGGATGCGGGATGTTCGACATTTCTCATCCTGCTCGATCTCTCGGCCGCTTTTGACACCGTGGACCATGGGCTGCTGTTGAGACGACTGCGTGACCGGGGGGGTCTGGACGGGACTGTTCTTGAATGGTTCCGTTCATTCCTCTCGGGGAGGAGCCAACGGGTGGTGTTGGGGGAAGAAACATCGAGCCCCCGCGCCTTACCGTGTGGCGTTCCGCAGGGATCGATCTTGTCTCCATTATTATTTAACATCTATATGCAGCCCTTGGGGGAGGTCGTGAGAGGGTTCGGGGTGCGATGTCACCAGTATGCTGATGATACTCAGCTGTACCTCTCGTTTTCTACCGACCCAGACCCTGCTGTCTCGGTGCTATCCCAATGTTTGGAGGCCGTGGCGGATTGGATGCGACGGAGCAGACTGAAGCTCAACCCAGATAAGACGGAGGTTATGGTGGTGGGGAGGGCGAAGGGGGTGGTGGCCCCCCTGATTGGGGGGGTTTGCCCCCCTGTAGCTCAGCAGGTCCGGAGTCTGGGGGTCATATTGGACGCAGACCTGCGGCTGGAGCGGCAGGTGGAGGCAGTCGCTAAGGCTGCCTTCCGCCAGCTTTATCTGGTACGTAGGCTGCGTCCGTATGTCTCTGGCCCGGACCTGGCCTCCCTCATCCATGCCTTCGTCACCTCGCGGCTCGACTACTGTAACGCGCTCTACGTGGGGCTTCCCTTGTTCTTGGCCCGGAGGCTGCAGCTGGTGCAGAATGCGGCGGCCCGTCTTCTTACGGGGACGGGTCGCCGGGAGCACATTACACCGGTGCTCCGAGCGCTGCACTGGCTGCCGATAGTGTGCCGGGCCAAGTTCAAGGTCCTAGTAATGATCTATAAAGCCCTATACGGCCTTGGCCCCTCTTACCTTAGGGACCGCCTCGCCCTTCGCGCCCCGGAACGACTCCTGCGGTCTGCCGGGGGTGCCCTCCTGGAGGTCCCCCGTGTTAAGCGGGGGGCCACGATGGAGCGGGCATTCTCGGTGGTAGGGCCGCGGCTGTGGAACTCCCTTCCGGAGGAAGCTCGCCTGGCCCCAAGCCTTTTGACATTTCGGCGGAACTGTAAGACCTGGCTGTTTGCCCAGGCCTTTGGGAGGGAGGGGGGGGGTGATTTTTAATCCCCCACCTGTATATTTATTTTTATACCACCCTGTTTAATTGATATGTTTTATAATTGTATTTTAAATGTTTTAAATAGTTTTTATTGTTGTTAACCGCCCCGAGCTGCTGTGCAGGATGGGGCGGTATAAAAATCTACTAAATAAAATAAATAAATAAAATAAATAAGCACATATCCAGGATGTTAGTATCAATATTGCTAGTTATTTCCCAGCGGCGCCTTAAGGCTTACTCAGGTTATTTAATTTGGTTATCTTGGCACCACTTGGCCACCCGAAAGGCTAGCTAAACGCGTCATGCTAAGTTTACTCACATAGACTCTCCAGAGAAACTTAGCAATGGTAGTGGATATCACCAAAGAGCGATCTTCAAGTAAGAATTTAACTAGCACTCTGGGCTTTCTCCCTGGTGAGCCTGCTATCAAAGGTTGCACGTATTTGTCCCGGATTAGAGTATATTGGAGGCAATCAAAGAAAATATGCTCCAAGGATTCAATGACGCTCAACCTACAGGAACATAGACGTTCCGCTATTGGAGTGCCCCTATACCGGCCCTCTGTAACGGCAGATGGAAACGCATTAAGCCTCGCAAGCATAAATGGCCTCCTGAACTTAGCAGGGAAGCCATGTCCCAGGTACTGCATGGGGGCTCCTGAGTTATTGGCCAACAATCCATAGGGTCTTGATATTCTAACCTCTCCTAAAGCAGCCCTCTCCTCCTGACTAGTAATATCTGAAAGCCTAGTTAGTAGCAGCTTTCTTGCACCCTTGAATCCCAGTACCTCTATTGCTCGGGGATCAATTCTCATAGTTCTTAATTTAGCCTCCACCCAAGTGATCCACATAACTCAAAATGCTATATAGAATGATAAATCACAATATGATGGCTCATAAATGCACATTTAATTTTTTTAAAAACCCTCTCCATATGCAATACAGTACAGAAGGTAAGAAGTGCTTCTCACTAAGACATTCTGAGAACTTTTTTGAGAACTATGCAAAAATAGTGTTGCTTCTTTATGAAGAACTTAATATTCTCATTATCTAAATTTCTCTTGTGCCAGTAAATTAGGGAAAGTACCTATTGATTAGAAAATGTGGAAAATAATTGTTCTTTAAACAAGAGTGATGCCTACTGACTATCAAATTAAATGCCTTGTGGGTTTAATTTTTTTTCTGATGAACAGTATAATAATAATTTTAATTAACATAGAATGATGATGAAGTCTATGTGCCTAGAGGCACACAACACAAGCTTGGTCCCCCCAGTGCATTATTTCTGGTGCCAATTCTTGACCTCTTTGTCATTTACACCCATTGTTAACAGCATTGTTTTTAATTGTCAACTGACATCACCTGATGATCCTCCCCCACAGCTGCTTCCTAACGGGTGGCACTCCTTCCAACACATATCGTCTTGATGAACACTGTAATCCCTTGCAGAATACAGGTCTGTTATTCATTCTGAACTTAACCTCCCCTACACATTTCACTCAGTCCTGGGGTTTAACTTGAAGGTCTTTTTCCCTCTTATCTCTTGCTTTGGTGAAGCATTATCACACAGTGTTTTTACGTTCCAACAGCCAATTCCTAAGCTAGGCTTGTAAAAAACTTACTTTAGTAAATCATCACACTTTGGAGTTGTTCCTGTAACAAAAGCATTAGACCATGAGCATTTCATTAGATTCACAATTCCACTATTGTCCCATGACAGAGGATGGTGATAGTTCTAGGTTTTGTGGGACTGGAACCAAAAATTTAAAATAGGACCCCTACTTTTATCAGTAGATATACTTATAGGCTGGATATCTTGCCATATTTGTCTCACCAGTCTGAAAATGTACTTGCCTAGAAACCTATGAACCAAAGTCCTAACCACCAAAAGGTATAAAAATTTCTGTGTGTGTGTGTGTGTGTGATTTCTTTTAAGATATCTTCTTTAAGAGAAGTCACAGGGCTCCTTTAAGTAGTCACTTATGTTGTCTATGCCTAAAGGTGCCTCATATGAGTTATGTTGAATGCAATAAATAAAAATGTAAATCCTATACACAGGGCATTAACAAGCACCCCATTTTATTTATTTATTTATTTATTTCATGATATTTTTATGCTGCCCCCTCATGTCCATGGCATCTCGGGCACGATAAAACAGTAAAATACATTAAAATCAACATCACTTTAAAAAATAAAAAATAAAAATTTACTCATGGATGGACAATTTTCTGTCAGAGATATCGTCTCTTACATGCTTGTCAACCACAGCTAACCGAGTAATCTGGTTATGTTTTGGACACTGCCTACCTTTTCTTCATCTATGATAAGAATGTAGGAAACAGAGGTTTAGTTAGCAGAGAACAGGTTGTGCACACAATTGACATTTTAGAGACTGGGTTACGTAAGTCCCCAGTCCTCGCCTTCCGCCCTTTGTATTAACAGGTCTCTGAAGGCAATACTAGATTAAAGCGGCATAAATTACAGCAAAATGTATTTTTCTAGATGAGCTTTCTAAATGACTTAAATGAATGTAAAAACATGCTCTTGCTGGATTACAGGGAAAACTAATATAATACATAATCAAACAGAATTTTTATCTAAAAACACAGCCAAAACATGACACAAAAAACCAACCCTCTCCAGCCTCTGACCTGTTGTAAGGCCAAAGGATATTTACTTGAAGCAGAGAAGAAATAACTTTATGATGAGTCATAGAGGCATTATTTGCCTTTATCTCTCATTTCTTCACTTAGAAAAATGTGTTCATACTTTCTTCTTGCTCAGTTTGCTAAAAAAAAAAGTCTTAAAAATCACAGCTTTTCTCCTGTTAGTCATTCACTCCTGGCCAAGGGAAAACAGTGTTTTATTGACCTTTCCATCTCAAAGTCAAATGCTACCTCCCCCTTTTCTGTAACCATCACACCAGGCCCACAGAGATAATTCAATAAGTTTTATAATGGTTTCATGCATCTTTAATTTTATCTCTTATTAAAAAGAGAGAGAAAAAACTTCTTCTGTTCAATACCGCATGTGAAGGAGAAAATTTCTTCATTATATTTAAAAGAGCATTTGGGGGAGCTTTTTTAAAGTTTTTTTTTAAAAAGCAGAATATTATGCATTTTCCTTTTGCCCTTTCATTTTTAAGAGTTATTCATTGATAATACTTCTAATCAACCAAATACCCAGACATGGCATCATCCACTTGCTTCTTTCATCTTTTAGTAATTTACTTTTTATAGCTTTGTATGGCTGATTGTGGAGTCTATACACATGTAAGCTTAAGTGAGCTTGCAATGATGGCCTCTAATACATGGGTGTTCTGCTATTATCTACTGTTTTGCCATGCTGAGTCTCCAAGTGCAATTTGGTATGCTTCACCTGTACCAGAATAGTTGAAAAGCAGATGAAACATGCAGTCATCACTGCTGCCAATATCAAAATTAAATTTTATTTAATATATAAAAGTCTTGGTAGGCACCCAACCTGTATGTTGAAATGCACAATACAAAATACAGTATGATACGTTCATTCCTGTTGCTGGGTGATACCCATCAGCAGGGTACTATTGGCAAAAGGGAGGCTTTCAGCACACTATGTACATGTCTTCCCCACAAAAACCCTTTAATCGAACATTGTCCAAATTGTTCAAAAGCCCCTGTATCTCCCCCCCCGGCGCTCTGTTTTCTGATCTAAGAGCTGCAGGGGAGGGGAGGGGAGAGGCTCCTGCTCCTCTCTGGTCTATCTCATTGGATCAGCCTGCTTCACCCCAGGAGACCCATCTGTCTAAAGGCAGTCTGCCAGATGTTGAATCAGAGCACCAGCAATGCTCTGGAACATCCCAGAGAGCTGCCAGTGAAGCAGGCCGGACAAGCTTGAACCACTGGCCCAGAGTGGATCAGCTGTCCATCTAATGCATGGACTCACACTGTTGCTCCTCTTTCAGCTGTCTGTAGACCCGGCAACAACATTGCGTTGCGGATACTCTAGCCTGCAATTCTATGGTGGGGGTGCTGCATGGGCAGACCACGGGCCGGGGAACCTGCTGGGTCTGTCTGGTCCTGACCCAGACAGGGCTAGGAGCAGGAGAACATGGAGGTGCACCGCTGGAGCAACTCTGGTGCAGGCAGTCTCATGCCCATCTGAAAACACCCATTTTTTTTTGTCCTTGTCCATCTGTTCCCCATTCTGCCATTCTACTCCTTTCTCTTTCTCTTACGCCACTCTTTCTCAGTCCTTTGCTTTTTCTCTGAGTTTCTGTCTTTCCCCTCTTTTCTTTTGTTTCTCCATTTGTCCCTATCCACCTGTCTCCCACTACCCTTCTGACAGTCCTCCATCCTGGCTGTCAGTCTGTCCTTTCTTCACTCTTGAATACCTCTCCTCCTCCTGTCAAGGCTGTGTCAGAGGCAGAGCCCAAAGTAGGTCAATGGAAGTTTGTGGTAGAGAAGCTAAGCTTGGTGATCACTTGGTGCTGTTCCCCTCCCTCAGCTTACTTAGAACCATCCCTCCCTCCATTGGAGACAGTACACCCAGTCTCTCAGTACACCTAACCTCTCAGCCCGAGTTCTCTGTGGCCAGCAGGAAAGTGAGAAAATTCAGTCAAATGCATTGCTCTCCCCTCCCAGTTAAAGTCTCCCTATAAAGACAAGTCTCCCTATAAAGACTTGGCAGGTCTTTATAGGGTTCAGCCTTTTGAGGGTTATCAGCTGTCTTGTTGATTAGCTACCCCCAGCTGAGAGCGGTTGAGGGAAGGTGTGCAAGTTGGTGGATGTATGCAAGTTTTCAGACCTCACAAGGTAATGACTGTTTACAGCTACCAGAACCTTTAAGTTTCGTTACTATCAGCAGCTCTTACTCTTCCCACCTTGCTGTATTTGACAATTTTGAAATGTGAACCTCCTCCCTGAGTCTCCTTCTCACCTTATCCTCTCCTCTCCTGCCCTCCCCTCACCTCCCCATTGTTTCCAGTCACTGCATGTATCTACACTGCTTTGCTCAGTTTCTAACTCTTGACTTGTTTGATGAAGGACCTTATATAAAAGATATAACTATACTTCTTTGTCTCTATTGCCTATATTTGGGACCAAGATGGCAACCGTACTTTCTCTCTTACATGACAAGCAGATAGCAGTAAAACACACACAGAACGGGGGACTAAGTAGAAGTTGCTCTGTGGAATTTGTAGGAGACAGTGATTGGGGGAAACCACCCTGTTCCACATTAACAGAAAGATAAATTTCCAGCAGCTAATATAAGAATAATAAAATAGGCCCAATCCCCTTTTACTTTAGTGTTCACCAGCCCCAAGTGCTTGGTGAATATTTTGTTTTTTAAAAAGTACCTGGAGGGTTAACAAATTGAGCAGATTAAAAATGAATGCAATTTCCAGAACTGTAGGCACATCAGGGCATGAGCACTATTATATTAGAGGGAGCAGAGGGGTGCATTCCTTTCAGATTCAAGAGCAGCAGGAAATGAATGTCCACATCCTACCCAATATTTAAGACCCAAAGAAAATAAATAAAAACGTTTAATTTAGTTTAAAAATAATAATAAAATCTTTTTTCAAGTACATCAGAAGCAAGATGTCTGCTAGAGAGTCAGTTGGACAATTAGATTACAAGGGGGTCAAAGGGGCACTCGGGGAGGAAAAGGACATCTGTCTTCACCGCTGAGGATGTTGGGGCAATACCCACTCTGGACCAAGTCTTTTTAGGCAAAGACTCGGAAGAATTGTCCCAAATAAGTGTGACTCCGGAGGAGGTTCTGGAGCAAATTGACCAACTGAACAATAACAATTCACCAGGACGAGATGGCATTCATCCCAGAGTTCTGAAGGAACTTAAATATGAAGTTGCAGACCTATTATTGGTCATTTGTAACCTATTGCTTAAATCTGCCACTGTACCAGAGTGTTCGAGGGTAGAAAATGTAGCACCAATATTTCAAAAGGGCTTCAGCGGTGATCCTGGAAACTACAGATCGGTGAGCCTGATGTTGATGCTGGGCAAACTGGTGGAAACAGTTGTTAAGAACAAAATTACTGAGCATATTGATAAACGTTGCTTAATGGGGAAGAGTCAATATGGATTTAGGAAAGGGAAGTTATGCCTCACTAACCTATTGGAATTCTTTGAGGGTGTACGTAAGCATGTGGACAAGGGTGAGCTGATCGATGTACTAGTACTTTTATTAGGGATGGGCGAATGCAGTTCGGAAGTTCAGAGTTCGGCCCGAACTCGGCCTGTTCGGATGACCGAACTCAAACACAAACCTGAACGTGAACATACCGAACAAACTGAACACCAAACGGCGAAATGGCCGAACAGTTCGGTCAGTTTGGATCGCATTCAGGGGAGTTCGGGTGGCAAAAAAAGGTTCACTGGAAGGTCAAACATGACAGGGAGGTGTCAGTCACTGAAGAGCAGACTTCCGGGCACCAGGGATGGAGACGCTTGCAAGAAATGAAACTAATTATCTGCCTCCCCCCTTCCCAACACCTTCTGAGCTAGTCACTGTTCCTGAATAGCAGGTGTTGAGTAGGATTTTTAGATTGCTTTAAGTTTCATTTCAGTTTTGTACTGAAATGAAACTTAAACCTTAAACTGAAACCTTGTGTTATGCATTTCACTGTATAGACTCATTGAGTATGTATGTATTTCACTACAGACTTCTCTTCTGTTTGTGATTCCCCCCCATCCCATATATATGGGATGTCTATCTATCTATCTATCTATCTATCTATCTATCTATCTATGTCCATATATATATATATATATATACATATATGGATATGGGATATCCATATATATATGGATATGGGATGGGGGGATAGATAGATAGATAGATAGATGTAGGAGTTAGCTTAGTGATAGAGATAACGTTAGTTTTTGTAGGAGTAGGTCTGTGTACTTATTAGATAATCCATTTAGTTCATAGCATTTAGAATAGTTAATAGCAGTTAATAGCAGATTTAGTGTAGATAGATATATATAATATTAGATAAAATAAATAAATAAAAAAATCCCATATAAAAACAAAAAAAACACAAATAAAAAACAAAAGAAAACCATATAAAACCTAATAAAAAACAAAAAAGCACCCATAACAACATTTCCCAAATGGCCGAACTGAACAGTCGAACAGCCTAACCGAACCGCCGAACTGAACGGCTGAACTGAACAGCCGAACCCAAACTCAGCAAACTAGCCGAACGGACGAACCGAACGGCTGAACTGAACGCGGTCGAACCGAACAGATGAGCCCGAACCGTGATCTGTTCGCCTATCCCTAACTTTTATTAACAGCAGTAGCCAAATTATCATTAGAACATTCAAAACAATTCACATGAAAACATAAGCAAAAGCCAGTCGATGTAGCGTATCTGGACTTTCAGAGGGCATTTGATAAGGTCCCTTATGAGAGACTCTTGAGGAAATTAAATAGCCATAGGATAACAGGTAGTGTCCTGTTGTGGATTGGCAACTGGTTAAAAGATAGGACGCAAAGAGTAGGACTAAATGGTCAGTTATCACAGTGGAAAGAAGTAGTGGAGTGCCCAAGAGTCTGTACTTGGACTGGTGTTGTTTAATATATTCATTAACGATCTGGAGAAAAGAGTAAAAAAGGTGTGAGCAAAGAGTGAAGAGTAGGGATGTGTGAACAGAACCGAGTTTGGAAATTTGGTTCTGTTTGAAAATTGAGTTCGGTTCGAAAGTTCGGTTTGGTCGACCGAACTATTCGAGTTTGGTTGAATTCCAAACTTCCAAACTGAGTGCGTACATTCAAAACTGGGTTTTTTTGCCTTCTGAACTGGTTCGGATTAGACCGTACAGTTTGGTAGAATTCGAGGTCAGTTCAAAAGTTCGGTTCAGTCGACCGAACTATTTGAGTTTGGTCCGAACCTCCGAACCGCGTTTGCACATCCCTAGTGAGGAGATCAAATTTGGAGATGACAAAAAGTTATTCAAGGAAGTTAAAACCCAAGCGGACTGTGAAGGATTGCAGGAGGATGGATGACTGGGCATCCATATGGCAGATGAAATTTAATGTGGACAAGTGGAAAGTGATGCACATAGAGAAAAATAACCCAAACTATATGTATACAATGCTGGGTTCTACATAGGAGTTACCGCTCGGGAAAGGGACCTTGGAGTCCCTGTGGACAATACATTGAAATCTTCAGTTCAGTGTGCGGCGGCAGTAAAAAAAGCAAACAGATTGTTAAGAATCATTCAGAAAGGGATAGAGAATAAAACTAAAAATAGCATAATGCCTCTGTATAGATCTATGGTATGACCACACCTGGAGTATTGTGTGCAGCTCTGGTTGCTCCATCTAAAAAAAGACATAGTAGAAGTAGAAAAGGTACATAGAAGGGCAAGAAAAATGATCAAGAGTATGGAACGGCTCCCATATGAGGAGAAGCTTGATAGGTTAGGGCTCTTCAGCTTGGAGAAGAGATGACCGAGAGGGGATATGATAAAAGTTTATAGAATCATGAGTGGTGTGGAACACCTAAATAGAGAGCTGTTATTTACCCTCTCGAACTGTACTCGAACAAGGGGACACTCCATGAAATTAATTGGTAGCAGATTTAAAACAAATAAGAGAAAGGATTTTTTCACTCAGCGCACAATAATCTTGTGGAACTTACTGCCAGAGAAAGTGATTATGACCTGTAGTGTAGCGAGTTTTAAAAAAGGACTGGATAAATTCTTTGAGGATAGGTCCATTAATGGCTATTAGCCAAGTAGGTTTGGGGGACGTAACCTCTTACTGTTGGGGGCTAGAACAACAGGGAATGGATTGCCCATTGTGACCTGTTGAGTATTTCTCCCATGAGAAAAAGAGAGGCCACTGTCAGAGACAGGCTGCTGGAATTGGTAGACCATTGGTCTAACCCAGTATGGCACTACTTATGTTTTTATGTTGTTATGTTCTTAAAAAGCTTCCAGCATCATGTAGAATTCAGGAGGGAGGGGGGAAGGGATAGGCTAATAGAATTGTGCCACCTTGCTTGCTTGATTTTAAACTGTTCGACAAAGGGTTTGGGGGTGAGGCGAAGTTGTTTGGCTGGGACTTGAGGAAAAAGCTGGCACCGTGCCATCAGGGCAGACCTGCCTGGGGTGTGTCATCCTGCTAAAAAAGAGGGAACATGCAAACTCTGGAATAATAAAACCTCCCACAGCAATAAACTTATATGATTTCAGTGCGGTTGGAGGCTTCTGGATCAGAAGGGGGTGGGGGGATCTGTATATCGAGGACAGGGATCCTCTATGTTAGTGGTGGGTCCAGCATAACCTTGCAGCATTTTATCCCAATGTTATGTCAATTAATTCTTTCATTCTTCCCCTTTACAATAAGACACTCAGAGTGCCAACAACAAAAATGTAATGGTCCATATGAGTACTGAAGATTTTCCTTTAATTTCAGCTCATGATCAGCCGTGGGGAAGCACAAGGATACGTGGGAAATTAATGGACTTCTTGATCTTTTGATCTCATGGCAAGATTTTAAGACCCCATTTGTTTTTAGTGTAGTTTGGTTTATTATGACTCTAGCTTTTGCCATGGTCTAAGTAAACAAATAATACACAGTAAATCAACAGATAAACAAACATTTAAATTAAGTTACAATCAAAGCAGGTTATAAACAATCTATGAATCAATAAAGTGCTAACAGTCATTTCAGATGCACAGGGTACTTGTAGAAAGCAGTCAAACTTCATAAGACATTGACTACAGTTTTATTGTTATTATTATTCTTATTCTGTAATAAGCTTAGTTCTCATCTTAGCCAAACACGTAAACATAAATAAAATAAATAAAATAAACAGAGTAAAATCAATTAGATATAACAAAATAAAATAAACCCCCACAAAAAGAAAACAATAACCAGGATGAGGGATATGGTGCAACAGGAGGATCTTGAGGTAGTAGCGGAATGGAAGGTAGCCCCAAAGTTGGGGCTATTTAAAAGGGTATTTGGGTTGGAACCATATCTGGATACCATAACCAATGGTAAAATGCGTAGAGGGTACACCTTGCTACGTTTCCAGCTTATACAGTTGGCGGTGACAGAAAGCAGGTACAAAAAGGTACCGTATTCGCTAAGACTTTGCCCCTGTAGGGGAAACAAGGAGGTGGAAACAACTGAGCATTTTATGTTGTGTTGTCCATATTACGAAAAACTGAGGCCAGCATGGCTGGCCCCTTTATTGAAGAAGCAATTGGATATAACTAATGAAGATTGTTATTTGTACCTGCTGGGGTTGCGAGATAGGGAGGAAATGAAGGCTATTGTCATCTATGTAGCTCTGGCTGGGAAAAGGAGGCTACTTATCCATACCAAATTAAAGGTTATTGGGGAATGTCTAGGACTGGCTCCATCTAAGATAAACTCTTTCCAAGGGTAAATAGACCCAGACGATGTCAGTATTGGTTACACTGTTTCTTGTTCCCTGTTCATACAGAGTAGGGAGGAAATAGAGATTTACTGGCCCTGCTGCTCCTTGCTCCATGCAGAGGATTTTTAGGGAAGAACAGTTAGGGAAGTACATTCTGTGTGTGTAAATTGTACGCGGAAGGCAGTTTCCCAGGGTATTACGGCATTAGCAGATATATGTAATGAGTTGGGGATGTTTGGGCAGGGGATAAGTACTGGCAGCAGAACCCCTGAGAAGGGCAAGTCACTTAACAACTAACTGGGGCATTGTTTGCATATTTATAAGTGTCCCCAGGTTGGCATTATGATTCCCGCAATGGGTAAGCCACCATTATGCGCGAGGTAGAACTATATCAAATAGGATGTATGGTATTTATAACTTGCAAAAGGGTGTTTAGAACCTATGTTAAGTTCTGCTGAATTTATATATGTATATGTATGTTTTGATGCAGACGGTTAATGTGCCAGATGGCTGGTTCCATCTGGGGATTTTGCGAAATGTTAAATTGTTTTATTGTAAGTGTTATATATTTTGGCCATGGCAGAAGCTGGTGCCTAATAAAATGGAAAATGGAAATAAAATAAACAGAATAAAATCAATTAGATATAACAAAATAAAACCAACCCACACAAAAAGAAAACAATACCCAAAATACCTCCATCAACAATTGGCAATCGGGGCGGCCTTAAAATTTTCCAAGTTAACAAACTCTTGCAGGCCTGTTCTTATTTTTAACCTCCTCTTGCCTGCAAGCCAAACAAACAGCCATTGCAAGAATTTCTTCCCTAGATGTCAGGGTCAGTAACAATCTGAAGGCATCTGAACATCCAAGTTTTGTCTGTTTCCCTAGAAGGGGATGTACCCAAGTGGCCCTCAAACTTCGAAAATATGGGCATCTCAATACAAAGCGTTCTGCTGTTTCAATTTTCTCTAAGCTGCAAGTGCAGCGGCGCTGCTCATACTCGGTACATGCATATCTTCCTTCAACTACTGCCGTTTGAATAAGCTGGAAACTTAATAAAGTAAAAGACCTGTGTAAGGTCCTATTGGATAACTGATCCAAGTATGATTCAAAAGTAATGGTGTTCTTGATCACCCTTTCTCCCGCGACCCTCGCCGCCTTTTCTCTACTTTCGACTCCCTTCTCAAACCCCCCTGCCCTCCCCCGCCCTCTTCCCTTGCTGCTCGGGATCTTGCGTCGTTCTTCACCTCCAAGATTGACAAGATCCGTCGGGATATTGCCTCCCTCCGCCCCCCGCCCCCCTCCCTCCTCGCATCCTTCCCTCCTGCCTCTCTCCAGGAAATCTCTGCTCTTCTCTCTTCATCCAACCCCTCCACCTGCCCCCTTGACCCGATCCCCTCCCGCCTCCTGACCTCTATTGCTCCCACTGTCGCTCCCCCCCTTCTGCATGTTGTCAATCTCTCCCTTTCCACAGGCTCCTTCCCCTCTGCCTTCAAACATGCCACTGTCTCCCCCATCCTCAAAAAGCCTACCCTGGACCCTTTCGATCCCTCTAGTTACCGGCCGGTCTCCCTCCTTCCCTTTGCTTCGAAGCTCCTGGAACGTGTCGTCTACTCCCGCTGCCTGAACCTCCTCTCTGCCAACTCCTCCCTCGACCCTCTCCAGTCCGGCTTCCGCCCCCTCCACTCTACTGAAACTGCCCTGGCCAAGATCACCAATGATCTACTTGTCGCTAAATCGAAGCGCCACTACTCCGTTCTTGTCCTCCTTGACCTCTCTGCTGCCTTTGACACTGTCGACCACTCGCTCCTCTTGGACTCGCTTTACTCTTTGGGCTTCCGTGGCTCTGTCTTTGACTGGTTCTCCTCCTACCTCTCTGACCGCTCCTTTAATGTCTCCCTCCCCGAGTCGACCTCCCCCTCCCTTCCCCTCTCGGTTGGGGTTCCCCAAGGTTCTGTCCTTGGCCCTCTCCTCTTCTCTATCTACACCCGGTCCCTTGGTGAAATTATTGCCTCCCACGGGTTCCAATACCATCTCTATGCTGATGACACCCAACTCTATCTCTCTACCCCCTCTCTCTCCTCCTCTGTCCGCTCACGCCTCGTCGACTGCCTCTCTGATATCTCCGCCTGGATGTCCCGACGCCAACTCAAACTGAACATGGCCAAGACTGAACTCCTCATTTTTCCTCCATCCCCCTCCTCTCCCTCTGACCTGACCGTCTGCATTGATGGGGTCACCATCCGTCCTGTTCTCCGTGCCCGCAGCTTGGGCTTCATTTTTGACACGCACCTCTCCTTTAAACCTTACATTGACTCTGTGGCCAAATCCTGCCGATTCGCTCTCCTCAACATTGCCCGCATTCGCCCCTTTCTATCTGTCTCCTCGGCCAAAATCCTTGTTCATGCCATGGTTATCTCTCGCCTCGACTACTGCAACCTCCTCCTTGCTGGCCTCCCTCGCTCCCACCTGTCCCCCCTTGTGGCGATCCAAAACTCTGCCGCCAAGGTCATTCACTCTGCCCGTCGCTTCGACCATGTGACGCCTCTCCTCCTCTCCCTTCACTGGCTCCCCCTTCCTGAACGTATCCTGTTCAAACTCCTGGTTTTCACGTTCAAATCGCTCCATGACCAAGCTCCCCCTTACCTCTCGGACCTAATCGCCCTACGCGCTCCTGCGCGCGCTCTCCGCTCTTCCGCTGTCCCCTCCCTCGCTCTCCCTCGCTTCTCCTGCTCGCCCAACCGCCTTCGTCCCTTCTCCCTCGCTGCCCCGCATGCCTGGAACTCCCTCCCTGCCGACGTCCGCCTCGCCTCCTCCCTCCGCTCCTTCAAATCCCTCCTCAAGACCCACCTTTTCCATGCTGCCTTTCCCAATGCCCTCTAGTCTTTCCCCTTGCTCTTACTGTCAGCCCTCCTCTGCTGACTGCTGCTACCGACCACCTTGTAACCAAGCCAAGTACACGCACCTGAGACTTCGCATCCGCCTGAATGTTTGTTTGTCTTCTCCCATGTCTCTCCCGCTGTCCCCTCTCCTTGTCTCCCCCTCCTTGTCTTTTAGATTGTAAGCCACAGGTAGGGACCGCAGCTGATTATATGTTCTGTACAGCGCCAGGTTGTTACTGGCGCTTTATAAATGTTTAATAATAATAATAATAATAATACTCTCCAGTTGTGTACGATGGCAAGGCCCTCCCGTTTAGCTATTTCTTTTAATCTACAGTTAATTTTTCGTTTAATTGTGGCAGGTTTCCCAAGGAAATACACAAGAGAGAAACCCATATTATTCAAAAGAAATGCCAGATATATAACCCAGGAGTAAGCCCCCACCCCACCCCATACTCCAGTTCCTCCAATAAACACTGAGTGGGCAATGTGTTTTCAGCTCGGGAGAGCAGTCTGAACCAATACCTGATGAAGGCCATCTTTCCGAGGCACTCCACAGATAAAAGACCTGTTTCGCCTCGGACAACTGCTCTCAGTATATTATTCCCAACCCTGAGTAAATGATGGAGGGATAGGTTTTATACCCTTTCCAACTCAGGTACATTGGGAAATGGGATAATCTCTAATCCAAATGTCGCTGAGGGGTGAACCTTAAGTTGGAAGATTTGTATAAATGTGGACATGAAAACATTCCGTGACAAATTCATGGCTCTCTGTATTCCACATGCAGCCCTAGATGCCTTGACGGCTCTGTGGTTAATGTGCTTGTACCATGTGCCTCTATCAGAATATACAACTCCCAAATACGAAAAAGACTTAACTACAGCCATGGTCTTGCCATTGATCGTCCAACTAAACTTTTGATGTTTCCTACCCAAGGCCATAATATTAGACTTCCCCATATTAATCTCCAGTCCATTAGTCTCACAGAACACCATTAGGTTTTCTATAAACCCTCTCAAGCCTTTTTTGGTTTGGGAGAGCAGGACTACATCATCCGCATATTGTAATGCGTAAATCGGGTAAGACCT
Organism: Sphenodon punctatus; assembly: GCA_003113815.1. Taxonomy (NCBI): domain Eukaryota; kingdom Metazoa; phylum Chordata; class Lepidosauria; order Sphenodontia; family Sphenodontidae; genus Sphenodon; species Sphenodon punctatus. The sequence goes on along the minus strand of QEPC01008309.1, from coordinate 4,744,052 downwards.
AATCTTTGGCGAATTAAAATCTTTCTTTTTAATGAAATCCACGAGGTTTGAAACATACAAATTGAATAGTAGGGGGGCCAGCACGCACCCCTGGCGGACTCCTCTTGAAATAGAGATTGAGGCATTCAAATTATTTCCTGTACCAGATCTGATGCTAGTTGTATTGTTTGAATACAGTTGTACCAGTATTGCCAAGAGCTTTTCGTCAATACCCATAGACTTCAGTTTTATCCATAGATTCCCACATGGCACAGAGTCAAAAGCCTTAGTGAAGTCCACAAAAGCCAAAAACAATCTCCCCTTCCTAACCTTCGTATATTTGTAAATTACATGTTGGAAAATGTAACAACAATCCATTGTTGAACACCTACTTCTAAAGCCAAATTGCTCCCCAGGGATTATCTCCTTCTCATCAGTCCATTTCTGTATTTGTTGAAGGAGCTACTTGGCATAAAGTTTACCAACAATGGAGAGGAGACTGATTGGTCTATAACAGGCAGGGTTCATGTTAGCCCCTTTCTTAAAAATTGGAAACAACCAGCTTGTTCACCAGGATTCTGGCACCTCGCAAACATCATTGATTACACTGAACAGTTTATACAAAATGGAAGACCACCAACTAGGGGCAGCCTGAAGAACTTCAGAGGTAATATGATCTGGACCTGGCGCTTCATTTAACTTCAGAGCAATTATTTGCTCCTCTATTTCTCTTACAGAGAATTGAAGCTCTATTTTGGCCAGAGTTTCCTGCCTACCAGTCACTGAACCTGCTTCCAGCCACTCCAACTGAGTATCTTTGTACAAAAGTCCAAAGAATTATTCCCAAGCAGAATTCGGGACTAAGGCATTGACGCCACTTGAGGTTGGTTTTATTATAGAATTCAAAAGCTTCCAGAAATGGCTCTCATTCCCTGTCTTTAGGGCCACAATCATGTTTGCCCACATTAAGTTATAATGGGAAGTTCTTTTGGTTACCCACAGCGACTTGTAATAGTTCCTCAGGGCCAAATATTGCTCCCTGCGAGAATGAGTTTTCTCCCTCTACAATCTAACTAGCTGTCCCTTAAGTTCCCTACATTCCTGGATCCGTTGTCCTAAGGAGATATTATTTGAAATAAAGTGAAGTTTCTATATACTTTTCAAATACTGTATCTGTAGTTTGGCCTTCCAATAAAGATACACTCAGGTTTTTTATAATTTGAGTATTACACAGGTCTTATAGTTTGGACATCATCTGGGATCCAGACCACTTCTTTGATTTATATGAGTTTCTAAGTTCTACCTTCATATTTACTTTATTTTCAGGATATTTATATACCTTGATCTGTATTTCCATTAAAGCATGGTCGCTTTCAGGCCTCACTTCCAATACCAGATTGGTAAACCTATCCCAACAATGATGGCCAGCAAGGAAGTAGTCCATGATACTCTTTCCTGTGGACCCACAAAGGAATATTCTCCCACTAGATCCCCTAATGGGACTCTACCATTTAGCACTATAAGGTTCATCTTATAAGTTAAGGAGGCTAAACGTCGGCCTAAATCATTAATTTCCTTATCTCTAGAAGATCTCCTTGGGAGCTCTAGGAAGCAACTAAAAGGCTCAGGAAAATCTGCCTCCTCATTTATTTCCCCTATCCGGTTTGTTCCAATCTCTTGCAAGAATAACACATGCTCAAGGAAATTGATCCTCTAATGCAATGAGGTCACTTTCCAGAGCGGGCCAAACATCCTCCGTATAATGGAGAGGACAAAGGTGGAATATAGACATTAATCAGAATGAATAGATCCCAGCTAGAGAGTTGCAAGAGCCCTACCTGATATTCAGCTCGATTAACAGGTTTAGGGTGGTACAGGTGAGCCCAGCGATCAGCAATCATGATTGCCAGGCCACCTGACAGACGTCCCTTTTTCCCCAGTTTCTGACCCACTTGTGTAATTGTCCTAAAGTTCTCCAGGTTTAAATCCTCTCCTTCTCTCATCCAAGTCTCCTGGATGCAGACTATGTCAAATTTACCCAGAAGCTCTACCCACTCCTTATCTACTAGTTTGGCTTTAAGTCCTGTAATGTTCCAAATAGCTACATAAAGCAAATCATTAGCCGTATCCCTAACTACCTGACCATTTGGCTCTAATGGCTGAATCCCTCACTCTAACTGGATGACAAGTTGTGGCCCAGAAGAGCAAGCTGTATGAACCTCATGTCAGTCTGAAGCCTGCCCTACCTCCAAGAGGCTAGGACTAAGCAGAGTAACAGCAACATTTGTTCCTGCTTTGTCGTTCTTTGGTTGGAATCCATCCTTCCTTACTTCTAGTTTGTTTTGGACCACTTCAGACTGGTGTTCAACAGGAATAAGTTCCACATAGGGGATGGCTTCCTCAGCTTAATCCAGAAAAGGAGCTGCAGTCAGAATTTCTAGGTTATATTCGGGCTTATACGGAGTTGATACATGTATTAGTTCTGGAGCTATATAGTCTATCTCCCCAATTTGCAAACTGGCCCTTAATTAATCAAGCCTCTGTAGTGTGGTGTCTTGATCAACAGGAGGAAGATTTCTAAATTTGTCAGGTACTGATGACATCGCTATCCCTCCTACTGTACCTAAAAGAAAAACACCAATTTCATCCGCTGTAATCTGTCTGTCTTCCCCAAAGCGAGGCTTGCCCTTAGAATCTGTTAATTTAACCTCCCGCTCCCCCACTTGAATGACATCAGAGTTACCAGCAGATGGACAGTCATCCACAAAGTCCATAAAGTCCCCAGACCCTTGCTCGCTTCTAGGGGCCAGCCTAGTGTAATTACTATCCCCCTTATTACTCTCACAGTCTGTACCCTTATACACTTCCTTGACTTGATGCAAACTACCCTCCACCTGTGCACCTGGGGCAAGCGTTCCCCTGGGCTCCTCCATTACTTCCTTCTGCACTACACGTCCATCTTGGGATAATAGGGGGGCCTTATACTGGCCGTTCTTCAATAACTCTGGTATAAGGGGCGGGTTTACTCCTTCCTGATCAGGGGGGCACCTTTCAGGACCTAATCTAGCTGTCTCATAATAGACAACCCTGTCTATAGATATGCCCCTAGTTTTTAAGTATTTTCTAGCAGCAAATATGTCCTTCACCAGCTGGACAGATGAGAAATACACTCTCAGGCAAAAACATGAGCCCCAACGTTTCATTGCTACCACCTTTACAACTTGCCGTGGTTCTACACAGATCCTAAGCAGAAATGATACATTAACTGCAATAGCGGCAGCATTATACCACAGCGGGGTGCTGCCATCTTGGTCAGGGCCCAACTTAAACAAGACTGCATTGTCTGTGATCCTCATAACCCTTTTATTCCACTCCTGGATATTAGCCATGTTTTTCCTTTCCCCTGAACTGTGCATAAGGTTCCCGCATTCTTGGGAAACCGTGGTATTGATCCTATTTAGGGCCGCAGTTCCAATGTGAGCTGGTTCAATCCCATTTCTAATGGGATCTGAGATTTTAGAACTTCTTGCCCCACAATTTAATTTCTCCAAAATCTCGCCCAGCTGGGCTTTAACTTTAACCAAAGCGTTGCTCATCTCAGAAATAGAGGAGAATAATAAAGCCACAGTCCTTGCTATTAGTCTCATTTGCTTAATTAGGGGGTCTTCAGTAACAGGGCCCCAAGTATGCTCATACTGGATGTTTGCCTTGAGGGGGTTAGATAAGTCCCCCTCAATAAAATCTTTAGGTGCATTAACTAGGCCCCCTTCTCCATCGGCCAAGCAGGAAAACCTTTCTTTTACAAATATCAAAGTCTCCTCTATCGCCTGGTTCTGCATTTTCTTTCTATGTTTAAATGAAAGCTGCTCTTCAGGAGAGATGGAAGGAGATTGTCGCCCACTTTTCCTCTCCATAGTAGAGGGAGGGAGAGAGAGAAAAACCTAGCCACACCTAGCAAAGCACCTAAGGCCACGTGCACAAGGGAGCACCCTTGCACGTGCAGCCCTTAGGCGTGCACCTATGGTCCGCACCTGCGGCATGCCACAGGTGAGTGGGTGCTTCAAATAGCTTGCGGTGGACTGGCAGACCAATCCGGCACAGGGTGGGGCCCGGGAATGCTGTCCTAATCAGCTCTCATAGGCAGAGTCTTGCAAAAAGCCCCAATCCTGGTATCCCCAACTGAGTCCCGAATAACAATACAAGTAGAAAGCACCAAGTCACTGGTATACAACACAAGGGGGTCCAGCTCCCTGTAGCCTGCGGTGTGTTGCAGCGGCTCCAGCAGCACCAGCACCTCTCCCAGCCCGCTCTCAGTCCCCACCTCCACGCCGCAGGTGAGTGGGTGCTTGTTTTTTTAATTAGTGTATTATTATTAGGGGTGGGACATCTGGGCAAATACCGGGTACCGGATTTACCGGTTCCTGGATTTCAAAATACCGGCATACCGGATTAATACCGGTATACCGGTACCGTTTTTTCTCATTGATTTCAATGGGGAACTGTCCCCATTGAAATCAATGGAGAAAAAACAAACAAACTCCCCCCTCCCCCTCCCAGACTGTGTGGGTGGAAGGGGGGACACCCCCCCCCACCCTGCCCAGCCTGGATTTTTTTTTTTTTTTTTAATTTCCCCCCCTAAGTCCCTAGTGCGGGCTCTGGGC